>MU223598.1:543746-617155 GCA_018584345.1 Thuja plicata | reverse complement strand
TGACCTAGCATGTTTCTTCTCTTTATTTTATTTGTTTAAATTTATTTTCAATAGTCATATTGGAAAAAACCAGTGTATCCCGGGGACATGTCCCACCCCCAAAATCCCCAACGTCTCCGAGATGGGGACGCACCAAGGATGAGGGGGACGTCGTTCCAGCGTTTCCGGTGGTGCCACCCATCCATCGTCGTTCTGGCGGAGACGCGGGGACATCTCGGCATTCCCAAAGGGGACGGGGGATGTCCCACTGTCCCCCCAGCCAAAAAAAAGTAACTTTCAAAAAAAAAACTTGTTTTGATATATGAACATTGAATATCATATCATGCTAGTTGCTACTCAATGTAATCATTTTTATGATGAAATACTCATACTTTTGATATCTATGACTATTATTAACAATTATTTATAAAATAGAAGTTAGAACTCTTCCATTTGCTGATTCGAGTATTTAAGATTTTAATATTTATTTATTGTTCAATGTTCCACTTTCATGTTCAATGTTCAATGCAATGTTCAAGTATTCAGTAATTCTAATTTACTATTTTATGATAATAAGGTTCGTCCACAAATAAAATGATGACACCACCAATCTAATTGAAAAATTAAAAGATACACTATATTCAGTTATAAACATGATTTATACACGCAAAGAACGCTATAAGCTAACCAAGAAAATTAAGAACAAATACTAAGAGTATTATAAAATTAAGAAAACCTACATGTAATATACTAATCTGCAATAAAGGTCAATGCTGCATTTCCTTTTTGGCCTAATTGAGTCATCTTCGAGGACTCAAAAATATAAATCGTTTCTCTAATACCTTGCTCTTGAATTGAAGTTGATTAAGTAATCAAAAGAAAATGATCTTGTGTGCTTTTAGTTTGCAACCGAGATGATGGAACAAGGATAGTTGCCCTTCTACAATGGCTTTTGAAAATAAAGTCGACTCAAATATAAAAAATGATTTTAACATGCCTTAAGATTGGCAATTTATCAGTCAAGCGATATGGCCATTTTAAATGATTCTCTTCAATACTATATATATAACAAAACATTAAAAGGAAAAACATTAAGTCGCATACTTCGGTATGAGATCAAAGTCAGTACCTGAAAGAGCAAAAAGGTAAGAGATACTAAATAAATGACCGCTATTCCATGAACCAACCGCCAAATTGCTGGATGAGGTCTTATCAATATTCTGATAAAGTCAATCCATATCACATTAATCAGCAACAAGACACATAATACTTTCGTTTCTAATATAAATATATGTCAAAAATAATGACAATTAAGTTTCAAATCAATCCAAAACCCATGTCAGAAAGAGTGCTTTATGTTCTCTACAAAAACTAATAATATTTCCAAATGCAATATGAGAAGTATAAATAAGCAAAAGGTACATTACTTACGTTGAAGGTGCTTGCAGTAAGCAATAACCAAGGAAAACAGCTATCATAGCCCAAACGCCCCTTAAAAATCACAAGTTAATATTATATTCAATATTAGCCAGATATATATTTATAGATAAATATAAATCTGCCCTAGATCTCAGTCTAATTCTAAAAATCTCATCCAAAACATGTGGCGTGATGCAACTAAGTATTAAATCTGTCCTTATTGTTTACTTACTAAAAGAAAAGAGTAGCTAGTTGAACAATGGTAGGATCAGAAATAAAATAAAGCATGCAACGAAACTATATTCCAACAGTGTTTGGAAAGAAAAAAATAAGTGTAAATGCATAGCAGTCTCCTTTCTGGGCTGTAGTCAAAAAAATTATTCAAAGAAGCATGTACAAAAATATTTCTTTGGAAATTATATTTCTTAGTTAAAATCAAAGACACTCAAGCTGTGTGAAGTTTTTGTGTAAACTGGTATTTCTTGAAAGGTAAATTAACTATGAATGGCATTCAATCACTTTCTAGATTTACCAAAACTTTGTGCAATGATTCAAGGCAAGTCATTGTTAGCACATTGAGATTCAAGTGAAAACAAACAAAAAAATTAATGATAGCATATGAACAATTTATGTTAATGACAAATGTGCTTATATTATTAAAGAAGGTTGATAAAATGTCAAATTACAGGCAGCTACGTGCATAAACCAAAACTTACAACATGCATTTTTTTAGAATTATATTACAAAAACACTAAGTTACCGAATTCAAACCCTGGACCCTGGATTCGGTTATAGGTCCCATCCGGGTCCGGATTTGCGGACCAGTCCGCGCTGGATCCGGGCGGGGTCCGGATCTGAACCTGTGGGCCCGTCGGGATCGGATCCCGACAGACCCACAAGTCCAGGTCCAGAACTGTGGGGATCCAGCGTGGACCCTCGAGGATCCCGCACGGATCCCCAGGTACCCACGGTCAGGCATGTTAAAAAGTGGGTTTGGGTTCCAATGACGATGTTGATCAGCCACTTGCAACTGCTGAAGACCCCATTGATCCGGATTTTTTGATAATCCGTTTGATGATTGTTAAAATCAAAACTTTAGTCTTTCATGATTGACGAGCATTGAATCATGTTTCAAACTTTAATGAACTATATTTTGAATTTTCATTTTGTAATTCAGTAATTCAATGTACTGATTTTCTTTAGAATTGTGAACATAGATCAATGATCAAGTATACATGATTTTCTTTAGAATCGTGAACTTTTTAATGTTTATCTTTGAGATTTGGCATTAATCAATGATCAAGCATCATAGATTCATACTATGAAATGATTTAGTTTTAGAATTATGTATATTTTAGTTTTAGAATTATGTATATTTCCCTTATTTTTTGTATATATAATGCATATATATATACACACACACACACACACACACACACACAAACCCATACGAATCATAATGGGAAAAAAAATCATGAATCCACGAACCAGATTCTGGAACCCGAATCCGAATCCGAATCCGAACCCGAACCAGCAACTTCGCAAAAACAACATTCATTTAAGAAAACTATATTAACTATATAAGCAAGTAACAATGAAAAAGAAAGGCAAACTAAAAGGTTAATTTAATAGGAACTGATTTATAAATTATCCTCCCACAAATACAACATAATTTACTCTGCCCAATCTGCACATCAAATCAAGAAAAATCAATCCATATTTTAAACGCAATTATTCTTCCGAAGATTATGGGTAATTTATATCGTCCATTTATCATGTACCTCCATTCAAAAAAGAAAGAAAAAAAATCATATATCAATGTCCACAAGTAATCAAAAGAAGTCAATAAACTTAAAAATTCATTCAGTTACAACATAACAGAGGTAGAGTAGAAAATTCTGAACGTTAGCCAAGTGTATCACATAAAAACAAAGGGTTTCGCTCACAGCAAACACAAAGTTGCGTATTTTGTTGAAGCACAGACAAAGTTAATGGCTAGTCCTCTGATCTTGTTATTTGACCCTTAACATTTTATGATTAGGTGTATGAGAAAAGGGCAAACAAAACTATAGTCTCGTAAAACTGGTCAAATAAACACAATATCAATCATGTGCACGCACTCAAATCATGAAACAAATTCAAAATTGTGGATCTACAAACATTACTGCTAATATTTCGTCATAGAAAACCCTAATTATACTTCAAATTTCATGCCTTCTAAACATTATTTTGAGAATAAATGAAATCCACAAAGTACTGTAGACAGTTAGTTACCTCTTAACAGAAGTTACTTGATCAGGGTCTTCTGTTTTTGCAGGATCTAGTGCTCCACAAGCCCATCTAAAATCAGCTTACAAGTAAATAACATTTTGTAGAGTTAGACAAGAGCAGCACATTAGATCTTGCATTAATTACAAAATATATAAATTACGCAATTACTTTTAAACACAATGAAAGTACACTTGCATTGGCAACTGTTTCGTCCTAAAATTCTACCCGCAAACAAATGGATCATCGGTTTTGTGCGAACATAACCTGAATGGCACAAACCAAGTATGTCCACCTACACACTAAAGCTTCAAAATAGATTATGTAAACACGTCTTATGTTGTTTTGTATTGGGTATCAGTTCAAGTACATATATAACTGACAAAGCTTATTTTGAAGTAACGGTTAACCATAAAAGGAAAAACATACAGAATCCATAGTGATATTAACATTATTTGCTTATCAGTAAAAAAATTCTGCAGAGGGGCATTATGAACTGAAAATTCCAGATAAGCTTCAAGTAGAACATGCTGGGGACTGGTTTAATTCCATGCAGAGAAAGCACGAATTGTTACGATTTTCTAAAAATCAGTAGAGCTTCAAGACTCTGTTCAACAACTTTGTTTTGTCTGTCTTGCCCTTTTTTAACTTTCTCGGTATATGGAGAGTGAGTGGTCACTGTAATGTTAAATGTTAAAAACAAAGTGTCCTTTCCTGTAACAAACCGTTCAACTAAGTTCAAAATAGACATCACTCCATCTGCATGTTCAACTGGGTACATCAAAATAAAGATTGGAATCTTTCCTCCACCATCAAATCTTTATATAAAGGAAATGAATTACACCAAGAAAGAAAGGAATTTCTTGCAAAAATATGGATTTGGACTCACATTAAAAGACCTGCACCTACAAGCAACAAGGAGATGGTATGAGGCCTGTAAGCCCATGCTGTCCAAGGATCCAGTTCCTCTGTACTGCAGCATAACTTTGAATCATCATTTTCTTCAGTTGTTCTTGATTTTGAAGCCATTGGTATTGGAGATTTATGCTCTATAGCCATCTACACTGGCAACTTTGTCCACTGTAGGATAGCCGACAAAACAAAATTCTATTCCTGCAAAAACCAATCAAAGTAAGTTCTTGTCTTAGAATTCAAATATCAGTTCATACCTTCAAAACAATGAATTTGATTTTGAAAGTTTTTAAGCATTTGCTAGCTCTTTTACATTACAAAGCTTTTGTATTATTTTCCAACATGACAAGAATGGAGGCCATTAAACTGAGATTCAGAATGAAGAAAGAGTAAAGAATTTAGACAGCACTTGAAGAGACTAAAAGCAACTTATATCTTCAGACTCTAGCTCCCCACTGTTGGGGCAAGTTTCAACTTACCCCTAAAGCGTTATATTTAATCAGAGAAACTTATTCTCTCTAGTCTGGGAAGCATTTCAAGAAACAAGTAAGATATAGAGAACTTTATCTACGTTTAGTGCTTCTAAAGAAATGGAAACAAAGATGTCAATCTTTAAGAGAGTTTTTGTAACTCTACAAAACTGTTTGTCAAACAAAGAAAGAGTGCAACATGCCAGCAAAGAGAGCTTAGAAGCCACTCCACTCCTGTTTTTCAACTCTTCAGTTTGAATCCATATTAATAGCCCCAAAGATACAATCATATGCCATAGTATTCATCCTTGTTTTCAAGTAAGGATCATGTGCAAGGCTTAACTGGTTAACACGAGCCTGATACCTTTTCACTGTTTTGAAACGGACATAAATATATTCCACAAAAGAAAAGTTCACAGTTTTAACCATTGGGTGTATAAAATGCTAAGGCATTCTTTCCTCCCTTAAAATCTTGAATGAGACTCCTATGCTTTTTAATCAAAATGTAGACCTAGAGCCTAAATCCAACCACATTGTTTCCCTGTTCAGACTTCCGTATGCCTCTACAGTCTAGACAATGCAAATGTGCTTTCATAGGAAATGAATTTGTTCAAATTATTTTAATCAATGCCCATGTGACTTCACTAATTTTAGTCTGCACATTGATTACTCTATTCCCGTATTGTGGCTGGGCACTTAAATAATGAATAAAATATTAGTCTGCTTATCCCCATTTTTGGTTTGCAACTCCAAAGACGGTTTAAATCCACTTTTGGATTATTATCAGAATTACCTATTTACTCCACAGCCATCCCCGTTTTGCAAAAATGGTTCTCTTGACAATCCTCCATCAAACAAGAACATAGTTTGTAGCCTACTCATCTAATTTCTTAGGTCCAGTTATTGTACCTGGCTTTAGCGATTTCCAACTAATACAAACACTTACTGTAGCATGTCACTATATATTTCTCCACGCCTGGCTTTGCATTTAATTAAGGGATTTGTGATGCACATAAAGCTTTTAGTTTCGGATATAAAAATGCCAGTGAATACAGATTGACATAACTTTGACGTGTGGAAGGTTAGAGTTAAGTAACAAAAAATGTGGGCAACTAGCAACAAAAACAATAGAAGATCATGAAAGTACAATATACTCCAATTAACAAGCACCGGTAATTACTGATTAAATGCGATGTATAAAGAATACTACTAGATGGAATACTTTACTAATGGACCTGTCAACATGTAAAACTGGCCGAACATGTTCCTCAATTACTTGACGTGTGGAAGGTTGGAGTGAAGTAACAGGAAAATGTGGGCAACTAACAACAAAAACAATAGAAGATAATGAAAGTAAAATATACTCCAATTAACAAGCACCCGTAATTAAGGATTAAATGTGATGGATAAAGAATACTACTAGATGGAAATACTTTACTAATGGACCTGTCAATATGTGCACCTGGTCGAACATGTTTCCTCAATTACTTGTTATGCGAAGAAAACATGTAAGCAAATGCAATGAACACTTCTGCCACAGTACATGCCAGGGTGACATCCTGGACATCTTAGGACTTGAGGACTTGGAGGGATGTCGATTTTTATGGAGTAGACAACCTGCTCCCCATTCGGTTTGTAAAAATTAAAAAGAAAACAATAGTAAAAACCCTGCCATTGTAGCTCCCTATTCGTTGAGTTAAATACAAGGTTCCACAGCGTCTCATTCCTGTGGAGCAAGGTGATGGCCAGGACATCCTGGGACTTGGAGCAGACATCTCCTTTTTTAGGACTGATTAACATATGTGGGCTAATCATGTAATAGAGATAATTCAAATGAATAGTCTTAAGCTGTATTAAAGCACTTATGTAATTGGTGTTCTGCCAGTCAGTGCTTGAAAGTTGTCAAATAACAGAAGTTAGCAATCCTAAAAAAACGGAACACTTTGAACCCTAATTCAAGGCGAATATTATAATGGCTCGACAAATTGGCCTACCAACGGCGCAGATTAATTCCACGTCGCCTAAAATGAATCCATACCGTCCTGTAAACCAGTTATTTGAAACGATTTACGCACTTGTCTAATTCAACTCCTACAACATAATTTAATGAGCTTGAAACAAAAGCAACCGGGTACACCCTCAACTGTAACAGTTCAGAAACTCCTGCCGAGATAATTCTAGTACACAGCTTCAGGACCCTAAGAAAAGATAAAACAAAAGAAACCGGGTACACCCTCACCTGTAACAGTTCAGAAACTCCTGCCGAAATAATTCTAGTACACAGCTTTAAAACCCTAAGAAAATATATAAATTTCCTCTTAAGTCAATGTACAAAATATTAGGCTGACGCGAAAAGAATCCGATTTGTTCAAGAAATTTAAAAATGTTTCCGACAAAGCAAAACGTCCTTTTCTAAAATAAACCTGTAAGATACCACGACCTGCTTATAGCAGCTTTCCTCTGCGCACTTGAATAAAGGTTCCAATTATCTTCGTCATATCTTGTGGTTGCGCATCAGAAACTTAATTATCAAAAGAAAATTAGATGATTCAAATACACTGTCTCACGGGTGATGATTGTGCCAAGTTGTATCCCATTTTCCCGTAATGAGGGGCATATTGATGGACGAAAAAATAAGATATCTTTATCTTCGAAAAAGCACCACCATCTTTCAATTTCACCTTTATAGGCTTGATTTAGTAGATTCTCATTGCTGGTCTTCATTAGAGAACACGCATCATATACCTACGGTTTATTATCAAGGGTACACTATATTATTAAAATATTCTAAATTTTAGATTATTATAAAACAACTTCCTTCTTAATTAATCAAAGTCCATATTTTATAATGCATTATAGTGTCATCATTACGAAATTGATCAATTTCGACTATAATGCGCACATTCGGAGGTACTTTTGCAACCTGATTTGGCAGGATTTCCTAGTAAATCTGCTAGTATTTTACATCGCTAAATAGCTAAACATTTGTAAATTGGGCATTTGGCAAATGATTCGGTCCATTTACAATTATTAAGTAATCATTAGCAGTAGACAGCTGAAGAAACCAATTCGGACAGCAATGACCCACAGTTTGGTCATACCCACTGGAATGACGAGATCGAGTAAACACACGCTGATTTTAATTTAGATATCAGACTGAAAAAATGGTTAATGAGACTGAAAAAAAGTACATAAGTGAAAACTGTAAAAATGGCCCTCTCCGCTGGACACTGGAAGAATGACAGACTGATAGTACCCACATTGCATCCGGTACAACCCAATATTAATTAATTTCAAATATGTTCACGAATGGCCAAGAGGGCTCAAAATAGTACATAGCTGGGAAGAAAAATATAATGAGAATCCTTAGTGCAACTCCATTAAGCATAACAAAAACAAAAGAAGGAACCCCTCGAACGGGGAAACGTCTATGCAGCAGACTAAAACGTATTTCTTACCAAGGGGGACACTTAGTTTTTTTTTAAACTTTTTTTCAACTTCCTTATTATGTTTTACGTTTTAGTCTGCTATTTAGCCAATACCCTCGAACGGTAAGGTCACTGAGTACAATGAAAATCCTTAATGCACAAAAGCGCAATAAAAAACAAATGAGGCCGCTTACCTAAATGTTTAAACATACCATTTTAAGTCATCCATATTTAGCTTGAAAAGTATACAATGAGAATCTTCAGTGCACTTCCTATTAAGGAAAACAAAAGCTCAAGAAGAAACGGCAGCCTAATCAAATGATAGAAAAAATTGAAATGTGTAATAATGCTTATGTCCTCTAATGACCATAACAGGCCAATGGGATTGGAAGATAACATAAAGGTTAAGAAAAATAAGTTATAAATCCATTAAAAATATCCTGAATCAAGATACAATGTTCTTGTAGTGCCTTGCTGGGAGTAAAAAGAAATTGCAGTTGAGAAAGAAACAAATAAAAAAAAAAGTACATCAAGATTGCCTAACTGATCGTATACATCATATTTGCCTAATCTCTAAGGCAAAGGAAACACAAACGGGAAAAATTATAGAGTATGCAGTTGCATCATCAATCAAACAGAAAATTCCAAACGCCCGAGACAACTTTAACACCCTCCTTGCCAGGCAAATAAATAAAGCATACGATTGGTTTAAACCTAAATAAATAAATAATGCAATTGGTTTAAACCTATATCAACTACTCCACACACATTTGATGTCCAGAAACGTTTAGAAAACAAATTTGTACTAATACATGTTCTGTGCGGCTCTCACAGACAACAATCTACTAAACCAAATCTTAACAATTCAAACAGAACATTATCCTCCTTCGCCGTTAAGAACCAATTAAAGCAAAAGCAAGACTAGCGACTCCGAAGAAGACCGCAGCTAACCGTAAATACGGTCATACGGCCACCAAATTTAACTAGCTGAATGATTCAAACAGAAGAAATTACCGCTGAAAATTGAAAGCATTGACACCACGAACCCTAAACTTAAAAAAACACGAAAGTGAATGCAAAGTGTGATTAATAAAGGCTAAAAAGCGAAACTAAGGAATCACCTGAGGTCATAAGGCAGAGCAGAACCTTAAAAGCCTTTATTTCTCGAGCAGCCAAGGGCAGCAGGCCACGAATGGAGCAGCAGCAGCACTAAAAGAAGAGTATTTCTATTTACAGGGATAAGGCAGAGTACTAGGTAAACCTCTCTTAACACGTTTTTATGTACAGAATTGGCTGAAACGCTCAAATTTCCTGTCAAACCTTCTTCTGTACGGGACGGTGTACATGCACTCCATGCTCTGTGGAATACGCCCCGTGCTCTCTGGTAAAAATCTGTACCTTCTATACAGGGACAGCCTCTTCTCCACTCTTTTATAGAAGCCCACTTCTACTGTACTCTTTGGCGCGCTACACGTGTGAATATCTCACTAGCTGTCAGTAATTGCATACACTGATTTGGCATTTTCGCAATAACTTGATAAGCGCGTGGTTTCATGGAGCTGATGGGGGCCGCTACTGTTTCCGGGTTGAATCACAAATATATCCATTTTT
Organism: Thuja plicata; assembly: GCA_018584345.1. NCBI lineage: Eukaryota > Viridiplantae > Streptophyta > Pinopsida > Cupressales > Cupressaceae > Thuja > Thuja plicata. The sequence continues at coordinate 607,068 of MU223598.1, read as the reverse complement.
TTCGTGATTTCACGGTTTTCAATGTGGCTTTATTAATCATCCGAAAAGGAAATTTTACCAATATTTTTAAAATATAAAAAGGTAAGGAATATCAAATTTGTTCGAAAAGAGATATTTTTCATTTATAAAGAAGAGGTCAAATTAGTGTTAGGTGAAAAAAATCAAAAATATGAGACTATAATAGACTATAGTGAATTCTATAATATTATAATTATTTATCTTAGAATTAGAAATATTAATAGTTTTTTTATAATTCATGTTATGTAAGCATATATGTTGGATGTTAGTTATAGTCAAAATAGTATTTAGACTTATTTAAATTTGGACACTTAGGTTTGGTCTTATGGAGGGGGGCTTCCTAAAAAAGGGTCGGGTCCTATGGAGGGGGGCTTCCTAAAAAATTTTCAGTGAATGTGATTTTTTAGGAGTATTTTAAATTGGGTAGTACCATGAATTTTTAATGCTTAAAAGTTTAAAATTCAAAATTTAAGGAAGTTGGTAGTCTTATAGATCTTTCTTTAATACTTTAAATAAAAAAATAGACTTAATGATCCTTAATTTTTGCATAGACTTTTACATTTGATTTTTGCATGGACAAGAAATAACTTAATTTTCCCTATAAAATTCTAAGATTAATATTAATATTAATTTGTTAGTTTGTGCATCCAAATAAACAATTAAAAAATTATATTAAAATAATTAAAGTGGTTTCTTAAAAATAAGCAACAAAATTAATTTGTATGAATTTTATTCTTGAATTCAGCTTAAATATTTAACCCTGAAATTTAAGCAAGCTTTTATCTTCAAAAATTTATGTACTAATAAAAATTTGTATAATTGTCATGGACTTCCAGCTCCTTAAAAATATAGCTTAAGCCCCTCCCATAGAGATTATTTGGAATCTTTTCCTCCTAAAAATATAGCTTAAGCCCCTCCCATAGAGATTATTTGGAATCTTTTCCTCCTATTTATATAGCTTAAGCTCCTCCCATGGAGATTATTTGGAATCTTTTCCTCCAAAATAGGAGCCCCTGCTTTCACATTTTATAAAATTCGTGGGACCACTCACCTTTATACATTCCTAAAAAATCTCAGTGGCCACAACTCTATTTTTAAAGAAGCACCCCTCCATGGGACCCAGCCTAAGCAACTACATGGGGCCTTCCCCTTATTTGCAATTCCTAAAAAGCAGTTGCTCCACTATAATAGGAAACGATTCTAAATTATCCTTTTTCCCACAATATTAAACTTGCATGGGAACACTCTTTTGCTTAAATTTAAGTTGAAAATCTATTTAAGCAGTTGCATGGGGACATGGGGTTATTTTGTTGAGTATGTGATATTAATTCATAGGTTCTAGGTGCACAAGAAATAGCAAGTTCCTACCTATAAAAGAGTTAGGTATGATTTTTCATTAATAAAGTAGCTCTTATATTTGGTGTTGAACTTTATCATTCAACCATGCAAACTTTGATTTAATGAGTTATTTGGGAGAGGAAATTAAAGGAACAAATTAATTTAGTGGTGTACCATGAACTCATTAATGGTAAAAAAAACTGTGTATGGGTAAAATCTTACACTACTATAAATAGTAGTAGCCAAATTTAGTTTGTTCTATGACTTGGACACATGGAAATTGAAATACCATTTGCCAAGGTGTTTTGTCCATTATTGTTGGTATATTATATATTAATCATATGTGTATGTTCTTCCAAGTAATATTGTACACAAAATTCCAAAGGAATGACATCACAAGTGATGGTGTCTTACATAGGTGTCACACTTCGTCAAAGAACCCTCGAGGAAACAAGGTGCATTATAGGCACAACAACTTTTTTTATTTACAATGCATTGTTAACTACAATGATGACATTGGATCAATGTGTGTGTGAATATTGTACCTGCAAGAATCTACAACATAACACTTCAATATATCATTGGATCAATGGTTAGTAAATCAAAATTGATTGAAAAATAAGATAAACCAAAGGAATTCAACATATTGCTTCCTGTCTAGAAAGAGTATGATGTAATTAAGCTTTGCTCTCAGACTATTACATAGAACAGTGACTAGACATGTTCTAGAATGGAAGATTCAAAGGAAATTGATACAGAGCCCTTGGGTAACAAAATAGGGTTTCCAAACCAATTGAAGATCCTGAAATACAAACCCCTCCAAAGGATCTAACACCCTAACCTCACTCCTTTCACATTCTTTTGCTTCTAGGACCCTTGATAGGTCTCTCCCCAAATGGATTGTGTCTCAAACTTCAACACTCACTCTACCAGTGGTGAATCCACTCCCCTAAGACATCACTAAGGAAAAATGAGGCTTTTAAAGTCTTGCCAATCTCAAATTTTCAAGATCTACACTCCCTCCTTAGTAATCCAAGGACAAAAGGCTAGTAGCCCTAACCAGAGAGTTTTCTAAGGATAACTCCTAAAATTTCCAAAGGGCCTGCTAAAAAAACTCACCAATCTAAATACCCTTTATTGAGATACTCCAAACCCCAAACTCTTAGATCCTAATTCCAAGTTCATACACCCAAATGTTACTAAGCACCTACTAGGCCTAATAGCCCTATTATGTCACTTTTTCCAAACAAAGTACTCTACCAAGGGATAGTATGATGACCATACCATTTGGGACACCAAGGAAGACATTCAAAAAGATCAAATACGAAGTATCATACCTTGAATCTACCATTTGTTGAAGTTATGCTCACTGTCATACTTGACTAGATAGTCACATGGTGATGCATGTCCCAATGTTTCATTTGCACTGCACATGATGCAGTCAAGTTTAGAGGATCCAATAAAGGACTGTCCAAACTTGTAGCCAACAACAAGAACACAGCGGAAACAACACAACATAAGATATATCAATATCAACTTATATTATCTCAAAATTTCAATTACAGGCAACATGTCAGGTTGTAAGGCCTTCCCGGTTAGGGCCAATTACATCAACAGATTCAACAAGATCTCATAGGATCCAACCTTATCCATCTACCCTATAACTAAGTGGAAGAAACTAGATCTAAAAATTTTCTCGCAAGCCACCAAGCAATCTTTAATTTCTGTTTACCCACTTACAACTATCTGCAGCAACTTCAATCTTCTATTACAATCTGATACCAAGTTCCTCCCCCCAAAAACTAGGATCCAAAACTAAGAACAAAGAAACAAATATATACAAGAGTCCACCAAAGAAGTCAGCGCTCAAATCCTTAAGAGAGACCCAAATTTAAGTCAACACAGATCCCAATGAGAGACCCCACATTAATTACGCCACAAAAATTAAATGTAGAAGTCAGCCAGATCAAGATAACCAACTCGGGAAGAGCATCACTGAGCAACAACAATCACTCGGTAAGACAATACCCAAGCAACAGGGACGACTTGGTAAGAATGTACCTGAGCCACAGAAAACCAACTCGGGGAAAGAATACCCGAACAATAGAAACCAACACACACCAAGACCCGTCGGTAAAGTAAGACAGAAAGGGTAACGGAACACTTCACCAAGCAATCTCTAAACAAGCTAAAGAACAAAAGTAAACATATTTTTGGTTGAGCAGGATTGCCAACTACCCCAGGATTCTCCTGTATCAGACACCCTAGGTTTGTAAAGATGTTCTCAGCAGCTAGACAAACATCTCTTGGGAATCAGTACATCGATCCCAAACTGATTCTTGATATACATGTCTTCCAAGTCCTCAACCGACACACTCTTCCCTCGGTTCTTCTTCTGCTTCCTTTTACCACTAGTACTTGATAAATTATCTTCATATCTCTGCATGCTCATGCCTCCACCATCCACTGCAACCACTTCAGATCTACTACCAATGCTCAAGTTCCTCTTACCGAGCTCTTCATCCTTCAAAGGAATCAAAATAGACATTTTTCCATCCTTTGGTATAGTAAAGGAATTTATTTTACAGTGATGAATAGCCTCTCTATCATACTACCAAGGTCTACCAAGTAAAACATGACAAGAACTCATCTCCACAATGTCACATAATACTTCGTCTCTATAGGTACCAATGTAAAAATTCACCATGCACTGCTCTTTCACCTCTATTGCATGACCAACTTGTAACCAACTTATCCTATGAGGACAAGGATGACTCATCCTTTTCAAACCAAGTTTCTGAACCATCTCCTCAGCAACTAGGTTGGCAGTACTTCCTCCATCAACAATCACCTTACAACATTTACCACTAGACTTGTACACAGTCTTGAACAAGTTCTTCCTCTGAAAAGAATCAGCTTACTTCGAGGGCAGCAAAGTTCTCCTAAGAAAAAGATTCATACCCTCCCCTTCGGGTTCATTCTTAGCAACCTCATTTACCACAGCATTTCGGTGACTACCGACTTTCTTATCTTCCTGGGGACATTCAAATGACCGATGTCCTTCTTTTCCACAGTTATAAAAAGTACCTCTGAATACACCTCTACCTATATTTCTCCTCGCTTCAACAGGTTTCAGTTCATCTTCAACTTTTGGTTTATCCTTTACCGACTGCTCTTGCTTCTCCTTCCCTCGGGAATTACCAAAATGTCTTCTCTTCAACTTATCTTATGCGTTCAATGCATACTGATAAGCATTTTCAACCGATTCAATCTATCAACATACCAATCTCATCTTGGATATTGAATTTCAGACCATTAACATACCTCACCACCTTTTCTTTAGAAAGTTCTCTATGCCCAGACCGAATAGTCAACCTGTAGAATTCCTCAGTATAATCTTCCACCGTCATCTCCTTCTATTTTAGATTCTACAACTTCTTAAATAACTAAAGTTTATAGTCGACGGGAATGAACTTAGCCTTCAGCTTTGCCACCATCAACCTCCACTGATTGATCTTCATCTCACCTTCTTCTTCTTTGTCCCTCTGCAACTCTTTCCACCATAAAGTAGCATGCCCTTTCAACTTAGTCTGTGCCAACCTCACTCTAAGCGGATCTTCAATGTCTTCCAGCTCAAAGTAGTCTTCTAACTCACTGACCTAATCAATCAAATCCTCGGGTCTCAATGTACCTAAAAAATTGGACACCTCCATATGATATTTTGTACTCAACCGAGCTCCAGATCTCTGCAACCGATCATATTTGTCTCCTCTAGATCTCTCTATAAGATCGGCTCTGTCATCTCCACTAGATCCAACAACTTTGAAATCTTCAACAGCTTCTTCATAACCATCATCCTTTCTCGGACCTCTATGCAATCCAATATTTCTTATACCTTTTTTGATTTCATTCTTCATCGCCGCCATCTCAGATCTAAATCTTTTTGTTATCCTCGCTTCCACCTCCTCAGAAAGATCTGCAATTGCCCTAGGGTCCAATCTTCTTAGAGGCATCTCTCCTGATATTTGAAAACCCTAAGCTCCATAAGAAATGAACCAACATCTCTGATACCACTTGATGCAGTCAATTTCAAAGGATCCAATAAAGGACTGTCCAAACTTGCAGCCAACAACAAGAACACACAGCGGAAACAAAACAACACAAGATATATCAATATCAACTTATATTATCTTAGAATTTCAATTACAGGCAACATGTCAGGTTGTAAGGTCTTCCTGATTAGGGCCAATTACATCAACAGATTCAACAAAATCTCACAGGATCCAACCTTATTCATCTACCCTATAGCTTAGTAGAAGAAACCAGATCTGAACTTGTGTTCGCAAGCCACCAAGCAATCTGCAATTTATGTCTACCCACTTACAACTATCCGTAGCAACTTCAATCTTCTATTACAATATGATACCAAGTTCCTCCCCCAAAAAAACTCCTCCAAAACTAAGAACAGAGAAACAAATATATACAAGAGTCCACCAAAGAAGTCGGCGCTCAAGTCCCTAAGAGAGACCCAGATTTAGGTCCACGCAGATCCCAATGAGAGACCCCACATTAATTATGCCATGGAAATTAAATGTATAAGTTAGCCAGATCAAGATAACCAACTCGGGAAGAGCATCACCGAGCAACAACAATCACTTGGTAAGACGATACCGAGCAACAGGGACTACTCGGTAAATACATACTTGAGCCACAGAAAACCAACTCGGGGAAGGAATACCCGAGCAACAGAAACCAACACACACTGAGACCCGTCGGTAAAGAAAGATAGAAAGGATACCCGAGCAACAGGGTAACTGAGCACTTCACCGAGTAGTCTCTAAACAAGCTAAAGAACAAAAGTAAACATATTTTTGGTTGAGCAGGATTTCCAACTACCCTAGGGTGCTCCTGCATCAGCACAGCAACAGTCATTTCCCACTCCACGACCACAAAAACCATAATGTATACTCTCATACCTTGCAAACACCTAAGTTTTAGATTTTTCCCATGGTGAAATTGCAAGATATGAGGAAATCTCGACAAAACCCTAGGTATGATAGGGTTTCCCAGTTATAACTACAAAATGGAATGTAACTCTCATTTCCCTTCACCAATTCACTCCAAACCAATTGAAAATGAGATTTAAAACATGTCTTCAACTTCCCCAATAAATTGATCTTCAAAATGAGTCCGCACAAATGTAGAATACAAAGAAAATGGAGGAAAATCATAGTTATTCTTTATTGTGCAAATGTAAAAAAAAAAAAAATCAAATCCTCAACCAACACTGGAATTCGAGTTTGGTTGATTTAAAACATGTTTCCCAATGGTTCATAACTAGAAATGAAGAGTTATGACCGTTGGCCTTCCAACTTCCAAAATCTTGCAACATTGTTGAAAAGTTGCATTATGCAAAATTTACAACTTTTGCAATTTTTGCATTTTTCACATAATATTGAAAACACAAATATATGGGTGTGACCCCTCGATCAAAACAACTTAAAACCACCTAAGTAAAACTATAAAACATCCTAGGAATTTCATATACCCCTAGTGCCCATATGTCCAGTGTGGCTTATAAATCACCTACCCAAGACATTAGGTTACAAAATGGGATAACTTATTAAAAATTTAACTCAAGCACATATCCTATCCTAAACCAATTGAATTTGGATCTAAAAATTTAACTCAAACACATATGATATCCTCTTTGGTCTCCATGTCTTGCTTGGTAGATTCCCCTACATCATACTCCCCTGGAAAAGAAATCTTAAGCCTACTTGAGATGAGTTGATGAAGGGTACTACCATGTTCATGGATCTGCTTCTCATCTATCCATACAGTTTCACTTTATGGCTTTCCTGTCCATTTCACTAAGTATTTTTTGTATTCTCTTTTCCTAGTTTTCTTTACTACCTTTATATCCAAAATTATTTCCAAGGTAGGTGGTTCGTGTTTAGGAAGGATTTCATCTGCAACTTGTTCATGTATCCAAAGTCCCTTTATACAGAGTTATGTCACATACATTGAAGATTGGTGACAACCCCAAACCATCGGTAAATTCAACTTCATATGCATTCTTACCACATTTCTTCAAGATAGGACATAGACCTATCTTCTTTTGCATTAGTTTAGTGTATTTCACCTTAGGCAATCTCTCTTTCTTCAAATACACCCACACAAGATCTCCAACCTCAAACTGTAAGTACCTCCTTTTCTGATCTGCATGTTTCTTATATATGTCATTGGATTATTGTAGACTTGTCTTTACCTATTCATGTACTTCCTTAATGGCTTCATAAAATTCCTCTCCATCTGCACTTATAGGACCAGTAGAAGGTAGAATTCTTAGTTCCAAGAATCCTCTAGGATGGAGCCCATAGACAGTCTGGAAAGGAGACTTCCCTGTACTCCTATTGACAGTATCATTGTATGAGAATTCAGCCTGTGGTAGTATTGCATCCCACTTCTCACCATGTTCCCTTGTGAGACACCTCAAGTTATTTTCAAGGGTCCTACTGACCACTTATGTATGTCCATTCATTTGAGGATGGTAGGCTGATAAAAAGACAAGTTTGTCCCTAACCTTTTACAGAGAGTCCTCCAAAAATGACCAATGAATTTTACATATCTATCTGAAAATATGTTTAAAGGTAAGCCATGGATTCTTACCACCTCCTTAAAGAAGATCCTGAAAAGTGGGAAGCATCATTTATTGTTTTACATGGCAAGAAATGTGTCATTTTAATGAACATGTCAACTTTTACAAAGATATTATCAAATCCCTTTTGTATTCTTGGTAGCCCCATAATGAAATCCATGTCCATACTTTCCCAACGTCTGGATGGGATTGGTAGTGGTTGATATAGCCTTGCATTAGAAGACTTCCCTTTGACCTTTTGACAAACAACACATGTATTCACATACCTTCTGACATCTACTTGCATTTAGGCCAGAAGTAGTGTCTCCTTACCAACTCAAGGGTCTTATCCAACCCATAGTGCCATGTCATTTCTCCACTGTGTTTCTCCTTTACTATGTTCATTCTCATTGAACATTTTGGAATGCAAAGCTATCCACCTTTGAAAAGAAAACCTTCTTGCAATAAGATGTCAGAAAACTCCACGTTGTACCTATCATCAAGGTTAGAACAAGACTTATACACTTCACCAAAGTCTTCATCATTTTCATGCATGTTCTTTAGAGCATCAATACCAACACTTTCTAATTGTATCTGATATAAAGTAAGCACCCTTCTACTCAGTGCATCATCCACCTTAAATTAGATACCCCTTTCTTGTGTTTCAATGAGAAGGTGAATGTTTGTAGGGTCTCTACCCACTTCATATGTCTATGACTCAATTTTTCTTGGCTATTGATGAAGCTTAGAGATTGGTTATCAGTGAACACCATAAATTATTTAGGGAGTAGATAATGTCTCCATTTTTTAATGACTGAACCAGTGCATACATTTCCAGATCATAGGATGAGTACTTTTTTTTAGCTTTGTTCAATTTCTCACTAAAGAAGGCTATAGGTCTCCCCTTTTGACTCAATACAACCCCTATGGCCACATGAATTACATCACATTCTATTTGGAACACTTTGTTGAAATATGGTAGGGATAGTACTGGTTGTTCTGCTACTTTCCTTTTAAGGACTTTAAAAGACTCATATGTTGCTTGTGTCCACATGAATTAATATTTTTGACACCCCTTGATAGTATTCAACATAGGTGCACAAATATGACTAAACCCTCTTATAAAATTCCTATAAAAAGTTGCAAGCCCATGGTAACTTATGACATCATTCAAATTTCTAGGTGTGGGCCAAGTTAGGATAGCTTTTACCTTGTCTTGATCCATCTTGAGTTCACCTTATGAGATAACAAATCCCAAGTATATGATCTCCTCCTGTGTGAACAAAAAAATTTCCAAATTGATCATTAATTTCTCCTTATGTAACCTCCTCAAAACCATCTCTAGGTGTTGTAGGTGCTCTTCTTTTGTCCTGCTTAATATCATTATATCATCTAAATACACAATGACAAATTTCCCAATGAATTCACTTAGGACCTCATTCATTAACCTCATAAATGTGCTTGGTTCATTTGAAAAGCCAAAGGGCATAACTTTCCATTCATATAAGCCCTCGTCAATCTTAAAAGAAAACATCCATTCATCACTAGACCTTATTCTAATCTGATGGTACCCACTTTTAAGATCAATCCTTCAAAAATATTTAGCACCCCCGAAACAATCTAAAAGATCTTCTATTCTAGGGATTGGGAACCTATACATGATTATGATTTTGTTAACGACCGTTGAATCTGTATAGAGCCTCCAAGTACCCTCCTTATTTGGTGCAAGGACTGTTGGTACTGCACGTGGACTGAGACTTTTTCCAACCAGCCCCTAATCAAGCAATTCTGCAATATGTCTAGACATCTCCTCATTTTTTTGTGGGGTAAGCTTATGTGCAATGTTATTTGGTAATATTTCTCCAGGGATCAAATCAATGCAGTGACTTATATCTCTTATAGAAGGAAGTGATTTGGGAATACCTTGAGAAATGAATCCTTTGTATTTTTCTAGAAGCTCTTGGATTTCATATAGCACCAACCTTTCTCTACTATGTCTTCCATCAACACTTTCATCTGTAACTTCTGTCTTGGGAACATGGATCAATGCAAAACATAATCCTCCTTCTTCTTTCACCTCCTTGAGGAATTCCTTGCTCTCCATTAGCATCACTTTAGCCTCCTTGTTCTTGGGTTCTTCTTCATCTTCAATGAAAGGTAGCAACTCAATGATCTTCCCATCTTTCACTATGGTGTATGTGTTTCTAACCCCATCAAGGTGACTTTTAAGGTCATGCTGCCAAGGCCTCTCAAATAATAGATGGCGAACATCCATTTTTGCAATGTCAAACAAAAGTTTATCCTGGTAGGTTCCAATTAGGAACTCAACCCAAGATTGATCTTCTACAACTTCTTGTTGTCCTTGTATTAGCCAAGATACCTTATAAGGGTATGGATGAGGTATCCTCTTCTATTTCATCTTCTACACCGTCTCCATGGACATAAATTTCTCTGTAGATCTTGATTCAATTAGGAATTTGCTGACTTTTCCACTAGATTTACAAGTGGTTCTGAAAATAGAATTTCTCTGAGGTGGTTCCTTAGTCATGGGCCTCTTAAATAAGTTCATCCTCATCATTATGTTCTCCCCTCTTTCATGGTAATCATAAAAATCTGGAGCATTCACACTCCTAAATGTAGCCACACTCTGGCATTCAGAGTTGTCTTGAACCATGGTGTTTCTTATTTTTCCAAAGCTACTTATACTAGCTTTATCTGGACACCTACTGGCTATATGCCCCCCTAATTGCAATTATAGCACCTTATAGTGCCTCTTCCTTGAAATATCCCTCTAGATGGTGATCTTCTTCCTCTAAAGTTACCTCTTTGATTATTTCCCTAATCTATAGTATGCTCTTGGTTAGAATCCCCTTGGATTCCAAAACCATTTCCTCTAACTTTGAAAGGACTCCTTCATCCTCTCTAGTTCCTTCCTCCCCCCCTATTTTTCTTGTTGTGTCTCCTTCTTAACTTCTCCTCCACTTTCATGGCCAATTGATAGTATTTTTTTACTGTCTCAGGGGTAAGAAGGTTTAGTTCTTCTTGGATGGTGTACTTCAGCCCATTCATGTACCTTGCCACCCTTTCTTATTCACTCTCTCTAGTTTTTCTCTTCACACATAGTTTCATGAACTCCTTTTTATAAGAACTTACATCCAAGTCCTTTTTCTTGAGATTCTCCCTCTTCTTATGTATTTGGACTTCATAGTCCTATGGGATATATGCCTCTTTGATAATTGCTGAAATTCTCTTCCACGTAGCCACTGGATTTTTGTCTTCCTTCACCCTTTCATCTTGGATGAAGTTCCACCAAGTCAATGCATCCCCTTTCATTTTTGACTTTTCCATCTTAACCCTTTGGTGTTTTGGGATGTCTTCACACTCAAAAAAACTATTCAGGGAGTCTAACCGATCCATGATTGAATCAAGTTCTATCTTACCTACGAACACGGGCAGTTCCATCTTCACATCCAAAGTCCTTCTCTCCATGGACTTTAGGGCATTGAGAAGGGGTCTCTGGTTTGCAGAAACCTACAACTCTGCCTACTCTGGGATCTCCTCTTCATCCCATTCCTCACCTTTGCTAGAGTATCCATCCCTCTTCTCCATATTGCCCTTCAAATTTTCTATCTCTTCTCTCATGGCTCTATTCTCATCCATCATTTCTCTTCTATCTTCCATCTATTCCCTAACCAACTTGTCTAACTCCACATTACTCATCCTTATAGGGATCTCTTCTCCCTCTTTGTCTTTCATCTTTATTTAGATCCTTTTCCCAAAAAGATCCTCCTACGCTCTGATACCAATCTGATTCAAATCCCTTGGGTAACACAATAGGGTTTCCAAACCAACTGAATATCCTAAAATAAAAACCCCTCCAAAGGCTCTAACACCCTAACCCCACTCCTTTCATTTTCTTTTGCTTCTAAGACCCTGGATAGGTCTCTCTCAAGATGGACTGTGTCTCAAACTTCAACACTCACTCTACTAGTGGTGAATCCACTCCTCTTAGACATAACTAAGGCCAAATGAGGCTTTTAGAGTCTTTTCAATCTCTAAGTTTCAAGATCTACACTCCCTACTTAGTAATCAAAGGACAAAAATCTAGTAGCCCTAACCAAAGATTTTTCTGAGGATAACTCCTAAATTTTACAAAGGGCCTCCTAAACAAATCACCAATCAAAATACCCTTTATTGAGATACTCCAAACCCCAAACTCTTAGATCCTTATCGCAAGTTCATACACCCAAATGTTACTAAGCATCTACTAGGCCTAATAATCCTATTAGGTTACTTTCCCAAAAAAATTACTCTACCAAGGGATAGTCTGAATACCATACCATTTGGGATAACAAGGAGGACATTCAAATAGATCAAATATGAAGCCTCATACCTTAGAACCACCATTTGTTGAAGTCTCACTATCATACTTGACTGGATAGTCACATGGCGATGTCTATCCCAATCTTTCATTTGCACTACACACCAACAGTCATTTCCCACCCTACGACCACAAAAAAATTAATATACACTCTCATACCTTGCAAAAGCCTGAGATTTAGATTTTCCCCATGGTGAAATTGCAAGATATGAGGGAATCTCTACAAAACCCTAGGTATGATAGGGTTTCCCGATTGTAACTACAAAACTGAATGTAACTCTTGTTTCCCTTCACCAATTCACTCCAAACACATTGAAAACTAGAGTTAAAACGTGTCTTCAAGTTCCCCAACAATCTGATCTTCAAAATGACTCTGTACAAATGTAGAATATAGAGAAAATGCAAAAAAATCACAGTTATTCTTTATTGTGCAAATGTCAAAAACTTTTCAAATCCTCAACCAACACTAGAATTCAAGTTTGGTTGCCTTAAAACATGTTTCCCAATGGTTCATAACTGGAAATGAATAGTTATGACCATTGGCCTTCCAACTTCTAAAATATTGCAACATTGTTGAAAAGTTGCATTATGCAACATTTACAACTTTTGTAATTTCTGCATTTTTCACACAATATTGAAAACCCAAACATATGGGTGTGACCCCTCGACCAAAACAACTTAAAAACACCTATGAACAACTAGAAAACATCCTAGGACTTTCATAGACCCCTAGTGCCTATATGTCCAGTGTGGCTTATAAATCACCTACCTAGGACATTGGGTTACAAAATGGGATAACTTATTACAAATTTAACTCAAGCACGTATCCTATCCTTAACCAATTGAATTTGGATCTAAAGATCCTCTTTGGTCTCCATGTCTTGCTTGGTAGATGCCCCTGCATGGAAAATATCCAATTCTAATGCATTTTAGGATGAAATCTATGAAGAACAATGCAATTAACACACAATTAAGCTAATAAATGCAAGATTCAACGCTAAAAGGATATGAAACTAAGATCCACATGCTGATTTTAATGTTAAAATGACATGAAATAGCTCTCAAATGCTCCTAAAACACTCAAAAAAAATCTTCAATATGACCTAGAATGATTTTGGCATAGCAATGTTACATGAATTCTAGATTCTTCATTAAGCTTGGCTGATGTTTCTTTTATAGAATCTGCATGAGATTGGATGGTTAAGATTAAAACTTGGTGAAGAATTTAGATTCTCCCTTTCTTGATCCATGTGAGTCAATCCATGTGATTTTCTCCATTTGTGCTTTCTTGTTTGCTGGGGAATGAGACAAGTTAATTGATTTATTTAATTCCCTTTAATTAGAAAGTCTAGAAAATGGGTTCATTTAATTAAAAGTACTAGGACCTTTAATTAAGTTATTTTATCTGATGATTGACTAACCTTGATGCTTGATTAAGGATTAATTGATGATTGATTCAATTACAAAAACCTATAGATCAAATTACTCACATAATCAAACCTAGTATGAGATCAATGCCTTTGATTAGGACTTTATCTTATTCGATTAAGTTTTGTGGTTGATTATTTGAGATTAGGGGCTCTTAGTTTACTAGACCAATTTTAGGTGATTACATTTTCCCCTCTTTGAATTGATGTGTGATCAGCACGTTGATTCAAAGAACATTTGATGTTGAAGTAGCAAATAGTTTGATATTAAGAGATGAAACTATTATGGATTAGAAATTGATTTTGAACTCTTTTGAATGGAGATTGATTGAAAATCTGACGATACCGGTTCCAAACCTGATTGAACAAAGACTGATAGAGAAAGACTAGAATGTTCAGCTTGATATGAGGTGAAGAAACTGAACACCTATCTGGTGATGACAACAACTAACCAATTTGATGTGAAGTGATGAAATTGATCAATGTCCAAAAGATTCTTAAACCATAAGGTTGGTCTGAACAAATAATCAGTTTGATGAAGTGTGATGAAACTGACTACCATTAAGAGATTGATCAAAGTAATTAACCTGATATGGATTCTGATGAAGCTAATTACCTGATTAGGAAGACACTACCAGTTTGATGTGATTTGATGAAACTGATATGCCCGTAGAGATTCAATTGAGTTGAAGCCGATTGATGTATGTTTGAGTAATTTGATGTGAAGTGGTGAAATCACTTGTATAGAAAGATTGAAGAACCTCAACTTGATACAGATCCAAATTAAGTTGAGATGCCCCTAGTAATGAGGTCTTGTTTGATTTGATGATTAAGTTTGATTATCAACTTGATCGCTAAAGAAGATTTGATTCGATATTTGATGATGTATTGAGCATGCCCCTTGGGAGAGAAATTGAAATATGGTGAGGTGTCACATTGATTCTGACATAATCGATTTAATGAAAAGCTTTGAGGTTTGATTAGGAATGATGTTGAGTTGAGTTGATTTGATTTTGATTAGGCTGCATATGATTTAGAACAATTTTTATCATTAAGTCAACCAATTTTGACCAAGTTGTAAGTAGAATTGAGTTAGTGTGATCATTGTTTGACCATGTTGAATGAATGTGGAACTGATTTGAACATATTCGTTGTTGATTCTGTGGTGATAGGATTGATTGCACCAATGGTCAACTGTGTTTGACCAAGTTTTAAATGAAGCATTTGAATTTAAATTAGAGGTTGGATTTCAATTTTGATCCCAAAAATAGACTCATGATACAAAAATTAGGTTATGGTTCTAGTTTTGGGGGGATTTGATGAAATTGAAAAGAAGGGCAAATGGGTATAAAAGGGCCTTGAGGGGTCATTTTCACTCTCACAACTTTGAAACCTTCAAACCCTCCTCTGAGTGAAAATGGTGATCTCGATCCAGAAACACTGATTTGAGCTGCAGAGATGCCACAACAGGATGTGGAACTACGGTGCCGCAGTAAGTGACCTAATCCATATTTTTTTGACTAATTTTTGTGCAATTTTGAGGTTTTTATGCACATTTTTTTTTCATGTTTGTTTTGTTTCATCGTACGAAATTATAGTTTGTTGTATTGGCCACTGATTCTATGGTGATAGGATTGATTTTTCTCGTGGTCAACTATGTTTGACGAAGTTTTGACTGAATCATTTGACTTGAAATTAGAGGTTGGATTTCAATTTCAATCTTGAAAAATGACTCATGATACATAAATTAGGTTATGGTGCCAATTTTGGGGGATTTGATGAAATTGAAAATTAGAGAAAAATGGGTATAAAAGGGCCTTGAGGGGTCATTTTCATTTTATTTTCACTCTCACAACTTTGAAACCTTCAAACTCTTACAACTAACAATGCACACATAATATAGACATTAAGAATTAACATATTCTATCATCCTAAAAAGTAAACACTAGACTTGTGTTCATTTTGGGACCATTTTATGCCTACTTTAGTGTGTTTTCTATGGTAGGACCTCATATTGCACTAAAATGCATACTTAATTCAAAAATGGATCCTCCTCTTTCCTCAATCTTGCTTGAACTCGAGGTGTGCTCTTGTTTCTAGGCTTGATTTCCCATTTTCCATCAAATCCCATAAATTATTTCCTCACCTGGAACCTTTTTTTTTTCTTTCAAGATCTACTCTGACTCTGTAGCAACCTATTTTTTCTTCCCTAGCTCCTTTGCACCTTCCCCGACATCCCTGTGAAATTTGAGCCCATTTTTCCCAGGACAAGTCAACTAGTCAACTTATCCCTAGGTACAAGCTGACTAACTGACTTATGCATGGGCTTTTTAGGTCAAAATTTGCCTAGAGCTTGATGCAAGGGTCTTCTTCCAAGGTTTTCAATTGTTTTTGGCTTGGATCAAATTTGAATCCTGAATCACTAAAAAATGACCTCATATCTCCCCATTTGATAGAAGACAACCAAGTGCAAGCATTCAAACATTAAACAATCAAGTTGTGCAATTTGAGGATTTGGATTCAAGATTAAAAGGCAAGCATCCAATTCAAGATCTCCAAGATCCATCAAGCATTCACATCTTCATCTTCATGCAATCAAGGTTTTTTCTTCCATGTAGTTATCTTCTTTCCCCCATTGGAGGCCAAGCAAATAATTTTTCTATCAAGCAAGGAGATCCACATTCATCCATCAAGCTTAATTCTTATCTCTCTTCCCCAATCAACCATTGTGGTGAATTACAACATCTATTTCATGAGGTTTTGTCTTGTATGATTTCCTTTTGGGTTTCTATATTTAGTCAAAATTATTGCATCAACATACTTGATCACATTTGAAGAAGTAATTTCATCTACAAGGTATGATATACCTCATTGTCTAGATCTAGCCTCTACTACATGACAACACACTTTTCCTTTATTTCATTTCATTTCAAGGTCGATTCCTAAATAGGGTTTTGACTAAGGAAAACCTTTTTCTTCAACCTTCTTCTCTATTTTTCTACGTATAGGAATAGGTCACAGAGCTAGGATTCTGGATCTGGGCAGTATAGGTGCAGTTACAGAATTGGAAAAAATTTCATCATATTTTGCCAAGAACAAGTCGACTAGTCAACTTGTTCCTCAAAATTTGACTCGTACCCTAAAAGTCAACTTTTCCCTTTCATTTTCTAGTGAAATTTTCAGTGCAAACATATACAGGTCCTTGCATGTCAAATTTGTAGTTACAGGTGATTCTGAGATCCCAGCGATAGTCAAATTTAGATTCAAAGTATCATCTTCTCCATCTTATTTCCAGGTGCACTTTTTCTCACCTCTCTCCTTGGCACTTACTTTATAAATCAGATCTATTATCTACAATCCATTTACTTTTAATTGTCATTTCCATCAAGGAATCAAAACCATACATTGTGTAGATCTCGCATTGACACCCTTATTATATCTATTGTGCTAATCAGATTCTCTTTGTGGAGATTTTGCATTCCAATGTATACTAAATCTTGGTGAGTGATCTGCATCTTAGCATTTCTCACCATTTTCTATTATACATTTTGGTGAATCTGACTCTTCTTACATACTTTTGATTGAGTGGTTAGATATTCTTTTTCATAGGCATCACATTAGATATTGTATTTATCACATTTATAATAGATCTCATTATGTCCTTCCTAAATATTATTAATTATGAATATTTATAAGTTGGATTGGTGTGTCATAATATATGTGGTTACATTCCTCCTTACATCTTTTTATCGATCACATGGATTGAATAATGGTTTATGACATTTTATGATGTCTATATTCCTTCATGGTGTTCTTGCTTATGAAATTATGAGGTTATCTAATATTTGTATCCCTTATAGGGCATATTTTAAGTCCCTTATCAATATTTCATGTGCTTTTATCATTAAATTTTTAACAAAATGCATGGAATATGTGGATGACCATAAGGATGATGCTAATCTCAGTCCTTTTAATCCTAATTCTCTAATGCCTAGTAATCATGATGATAGATATCTGGCTCCTAATGATCCCATTGAAGTGAGACCTAGATCTCCTCTTCCCCAACTCACTTTAATGAATAATCTTAGTGAATTATGTTTGTGTACTTTTGTGGATGATTTTACACAAACTTCTTCTTATCAAAATATTATGCATGATCCTGATGTTAAGATGTTTCTTGATGAATACTCTCCAAAAGTAACATTAAGTGATAATGAAGATCATAATAAGCCTTCTTCTTCCCCACCTAAAGATGATGTGAATAGTGATAGGACTCTCCCTAAAGAGAATATTCCTCCTCATATTCCTCATTATACCACACAATTCCATAAAGCTCAAGATCAACCTTTTGCACCTTCTACACTAAAAGCTACTTACAATAAAGGATTTGATATCACTACTTAACAAGGATATAAGGGCTTAGGACTTGGTATTATCGAGAAAGGCATTAAGGTCCCTATTTATCCTCCTTCACAAAATACTACATGTGGTCTTAGTTTTACTCCTCATATAGCCCTCTACCTTCCTCATCTCAATCAAAACCTCCCCTTGACATTATTTTACCAAAATCAACTATTGTCCTTCAACCTTTTGATGACTGCTTAGTGTTATCCAAATGAATCTATTGGAGGATTAAATATGATTCTAGAATTGTATTCCCTTATAGACATTTTCCAAAGAATCAAAGACCTATTAATGGGGAATTTTTGTATTTCTTTCATCATAGAAACAAACATTCTCTTGCTAATTGTATTGAGTTTATATATATTTTTCAAGATTTGGTTGATAGATGTATTCTTCATTTAACACTAAACCCTTTACGTTTCCTTGATACCAAAGAAATGCCTTAGCATATCCTTTTTCCTATTATGTTGCTCTCCATTATGTAAATTTCTTTGTGTAATGTGTACTAAGGGAATTATAATAGGAATATCTTCCTTGTTCCTTTGACTTCGAGGGAAAGGAACCATTCTTTCATATTTATTTATTTCAGGGGATCCATTATCTCTTTCTTGATCATATCTTTTATGCTATGATATCCTCCCGTGTATGGACTTATTGTTTAGGATATTTTTCTTTGATGAGATTGATATCCTCCTTACAATTTATTCTTTGCTTGGAAGTGCATATCTTATGTAATTGGTTTGACCACTAAGTATACATAATGAGTCATCCCTCTTTCCCCTTCTTTGCCTCATCTCTTCATGGTTGGTATTATTTCATGATGATACATCATTTTTGGTATGAGATACTTTGTTTCATGCAACATACTTACATCTTTGCTTAACAATTGCTTCTATGCCTCAAAGGGCATGTTTATCACAAATAAATATTCCATGTCACTTATATCATTCATCTCTTTCCTTGATGACTTGCTTAATTTTTGAGGTGATGTCTTTTCTAGCGTAAATATGTTTTTTATTACATTAGGAGTTCTCTCTAGTTTGTAGCTTATTTTGCTTAGAATTGTATATCTATTATGGAGTAACTATCATTAGGGATGCATCACCTATTTTATCAACCTTCACACTTGGGGGCTAAGGTTTCACTTTGTTTTTCCTATCTCTCTTTTCTAAGGATCTAATTTCCTTAGTATAGTAGCATTTGTTTATCATGTGACATTATTTTCCTATCAAGAATTATTTATTTTTCTTTAGGATTCTCTCTTATGCAAGAGGTGTGCATCCTTGATTACAACCTCTTCTTTATTTGTAAAAATATGTTCATCATAAGAAAATTCCCTTACCTTGTGTTTCAAAGTATGTCATCCTTCATCAAGAATCCCTTTTTCACCTAGAAATAGGGGGCTAAAAGGGTGCATCCTTGTTCTTTACCCCTCTTTGTCTTGAATATGTCATATTTGTTAAATAACTCTTGAAGGTAGATGTCTGGCAGCCAAGATATTTTCCTTTCAAGGGTCTCTTTCCACAAGAGAAATATCCTTTCATAATTATCTATTTTCTTAGCCCATAGGAGTCAGTCCTCTTGGCAAATTCTATGGCATACATTGTTGTATTAAGGATATATTCTTATTGTTGGAAGTGGGTATTGTTGATTCTCTGTCCTTATTATGTCACCTATGTTGCCAATATAAGGAAGGGGAATATATGCAACCTCCATTGTGTTGAAAATGAGTTGAGTAACTAAGAGGGGAGGGGTGAATCAGTTACCACAAAAACAAATTCAATTCCCTTAGATGTCTTAATCAAACTTATCACTATTACTCGGTTAAAAAATATATTCTGCTATTTACTCGGTTAACAAAGCAATCTTAAGATATTAAATGTGATTATCCTTTAGTGATTAAGTGCAAAAACATAAAGCATAAAGCATAAAGCAAATGACATGTACACAAATGACACCAAGATTTACTGTGGAAACCCAATTTGGGAAAAACACCATTTGCAACTAGTTACTATTTTTCACTCTTCTGAAGTGAGCCCTGTTAGGAGCCAACCCTGTTAAAGGTTACAAAAATACACTATAAGGTGTGACCCTGTTAGAGGATTTAATCACCCTTTAAGGAGTGGCCTTGTTAGAGGTATTCAAACACTTCAATGTAGAAATTCAACCTTTGTTGGGACTAATGGGAAGTAGTACTGAGAGGGGAGGGGTGAATTAGTACCTCTAAAAACTTTTAACTCTTTTCTCCATACATCATTAGTAATCATTCATTACTGTATTACCGACCATTATTGTTGTTATTTCTTATGCATTTAGTGTTAATTCATAATCTTTAATTGTTTGTAAAATTCATAGAAACATTCATGAAAGTAATAAACACATAACACAAGATATGATATCACAGAAAACTCATGTTAGGAAGTAAAAACTGCAGTGGGGATGGCACCCACAAAAATTCACTATCTGCAGAATGGAAGGGAGTTGGTAAAGGCTTACAATTGATCACTTTTGATGATCTCCCATGTTAGGAGTATTAATGTGGAGACCTGTTAAGATCTACTCTTTTAAGAGCTTTAGCAAAACTGATTTAAGTGTGCACTCAGTTAAGAGATTTATAATAGGACTGTTAAGTCCACCTTTCTTGAAAGGATTTCTTAAGTGTACTACACTTGTCAGAATGAGTACATATGATTGACCTGACTGTATTCAATCTACAATTGCTGATTACAGATCCATTAAAGCTCTTATAATAATAATATCACCTTAAGTGACTGATTAATACCTTTCTCTGCTCGTTGGTAGCCTGTGTTATTGTTCTTGAAACTAATTTGATTCTTTTTTGTCCTTCTGCATGAAATCTCTTGTCTAGTCTCTAGATTCTCTCCATGGCTACATTCTTCATTGAACAACAAATGTTTAGAATAGATTGAGCATCTATTTATACAAGCATTTTACCTATCTTAGAATCACACATTACAATGTTAACTCTTAGATCCAAGGTTTACAACTTGACCTTGATCTTTAGTTTGCATGTTTTAAATCAGTAAAACTAATTAAAACAATATTAAATACATTGCTTCCTCGGCACATAATGGATTTAAAAACAAAACAAGAAGCTATATATACAACTTCAGTGATTTATCTGACGTGGAAAGTTAGATCCACTTTTTGCAGGATGTAACTGACTGTCGGTTCTTGGTCATCGGGTTGAACTGAAAGTTTGTCGGTGTTCCTTTTCTGAACTGATCATTGATTTCCCTTCATCTGTCGGGTTCCTCTCTGTTTTGTTTTGTCGGGTTGCACTGTTGTTACTCGTCGGGTTCCATTAACCTTTTTGTCATCGGGTAACATTGAATAGTGTTTGTCGAGATGCTTTGAACTTGGCAATATCAGGTAACCTTGGCGTCGAGTAGTGTTGTGCCCTGTCTGTCGGTGTAGTGTAAACTGATGGTGTAGATCATATTTTTCCTTGTGTATACTAATGGAAAAATATAACGCCTTCAATCTCCCCCTTTGACATTAGTATCAAAAACTAATATGTGCATAATACTAAAGTATTTAGTATGTACACCATGTCTATATCCTTGTCATTATATGACTCCCCCTAACTGTATGCATTAGTATAGTATAATTATATATGTACATATGTATACTTTCCTTTGTACTATACATTCCCTATTCTTTTCTCTTTCAGTTGTATGACTGTACATATCATTTCCTCTTTTCATTTTGCCCTTTATACTAACTGAACCGTACATATCATTTCCCCCTTTATTTGATACTCATGACAAAAATGTACAACTTATAAGATGCCAAAAATTGTGACAAAAATGTGTAACTTATAATGTGTCAAGAATATGGGAATGGGTTGTCTTGATATCCTTGAGCAATTTCTCCCATTTTTCTTGTAGGAGTTATAGTGCCATGTGCTCTAGTTCTAGCCTTGCATGTATATCATAAATGTTGTCTAGGACAGATATTTCTGGGGTGGCAATTAGTGTGTTTGCCTTTGTCACATGTTGTTGCAGTAGTGAAAGTGTCGGTAAGAGTTGATCTTGAAACTCATTTACCTCATCTCTGTACTTCATCTCTGCAATCTGTATGTCCTGTCTCAATTTTTGAGCCTATTTGAGTTGCTCATTGTGCAATTTTATTGCCTCTACATTATTTGTGAGACTTTGTGCACTTTTCATAAGATCAACATCTATTTGTGCTATCTTGTCAGTATACTCCTGTGTGAGTTGATCAAGTGTGCATAATTTTTGTGTCAAAGTAATAGCTTCTGAGATGATTGGATCAATTGTGCTCACCAATTCAAAAAGCTTTGCCTTTTTCAATGCAACTTCATGGCTTATCTTTTCTTCTAGCTTGAACTCATACTTCTGTTCAACTCTTTCTTCCATGACCTTCTCAGCATCTATGTTCTAAGATTTTATTGCATCTATGAGTACCACCAATTGATCAAGCATTGGGGTTGTCTGATCAATATTTACATAAGGTACTATTTGCTAAAGTATTCCTCTCGCTACTTTCAGTACCTTTGCCTCCTTTGTGGCTTTCCTTAGTTTGTCTTGCATTTCCTTCCTCTCATAGAGTATTGCATACTTGGTCAATTCAGTTGGATCCAATGTTCTCATATCACAAATTGGAATCTCAAAGATTTCATCCAGAGTTACTAGATTCTTATGCTTTCCCTTCTTCTTCTTTGAGACTTGTGGAGATGCAGATGTATGATCTACCATTGCTAGTTCATTTGTCCTCTCTGAAGTGCTTGGTGAAGGCTTTGTTGATGATGCCTCTTGTGTTTTCTGCTCAGAGTGTACCTGTCAGTTTGGTGAAGATGTCTCTCCATCAACCTTGGGTGTCTTTGTAGATTTTTCTTCTATTTTCTTCTCCAGCTCATCTTGCTTTGCTTCTTCACTCTTATCTGTATGCTTTTCCTCTTCTACCTTTTGTGTCTCTTCTTTATTTTGGTCAGTAGATTTATCTTTCTGATCGTCAGTTGTAGCTTGCTCTGCAGTTGTGTCTTTTGTATTATTTGTGGTGTCTTTTACTTCAGCCTCACCCTTGTCCTCGGGTGTGTTTGAGTCCTCTACAGTAGATCCATCATTACCCTCTAATATATTGATTACCTTCATTAACACAGGCATATTGCTTTGAGTGGTTGCTTCGGCTATATCCAGAGTGGTGTCCTGCTCGTCAGTTTGGTCCTTTTGAGCAGTGACATCCTCATCTTTTTGTATCTTCTCTACAGGGTCTGGTTCTGTTAACTCCATGACTAATGTGTACTGCCATGTCTCATCAGCAACATTCATGTCTTTATCATTTGATGTCTTTAAATCTTGTTGTTGTCCCTGATCCTTAAGTGTAATGAATATCACATCATCTTTCTTCTGTGGATCTTTATCAGAGTCATAATTCGTGATGTCTTGAATGTCAAGATAATCCATGACTTTATCCAAATCAATTGGTTCCATTTCTTCAACATTGTCCAAAGCAATGTGTTGAGGACTTTCCTTGTCTTTCTCCTCCTCTCTATGAGGTGTGTCGGTGAGAAGTAACTGTCCCTCATGACTTATTGACTCTATTGGAAGATCTAGGAGTTGTCTCCATTTTGTTTCAGTCATATTGTCTAGCTCTGTAAATTGATCTTCGAGTACTTTGTGTTAATCTCTAAGTTCTATTGATGATTAGTGCCCAACACTTAGTCATTTCATTAGGAATTTTTAGTTGGCTATCACTATGGCCGAGCTAAAACTATGCAAGGCTGAGCAACATTGTCAAGAAGTTTTTTGTATGCCTAGTTACATTGTCGAGCTGAGTTACATTGTCGAGCCAAGTAGAGACAGAGATGTTAAATGTCGAGCGACAGATAGGCAAGTGCTGAGCAGAACAATTTTTTTATACTTGTCAGGAATGATACAAACTTAAAGGATAAGTGATCAGGCCAACTTGTATAAGCTTTTTGGACCGACATTGTGTGTGCATTTAATATTTTTATACGAAGTTAATTATGCGTTTAATTGTTTTATCCTATGCAAGACTCATTGTAAGCATTAATTGCTTTACCATCAAGGCATGGATATCAGATATTGATCATTGATCTAGATCTCACTATCAGATCAGTATAGATATATTAGATTGCTTCAAAACCCTATTTCGTAAGTATATGCAAGAGGCAGAAGAGTAGTTGATGATGTGACTGCATTTTGATGTGAAATGCACAGAGGGTTATTTTGTTCAGAAGTAGATATCAAGCAGAGCATAACACAGTGAACAACAAAGTAAAGGTGTATCAGATTATAAGATCAGAAGAGATACTGAAATAAGGAGATCTGTCATCAGCATCAGAGTGCATATCAAAGGATCAATACTTGAGACTTTCTAATCATTGTATCAGAGCAGACCTCTAACAGGGTAGATTACATTTTGTAATCAAACATTGTAACCTTAATAGGTACACTTTATTACTGTAGTAGTGGAGACTTTTGTGGGTGCCATCCCCACCCCAGTTTTACCTATTTGTGTTTCTGGGTTACCAAATTGTTGTGTTATGTGTTACTTATTTCATGGTGTGGATGCTATTTAAGAGTACATTAGATTCATTTATGTATGAATGTGGATCAGTTTGTTTTAAGTGTTTAATTTTGAAGATTTGATTCACTCCCCCCTCTCAGTATCTTGCTTTCCCATTATTGTATTTCCAACACTTTGTAAGCCCTTATCTTGGCTAAAAACTTGCCTAAGTGCTTCTTCATAATCTCTTTGATTTCTTCAATCTTAGATTTAGGAGGCATTAGTTTGACAAGTACCCTCTCCCTTGCTTCTCTTTCGGTCTGTAGAGCATATGACCACTGTTGGGATATTCTCTTACCCAGATCCTTGGGTATTTGGTTGACAAATTCAACTAGTACATATTTGTACTTGACCATTGCCCTTATTATGGCATCTTGTATCTTATTTTGGTCCTCTATTTTGAGTGTATCCCATTGTCTGATTCTCTTGTAATGCATTGTGCCAGATGCAACAATAGATTCAACAGCCCCATCAATTGTCTGATTCCTGTAATTCTTCTTCACTACATCAGGCTCATCCTCTTTAGAATCCTCTATGTCAGCTTTAGTTCTAACCATTCTTTTTCTCCTCTTTATAGGTGTTGCCTTCACAGTTTGTTCCTATCTTTTTTGTTTTGTTGGTTGCTTCCTCTTATAGGTCCTTACTTGACCTTTCTTAAGAGGTGTAGTATCGGTCTTAGTAGTTTGACTCCTTGTCCTCTGCTTCTTTGTAGGAGGTGGAGGTGTATCAGATTTAGTCTCCTCAGAATATAATTTCTATTCATCATTCCCTTCACTGATGGTATCCTGTTCATCAGTTTCCTCTAGTTGTTCTTGTTCCTCCTCAGTAACCGATAAAATCTTGTTGAGATTCTTAACCATCTTATCCTTTTTATTGACAATTTTCTTGATTTCTAGGCCTCTTTTTCTTTGATCTAGCATTTTCATAGGTTCCAAACCTTGGTTGTTCATTGTCAATAGGCTCATTGGTCAATGCATCAATTGCATTTGTGGCCTGATCTATGTTGATTTCATAATCCAGTGGTGCTAACCAAGTTGTCCTTGGTACAACTGGTTTGATGTGGTTGAAATCAGGGTCCACCATAAAACATATCTCATCCCTATGTTTTTCATCAAGTTGTTTAGGGATCCTTGTCCTTTCCATCATCTTTTCCTTGAATTCAAGGAAGTATGCGGTCATAACAAATTCAAAATTATCTCCTAGTGACTTAATTAGTTCACTAATTTGTAATGTCACCGGTTTTGTAGTGTTCCATTTCAATTTTCCTATTGAAGGAAATTACTCTTGAAAGTAGAAAAAGATACACATGATAAGTGAGCCAAACTTACATGTGTTGGTCTTTGTGGACCTAATTATGATCATATTTTCATTAAGTTATTTCAACAGGATCTCACATAGATCTATTTGTATGCCCTTGGTCACTATCTTGTAAGCTATGCTTACTGATGTTGTAGATATGTTGTTCAACCTGCTTGCTTGAAATATCTTATAACCAATTACACATTCACCGAACCTCAGTTCTTCATCGGTGATGGTGTTTACTTTTAGTCCTCTGTTGTCCCATTCAGCTTTTGTGAGTTTTGTGACTTCTGGCCTAGAGGGATGCTTGTGAGCCTTAGGCTTGTCAGTTATTAGATAACCAATGATACCGTAAAGGACATCCTTGGTGATTTCTTTGGGTTGATCCAACCACAACTTCTGTTCATGCAATCTGCTAAGAACCAACCTAATCCAGTCGGTCTTGAAGTCCCTCAGGAAATATAAGGCATTAGTTATCCCTTTAATCTCTAAGTGTTTGTGCTCTTCCTTTAGGTTCCCTTCTGCATCACAAAGCTTCTTATAAGCTTCATCCATCTCTAGATCACCTATTTCGGCGATCTTGCAGTGAATATAAGACCTAACGTCTTCTACGAGCAAAACCCTAGGTGGAATTTTAGAAAATGCCCCAGTTTCATCAGGTTGCGATGCAATCTCTAGGCATATCTTGTATTTGGGCTCTACACAGGTGCTATTCTTGATTAACCTAACCACATTCTTCTTATCACTCTTGATCTTTATGGTTCTTGACGTGGTTGCCATCATTTTTCAAGTTTTAGGGCTTTCTTGATAAATAACTACTGAGATCTTTTGGTTCCCTCGGTACTTACTTCGATCCATGATAATGATGAATGTTTTGTTTTCCATGTGCTTGGATCGATTCAAAGATGCTCTTCTTTCTACTCTTCAATCACTCTATTTTTCACTCTGCTTTCTCTTCAAATCGCGGGTACAAAATGAAGTGCTCCCGTCAACTATTTATAGACTTTTTGCCCTAAGTCTTTATCATAAATGCTCAACGAATCATCAGGACATGAAGACAGAGTTTGTCGGGAAGAATTTCAAAATCATCGTCGGTGTTGACATGATTCTCGGGACAACTATTAACAATTTTGTTTTTACCAATGGATATCGGTATTCTGTCATGACAACTTTGTCACTTTTCTTCCTTACTGATGGGTGTCAGGTTATATTGGTAACTTAACCATTTTATGTGTTGACCGACAATTTTTGGTAAGTGTAAACAACTCATCCATTATGTTCACCGATGATTTTCGGTATGTGTATACCGACGGGGTTTTTTTCTCAGTTTTAGAACAAGTAACATAATATGCATCTTTATTATGCATATTTTGACTATCTTTCAATTTGTATAATGGAACTGATGCAAAATATGACTTGGTGTAGTGCAGGTCCATACTTACTTGTTCAGCTCAAGTGGGGG
Source organism: Thuja plicata (assembly GCA_018584345.1). Lineage (NCBI taxonomy): Eukaryota > Viridiplantae > Streptophyta > Pinopsida > Cupressales > Cupressaceae > Thuja > Thuja plicata. The sequence goes on along the minus strand of MU223598.1, from coordinate 579,523 downwards.
TGGTGATGTCACCGGATCCATTGGATGGGGTGTCACCATTTGCATTGCTTGGTCTAGCTTCATCATTGCTTGAAGCTTTTCTCCACATTTTGTCTCTAGCCCTCAAGATATCTTCAATGGTGTTTCCACTGGGATATGTGCTTGTCTCTTTCATTTGGTCTTTGCAATCTTTCTTGAGATGACCGACTTTGTGATAGTGTAAGCATGTCATTCTAGGGTTTGACCAACCTCTAGACCTTTTGGTCCATGCCCTCGTGCAATTTGCAGCAATGTGACCATATCTACCACATGTACAATTTGTCCAAGTATTGTAGTCCCATACATATTGATTATCGATTCTTTTTGGTTGATAGGGAGTTTCTTGACCTTTTGGCTTCCATGCTTGCCTTTTCTTTTTCCAGCATTCAAGACTTGTGTGCCCATTCATCTTGCATGCAAGACAGTATTTTTCCATGTAGGTTTCTTTCTTTGGTTGTTCCATTTTAGACTTACGTTCATATGCTTTATGTCATTTCTTGTTACATTTATAACAGAATCCTATGAATGAAAATGTAGATTTAGGAATACCTTTCATTTTTCCTTGGCATACATTTGATGTGTGGCCTTGCTTTCCACAATTCTTGCATGTCAGTTGTCTTGGTCTTGGATTTTCATAGACATTCTTTGGATTGGCTTGATTTGATGATTCTCCATTTTTGGTAAACCTAAACCGTTGTTGTTGACTCTTCATTGTCCTTCAAGAAAATCATCCATTATTTTATTTCTCTCTTCAACCTTTCTGATAACTTCATTATGTTTTTGCTGAATTCTAACCTCATGCTTTAGTTTTTCATTTTATTCTCTTAGTTCACCGATAGCCTGCACTCTTTCAACGAGTTCTATATTCATTCTATTTTCTTCTTGACTTATTAGAATAATCTGATTTGTGATCTCATGGTGATGCTCAGCATGTCTTTGAATTTCTAACTCCTTTTCTTGTAGCTTCTTTGTAATCTTCCTTCTGTCATCAATAGAAAGTGTTCTTTCTATTTCAGATTGTCTAATAGAACTCATCACATCAATCATTCTTACCATCTGGGACTCTTGACCGATTTGCATCATCTTTATTTGCTCTATCAGATGTTGATTGATCTCCTTCTGATTTGTGATGTTCTCTTCTAATGTATCTGATGTATTAGTTGCATTGGATCCCGAAGATTCAAAGAAATCTGGAATCTCTTCTTCTTGATAATGTTTTTCATTGCTCTGGGTTTCCATACCTTTCCTCTCATCCATCATCTCTCTCATCTTGATTCTAGCTTCTTTATACTATTCATAGAACATCTGTATCTCAAGCTTTTTATTCTCAATATTCTTATCAAGTTTGTACTTCTCAATTGTATGATCTTTTCTCTTAAGCCTTTAAGCTTTTCCAAGAAGAGACTTATCTCTGATACTAATTGTTGGGATTAATGGGAATTAGCACTGAGAGGGGAGGGGTGAATAAGTGCCTCTAAAAACTTTTAACTCTTTTCTCCATACATCATTAGTAATCATTCATTACTGTATTACCGACCATTACTGTTGTTATTTCTTATGCATGTAGTGTTAATTCATAATCTTTATTTTTTTGCAACATTCATAGAAACATTCATGAAAGTAATAAATACATAACACAAGATATGATATCGTAGAAAACTCCTGTTAGGAAGTAAAAACTGTGGTGGGGATGGCACCCACAAAACTTCACTATCTGCAGAATGGAGGAGAGTCGATAAAGGCTTACAATTGATCACTTCTGATGATCTACCATGTTAGGATTATTAAAGTGGAGACCTATTAAGATCTACTCTGTTAAGAGCTTTAGCAACACTGATTTAAGTGTGCACTCGGTTAAGAGATTTATAATAGGACTGTTAAGTCCACCTTTCTTGAAAGGATTTCTTAAGTGTACTACACTTGTCAGAATGAGTACATATGATTGACCTGACTGTATTCAATCTACAATTGCTAATTACAGATCCATTAAAGCTCTTATAATAATAATATCACCTTAAGTGACTGATTAATACCTTTCTCTGCTCGTTGGTAGCCTGTGTTCTTGTTCTTGAAACTAATTTGATTCTTTTCTATCCTTCTATATGAAATCTCTTGTCTAGTCTCTAGATTCTCTCCATGGCTACATTCTTCATTGAACAACAACTGTTTACAATAGATTGAGCATCTATTAATACAAGTATTTGACCTATCTTAGAATCACACATTACAATGTTAACTCTTAGATCCAAGGTTTACAACTTGACCTTGATCTTTAGTTTGCATGTTTTAAATCAGTAAAACTAATTAAAACAATATTAAATACATTGCTTCCTCCACACATAATGGATTTAAAAACAAATCCAGAATCTATATATACAATTTCAGTGATTTATCTGACATGGAAAGTCAGATCCACTTTTTGTGGGATGTAACTAACTGTTGGTTCTTGGTCCTTCGATTGAACTGAAAGTCTATCAGCGTTCCTTTGTTGAATTGATCATTGGGTTCCCTTCATCTATCAGGTTCCTCTCTATGTTGTTCTGTTGGGTTGCACTGTTGTTACTCATTGGGTTCCATTAACCTTTTTGTCATCGGGTAACACTGAATAGTGTTTGTCGGGATGCTTTGAACTTGGCAGTATCGGGTTACCTTGGCGTCGGGTAGTGTTGTGCCCTGTCTATCGGTGTAGTGTAAACCGATGGTGCAAATCATGTTTTTCCTTGTGTATACTAATGGAAAAATATAATGCCTTCAACCTTGTGAGAGGATTTATGAAAGACTGTTAAGTCTACTCTGTAAAGATATTTGGATCACTGCTACAATTGTTAGAGAGTGACAATGAATTGATCTGATTGAATAAGAAACTATCTTTGTAGATTTAGATCTCTATTTTGTCTTTAACTAGATCCTTACTGATCAAATATTCTTATGTAGATCGGTCTGTATATTCTGTCCTTAATCAGAATTCCCTCTTGTTTTTCCTTTAGTCTTCATATCAAAACTCACACATTCAATCCAAACTTGACCTTGTATATATATGATAACCCTTATCAAGTCGGCTTGAATAACCTTCCAAATAAACAATAAAACTCAAATCTGTTGGCTGCAATTAACCAATTAAACATAAAATGTAAATAGTTGTTAGTCGACTGACACTAAATGCATAACTCAGTTAACATTGTAATCCTTCAATGCCCGACCTTACTATATTTCCCGAGTGAACTCAGTTAGTACTGAGAATCACTTGGCTAATATTGGAGTCTTCTTCAATGCCCAAGAGAGCTTGACATACACTGACTGTGCTCAGTTAGGATTAGACATTTTTGTAACATTAATACATTTGTGTATACATCAATGACAATACACAATTGAATAATTGTTTTCAACAATCTCCCTCTTTGGCATTGATGGCAACACAACATGTTATTATACAAAGAATTTTATAGAAACAAAAACATGAATTAAACTTATTAATGTCCTTAGCTTCATTTTGATTCTTATCTAGAAAACTCCCTCTATCTTCACAGTTACTGAAATACAGAATTCCCCCTCTTACATCAATCTTTGTTTCTGATAAAATTTCTCCCTTTGATATACTGATTTCTTTCCCTCAATAATTTATTTTGCATGACATCAATAATCTCTCCCTCTTTGACATCCAATGCCAAAGACACCATCCAATGAAGTTGTAATGTACCTGATGTACTTATTCATATGCAATAAGCTTGGACAATCTGCATCAACTTGTTAGATCTGTACTATAGCTCGATTGATGCATCACTAATCTAGGGTTTAGTGAGCCTCAGTTAGGGGAATCACCCCTAGCTTTCCTCTAAGATACAAGAATGCATCCTTAGGTAAAGGTTTGGTGAATATGTCTGCAATTTGTTCTTTAGTATTCACATATTCCAACCTTACTTCCTTGTCCTAAACCAATTCTCTCAAGAAATGATACTTTATTGCAATATGCTTAGTCTTAGTATGCATCACAGGGTTCTTTGAAATGTTAATAGCACTAGTGTTGTCACAATAGATAATAACTAGTTCTTTGATTTCCTCCTTCATACCTGACAACAACTATTTGAACCATATGATATTTGAACAATTCACTACTGTAGTAACATACTTTGCCTCTTCTATAGAATGAGAAATGCAATTATGTTTCTTGCTAGTCCAAGATACTAACCTCTTTTCAAGAAATAGTGCTCCACCGTTGGTGATCTTTCTGTCATCAACACTTCCTGCCTAATCAACATCAGTCAAAGTCTTTAAATAAAATTTTCCTCCTTTCTTATACCATAATCCATATTCTTCAGTGCCCTTAAGATATCTTAGAATCCTTTTGATAGCCATCAAATGATTCTCTCTAGGATTAGCTGAAAACCTTGCAACAATAGCAACTACTAATGCAATATCAGGCCTAGTGTGAACAACATATTAAAATTTACCAATCATGGATCTGTAGGTAGTCTGATTTACCTCCTTTGAATATTCATCCTTAGACAACTTATGTCTAGTAGACATAGGTGTCCCAACTAGTCTGGAATCTTCCATTCCAAATTTCTTCAGTATCTCTTTGATTTATTTAGAATGAGTAATGTAGATAGCATCCTTCATCTGATGAACTTGTAAACCAACAAAGAATTTGATTTCTCCAAACATAGACATCTCAAATTCCTTACTCATAACTTTGGAGAATGCTTTGCATAAATCATCACATCCAGTGAAAAGTATATCATCAACAAATATCTCTACAAGTAGTATCTTGTTCAGAGTTCCTTATTTGATGTACAATCTACTATTTTCATTAGTTCTCTAAATCCCAATACTTACTAAGTAACCATGTAGTCTCTCATATCAGGCTCTAGGAGCTTGCTTCAGTCCATACAAGGCTTTGTGCAATTTGAAAACCATATTCATTTTGGTAGGATCAAAAAAACCTTTAGGTTTCTCAATATAGACTTCCTCTTCCATAATTCCATTCAAGAATGTAGATTTTACATCCATTTGGTATACCTTGAATCCTTTATGTGCTGCATATGCCAGAAGAGTTCTTACTCCTTCAAGTCTTGCAACGGGACAAAAAGTTTCTCCATAATCAATACCTTATTCCCAAGCATATCCTTTACACACTAATCTTGCCTTGTTTCTAGAAACTTCACCTTTTTCATTCAAATTGTTTCTAAAAACCCACTTAGTACCACTTACATTCTTGTCTTTTGGTCTAGGCACAAGAGTCCAGGTTTTTTTCTTTTCTATCTTCTCAATTTCTTCATTCATGGTTTCTATCCGTCTTTCATTATTTAAAGCATATTTAATGGTTCTAGGATCAATTTCACTAAGAAAACATGTACCTTTAAGTTTTTTTCTTGTCATTATACCTTTTGTCGAATCTCCAATTTCATGTGCATGATGCATTCTGACATATTTTTCAAGTATAGGTCCTTCTTTTGTGTTTTTGGGCTTGTTCCACTTGGTTCACCATGCTCAAACATTTTTTTCTACTCTTCTGACTGAGACTTGGGTTCCACCATCTAAGACTCGGTTCCCTTTGTCTGAGACTCAGTTTCCTCTATCTGAGACTTGAGTTCTTCTGTCTGAGACTCGATTCCCTCTGTCTGAGACTCGGTTGCAACTGTTACCATCTCAGGTTGCAAAGTTTGTAATGATGAATTCAAATTTTGTACCAGTGGTTGTAGTCCAATCATTATTGCTTGTGTCTTAGGTATAGTATCAGGTTCATAATACACAAATTTCCCGTAGTCTTCAGGCTCTTTATTGCTATGTTCTTCACTTCTCTCTGCAAACTCATCAATCTTCACATGCACACTTTCTATGACTTTATGAGTATCAAGATTCAAACATTTATATGCTTCGCTTTTACAGGAGTAGCTTAGGAATATGCCTTCATCACCTTTTACATCAAAATTTTCATTTCTTTTTTCCTTCAAGATGTAACATTTACTTCCAAATACTTTGAAATAATGAACATTGGGTTTATAGCCATACCATAATTCACAAGGTGTTTGATCAGTACCTTTCTTCAGTTGAACTCTATTCAAGGTGTGAACTACAGTGCTGATAGCTTCCTTCCAGTATTTGGTTGCAACATTCTTTTCAATCATCAAGGTTCTTGCACAATCCATAATAGATATGTTTCTTCTTTCTGCTATTCCATTTTGTTGTGGTGTACTAGGGGCAGATACTTGTCTCTTGATTCATCTTTAATTACAGAATTAATTGAACTCATTAGAAATGAATTCACCTCCTCTATCAGATCTTAGGCATTTTAGTCTCTTTCATCTTTCCTTCTCAACTCTGGCAAGGTACCACTTAAACTTCTGAAAAGCTTCTAATTTCTCTTTGAGAAACATAACAGTCATCATTCAGGAATGATTATCAACAAATAGAATGAAATACTTCTCTCCAGTCTAACTTATTATTCCAATTGGTCCACATAGATGAGTATGCATTAACTCCAAGACTTCTTCTGTATTGTAATTCTTGCTCTTGAAACTAGTTTTGCCCATCTTCCCAATTTGACATTGTTTGCATATTGTCAATTTAAATTTCTTCAAAATAGGAATACCTCTTACTCTTTTCTTCTTGCTTATGTTGACCAATTTATCAAAATTCACATGACACAACCTTTTATGCCATAACCAAATTTATTCTACTTGTGCCATAAAACATGAGCTTTCGGTGAGATCAAGATATAATATATTACTTTTTGTTTTCCTGCCAGTTCCAACTAAGTTTCCTTTACCATCTAGGAGCTTGGCCTTACCATTCATGAGTTCTACCTTGAAACCAATGCTATTCAACTATTCCACACTCAGTAGATTACACCTTATTCCTTCAACCCAATAAGAATTATCACATTTGATTCCTTCAATTAGAGCAGCACAACCTTTACCTTTCACATAGCAACGTTCATTATTCCCAAATCTGACACTCCCACCATCATAGTGCTCAAGATGTTCAAATTTAGTTTTATCACCAATCATGTGGTGAGAAAAACCACTATCAATTATCTAAGTGTCATTAACATGAGAGAAAAGTGCAGTCTTTTCATTTTCTTCATTGTTTGACTCATCATTAATAGCAATGTAAATCATTTCATCTTCATCTTCATCACTATCAGAATCTTTTGCAATATAACAAGATTTCTTACCGTTGTCCTTGTAGCTTTTGTAAATTTTGAAATCTTTCTTGCCTTTGTACTTGTTGAACTTTTTCTCATCTTTGTCTTCTTTTTTTAGACACTTAGCAGCAATGTGGCAAACTTCGTCACATGATAAGCAAATCAATGATATTCTTCCTTCATATTTCCCTTTTCCTTTGGCAGCTCTCTTTGCAAGTAGTGCTTCAATGATTTTTATATCTTTATCATCAGATTCATCGTCACTATCATTGTCAATCTATTTTCCTTTTCTATCCATCTTACCAAGGCTTAATTTGGATTTGAATGCAGAATCAAAACTGCTAGCATTAGGAGAATAATTGTCAAAATCGTCCAACTCAAAAGTTGTTAGTCTTCCAACCAATGCATCTAGAGTTATATCATTACTACACCTCATCTCTTGAATAGATGAAAATTTAATTGCATAGATAGGAAGTAAAGTTATCAATACCTTAATAACCATTGTTTTGTCTTCAATCTGTCCACCACCAGCTCTGATGGCACTGACACTTTTCTTGATTCTTTCACTGTATTTTGTAATGCCTTCTCCTTCTTTCATTTTCATCTGATCAAACTGACCTATGAGAATCTATGATTTGGCTCTCTTTACATTGTTATCTCCTCCATGGATATCATGCAGTTTCTTCCACATATCATAGGCAATAGGGAAGTCCTTGACTTCATCAAATTCTGAATAGCTGAGTGAAGAAGCTATATCAATCATCATTATGTTATGATTCTTCATGTCCACCATTTGATCCACAGACATAGGTCTAGGTGGTTCCACATACTTTTGGTCCAAGAATTGCAAACTTGTATCTCCAATAGTAGATAGATATGTAGCCTCATCAACTCTTGCCATGCAACGTAGTTGTCTTTGTTAATCTTGGGGATCTCCCTTCTGTAAGACATCTTTGATCTTTAGCTTAGGCCTTGAAACCTTTCCTGAAAGCACCAAAATATCTGATACCAATTTTTGGAAATGAGTTGAGTAACTGAGAGGGGAGGGGTGAATCAGTTACCATAAAAATGAATCCAAGTCCCTTAGATGTCTTAATCAAAATTATCATTGTTACTTGGTTAACAAAGATATTCTGCTCTTTACTCGGTTAACAAAGCAATCTTAAGATATTAAATATGATTATCCTTTAGTGACCAAGTGCAGAAACATAAAGCATAAAGAAAATAACATGTGCATAGATGACACCAAGATTTACCGTGGAAACCCAATTTGGGAAAACCACCAATTGCGACTAGTTACTATTTTTCACTCTTCTGAAGTGAGCCATGTTAAGAGATGACCCTGTTAAAGGTTACAAAAACACATTGTAAGGTGTGACCCTGTTAGAGGATTTAATCACCTTGTAAGGAGTGGCCTTGTTAGAGGTCTTCAAACACTTCAATCTAGAAATGCCACCTTGTGAGAGGATTTATGAAAGACTGTTAAGTCTACTCTGTAAAGAGATTTGTATCACTACTACAATTGTAAGAGAGTAACAATGAATTGATCTGATTGAATAAGCAACGATCTTTGCATATTCAAAACTATGTTCTGTCTTTAACAGGATCCTTACTGATCAAATATTCTTATGCATCTCAGTTTGGATATTCTATCCTTAATCAGAATTCCCTCGTATTTATCCTTCACTCTTCATATCAAAACTCACACGTTCAATCCAAACTTGACCTTGTATATATATGATAACCCTTGTCAAGTCAACTTGAATAACCTTCCAAATAAATAATAAAACTCAAATATGTCAGCTGTAATTAACCAATTAAACATAAAATGTAAACTATTGTTAGTCGTCTGACACTAAATGCATAACTCAATTAACACTATAATACTACAATGCCCCACCTTACTTTATTTCCCGAGTGAGCTTGGTTAGTACTGAGAATCACTTGGCTGATACTAGAGTCTTCTTCAATGCCCGAGAGAGCTGGACATACACTGACTATGCTCGGTTAGGATTAGACATTTGTGTAACATTAATACATTTGTATATACATCAATGACAATAAACAATTGAATAATTGTCTTCAACACATTGTATAATATATGCATCTTTTTGTTTATTCAATCCCTAAGGAGACAATGTTTTCTTTAGGCCTGATCAATTTTTTATGGATCCACAAGACTAATCCCTAAGTCACCCTTGAGTGGAAGTATTTTTAAGCCACCCTATGCCCAAAATATTTTTAAGCCTCCCTTATACGCAAACCATTTTTAAGCTTCCCATGTGCACAAAACATTTTTAAGCCACCCTTGTGCGTAAAACATTTTTAAGATCATCATCGTGTGCAATTTTTTTAAGTTAGAATTAACTAGCATAACACAACTTGGTAGATCATCAATTCTCCTCCCTCTTTCTGTCTTCTCCTCCCATGGATCACCTAGCATAACACAACTTGCTAGCATGTTGGATTCATGGTCTCTCTAATCTTTCCATGCTCTCATGGCTATGCTAGTGGGTTAGCTCATGGATTTTGTATCATATTTTGTGATGTCATTTCCCTTTCTATGTGATCACTTATCCTCTTGCAATAGCTTTCCAAATATGATATTAGTGGATGGAACATTTTTTTATCTAGGTCTCTTTCACTAGTTGATTTGGAGTAATGTTTTAGTACTAACCCCTTTTGTGTGTTGTGTCTTTTATCTTTGTTTTCCTCTTTTGTTTTTCTTTGTTTTCATTCCCTTGCGCATGAATTTTGAGTTAAGATCCTTTGTTTGTGTTCTTGTGTCCTTGAACTTAGTGTTTCCTCATCTCTTTTGTGATTTTCCCATCATCACCCCTCTCTTTCATCACTCTTGTTCTCATTCTATCCCTTCCTTTACCATGAACATGAACTTGTCTCATACTCGCACTAAAGTGGGGGCTTAATGTGTCATCCTAAAAAGTGAGCACCTGACTTGTATTCATTTTGGGACCATTTTGTGTCTACTTTAGTGTGTTTTCTATGGTAGGACCTCATATTTCACTTAAATGCATACTTAATTCAAATTTGGGTCCTCCTCCTTCCTCAATCTTGATTGAGCTCAAGGTTGGATCTTGCTTCTAGGCTTAATTTCCCATTTTCCATCCAATCCCATAATTCATTTCCTCACCTAGGACCTATTCATTTATTTTCCACTTTTGGGATCTACTCTGACCCTGCAACAACCTACTTTTTCTACCCTAGCTCCTTTTCACCTTCCCCGACATCCCTATAAAATTTGAGCCCATTTTTCCTAGGACAAGTCGACTGGTCAACTTTTCTCTGGGTATAAGTCAACTGGTTGACTTTTCCCTGGGCCTTTAGCTCAAATTTTTCCTGGAGCCCGATGTGGGAGTCTTCTTTCAAGGATTTCAATTGTGTTCATCTTGGATCAAATTTGAATCCTGAATTCACTATAAAAGGATCTATTATCTCCTCATTTGACAGAATACAACCAAGTACAAGCGTTCAAGCATTCAAACATTCAAGCAATCAAGTTGTGCAATTTAAGGATTTGGATTCAAGATTTGAAGGCAAGCATCCAATTCAAGATCTCCAAGAGCCATCAAGCATCCACATCTTCATTTTCATGAAATCAAGGTGTTTTATTTAATAGATCTAGCTTCTTTCCCCTATTGGAGGTCAAGCATAGAATTTTTATATCAAGGAAGGAGATCCACATTCCTTTGCCAAGAGTCAAAGTCATTTCATCAACATACTTGATCACATTTAAAGAAGTAATTTCATCTACAAGGTATGATATACTTCATTGTCTAGATTTAGCCTCTGCTATGATAGTGTGTGTTTCCTTTATTCATTTCATTTAATTTCAAGGTTGATTCCTAAATAGGGTTTTGACTAAGGCAAATCCCTTTCTTCAACCTTATTCTCTATTTTTCTATGTATAGGAATAGGTTGCAGAGTCGTGATTGTAGATCTGGGGAGTATAGGTGCAGTTGTAGAACCGAGAGCGATTTCATCAGATTTTGCCAGGAACAAGTCAATATAGGTCTCTTCTTTCCAAATCTTTAATTATAGTTGATTTTGAGATCATTATAACAATCAAACTAAGATTCAAAGTACCATATTCTCCATCTTATTTCCATGTGCACTTATTCTTGCATCTTTCTCCTTGGCATTTACTTTATAAATCAGATCTATTATCTACATTCCACTTACTTTCCATTGTCATTTCTATTAAGGAATAAAAACCCTACATTGTGTAGATCTTGCATTGACACCATTATTCTCTTCGTTTTGCTAACCAAAATTTCTTTGTGGAGGTTTTGCATTCCAATGTTTTCTATTATACACATACACTAAACATCAAGAGTGATCTACATCCTAGCATTTCTCACTGTTTTCTATTATACACATACACTAAACATCAACCACATAGTAAACACAAAAATCACTGAGCCAACAAGGTGGAAGTGTTGAACAAGTTGAATAACTGGGGTGGTGAATCAGTTATTCAAAAACACTTACTAAAATTTTTATTGAACCAATAATCATTTAAACCATTCAAAAAATTATAACAGATATAAACATGAAAGCAAAAAATCATTAACACAATGAACACCAAAATTTACATGGAACCCCAAACTGGAAAAAACCACAGGAGAATCTAATTCTTATGAAATGAACACTGGTTAAAGTGACACTGATTAAGGTGATTTTTACAAGGGCTCACTATTGGTTTTCTCACTACCCATAAATAAGAAAGGCTCACTACTAATTATAAATAGGCTCACTGCTAGTATAAACGGGCTCACTGCTAGAATATAAGAAATCAAAGACAAAATCCACCACTGAAGTCATTATCACCGATACTCTATAATACAGAAATGATATAAGAGTCTACTATCGATTGCATCAACTCACATATACATCAACACATAGATATTTCCTTGTCAGATTTGCATTCATTTTGCATGTTACTTGCATCCAAGCAACACATCAACAATTGAGAATATCACTCTTCTTATACTGCTCGATGTCATCAACCAAGTTGGCCTAAACATATTTGAAATAGGTCACACTAAAACATTCATGTGACACTAAGTAAAGAAATATGGGCCACCTCACTTATCACATCATGCTTCTACGCTACACAATCTCTGAGATCTTTGGTACCAATGGATAAGATCTATATGTGCATTCAAATGCATCAAATGAAGCACAATGAACACATCTAAGATAGGACCGATCCAAAACAAATGTTCTACCATATGTTGCACACTAAAGGGGACCAACACAAACACGAATACAGATAAACATTTAAATTACATCCTTCGGTGAACACTTCTATCGATACTCCACTATTGATAGCTAAATCATAAGTGAACCACATCTATACATTGGAAATTTTGACATCAATAAAAATCATTAATAACAACAAAAAGAATATCATCAACCTCACATTCTAACAATCTCTCCCTTTTTCATTGATGATAACATTCATCATTAACAAAGAAAACAACTCACTATCAAAAGATATCATCATCAAAATTCTTTATCACTCTTATCCAATTGTTCCTTTCTCCACTTGAAAACAATGAAAAAGCACCAAACTCCCCCTTACTGACTCAATCTACTCCCCCTGAGAGAATCCACCAAGCATTGATCTGGAAATGATTAAGCATGCAATTCACTGGACCAATGCACACACATGTGCATTTACTAAACACTAGGAAGGGGCAGAACACCCAACTTCCCCCTAGGATACTCAAAAGTATCCTTGAAAAAAGGTTTTGTAAATATATCTTCTATCTACTCCTTTGTAGGCATTTACTCAAGCTTTACTTCCTTTTCCAACACCTTTTCTCTCAAGAAATGATACCTGATAGATATATGTTTCATTCTGTAATTCTACACTAGATTCTTTGAAATATTTATAGCAATGTGAAGTCTGAGATTTTTGGATACCATAATCCAAACTCTTATATTCCCTTCAAATATCTAAAAATACTCTTTACTTCCATAACATGTTATTCTTTTGGTTCTTGCTAAAATCTAGATCTACATACATAATATCTAGTCTAGTAGCAGTCAGATACAATAGTCCCCCAATCATTAAAATATACTTACTTGTATCAACATTCAGTGAATCATCTTCCCTGGTCAACTTACATCCTGTAACAATAGGAGTACATACCAGTTTAGAACTATCTAAAACAAACTTTCTTCAATAATTCTTTGACATACTTGGACTGAGAAATAAAAATTCCTTTACTGTTCTAATTTGCCTGCAACCAAAGAAAGAAATTCAACCCACCAATCATGGACATCTCAAATTCCTTTTGCATCTCCTCTGCAAATTTCTTGCACAATTCATCCTTTCCTTCAAAAATATTATCATCAACATAAACCAAAATAATCAAAACCTGATTTGAATAAATTCTATAATACAAATTACTTTCTTCTGATCCTTTCTGAATTTCTTGTCCAATCTGGTATTTATTCGATCTACCATACCAGGCCTTGGGTATCTGTTTCAATCTATACAATGCCTTATTCAAACTACACATAGCATCCAGATTCCCTTCTGATATGAATCCTTCTGATTGTTCACTGTAAACTTATTTTAGCTCTCCATTCAAGAATGCTAACTTAACATTTATTTGATAAACCTTGAAATATTTGTATGTTGAAAATGCAATAAATATATAAATTGTCTCCATCTAAGAAACAGGGGCATAAGTCTCATCAAAATCTATGCCTTCAATTTGAGTGTAACCTTTGCATACTAACCTTGCCTTATTCCTCATTACCTTACCATTCTCATTCAACTTGTTTATGAAAACCCATTTAGTACCAATTAAATTATTGTCAACTGGTTTGGGCACAAGTTCCCAAGTTTAATTCTTCTCTATTTGATCAAGTTCTTCCTTCATTGCTTCTTCCATAGTCTTAGGCTTAATTTTTGAAAGTAAACATAGAAAAAATCGCTCTTGTGGTGCTCTACTTCTATTTGATCAAGTTCTTCTTTTATTGCTTCTTCCACAGTCTTAGGCTTAATTTCTGAAAGTAAACATAGAAAAAATCACTCTTGTGGTGCTCTACTTCTATTAATGACTCCTCTATTCTTATCACCGATAATTTGATTCTCAAAGTGATTTATTTGTACGTAACTTGGTGTCTTACTTGTAGATGTTGGAGCTTTCCTTGTCTCTTCCTCATCTTTCTTGTCTTCCTTTCCTCTGTCCTTTGTATCAAACTCATATTCAATGTGTTTCTCATGAGTCTTTTGAAAGTCTTCATCAACATTTACATTCACACTTTCAACAATCTTATTCAGTCTCTTGGTGTAACACCGGTATGCTTTTCTTTTTGTAGAATATCCCAAAAATATACCTTCATTTGCTCTGTTGTCAAATTTTCAAAGATTGCCCTCATCTTTCCAAATATACCATCTATTTCCAAAAATCTTGAAATAATTCATTGTAGGTGCTCTTCCATGCCATAGCTCATATGATTTCTTGTCATACTTATTCCAGTAAAGATCTCTATTAAGTGTGTGCAGAGTTGTATGTACTGCTTCTCTCTAACAAACCTCTGGTAAACATGCTTCATTCATCATCGTCCTTGTTGCTTCCTTTATTTTTTGATTCATTATTTCCACTACATCATTCCATTGTGGTATTATAGCTGGTGAAAATTCTCTTTCTACCATGTTTCTCATAAAAATTCTCAAACTCATCTTATGTAAACTCTCCTCCTTTATCAGATCTCAAACATTTGATCTTCCTACCACATTCATTCTCAAATCTTGCTTTACAAATATTGAAATTATCAAACGCTTATCATTTTTCTATTAGAAATGCAACCCAAGTTAATCTTGAATAATCATCAATAAAGAGCATGAAGTATCTCTCACCTTGTAAACTCCTTGTTCTGGTAAGACCACACAGGTCAGTGTGCACTAGATCCAGTAAACTAGTAGATGAATAATCTTTATCCTTAAATTTTTCTTTTCTCTGCTTTCCTTTCTGACATCCTTTATAGATAACATTGCCTGGTTTACACAATCTAGGTAAGTCTCTTACTCCACATGATGAAAAAATTCTTACCAAGTTATCAAAATTCATGTGGCACATCCTCCAATGCCAAAGCTAACTATCATCAGTTTGAGAGAATACACAACTTTTTGTAGCTCCTTTAAGTTGGTACACGTTCCTTCTTGTCCTTTTACCAAATGCAAACACTACTCCTGATCTTTTTTAAATCTCACATCCTTCATTCTTGAACACAACATCATGTTCATTCTCACACATCTGTCCAACACTCAAAATATTATGACACAAACTATTCACATAATAAAAAAAAATTAGTGTTATGGTTTCCACCAAAAGTAATTGAACCTCTACCGACAATATATGTTGCATTATCATCACCAAATATAATAGGACCACCATCATATTTTTCAAGTGGTACAAATTTACTTGTATCGCCAGTCATATGATTTGAAAAACCAATATCAATCAACCATTCATTCTTGTTCCTTCTAACATAAAAAGCAGTCTCAACATTATCATCAACTTCCAGACAACTGTTAGAAATATCAATCCCTGGTTTTTCTTCTTCAACATAGAATAAACAATCTTATGTTTTGACTCGTCGTCTGAAATACTAGCATATTCATTAAAATTATAAGATTTCTAATTGATCTTCTTAAATTTCTACGTATGACCTTTCTCTGGACACCTAGTAGCCAAATGACCAAGCTTTCCACATCTAAAGAATTTAAGACATAACATACCTTTTTATTTTCCAGTACCTTTCTTATGCTTCATTGCAAAGTTCACTTCCATCTCATCTGAATCTTCATCACCATTTGTGTTTTCTTCCGACTTAGTGTCTTTAAATGTTGTCTCAGATCTACTCTTCTCTTTACTAAATTTCCTCAATTCAAATGTGGTCAGGGTGCAAAACAATTTCTCTTTGGTAAGATTTTGTGGATCATAAACTTCTTCAATTGTTAAGATCTTTTTGTTATAACTATCTGGTAGAGATATCAAAATATTTTCCATAACATCTTCATCTATGATATTGCCTCCTTGATTCTTGACTTCATTCACTACATTGTCAACCCTATGAAAGTACCTTCTAATGTCTTCACCTTCTTCCATTCTCAGATTCTCATAATGTTGCTTATTTGTTAGCTTCTTGGAGAACTTAACTCTATCATTGCCTTCATAAATCTCTTTTAAATTTTCCCAAACTTCATAAGCAGTCTATAATGATTTAACCTTGGCTAACTCGGTCTTTTATAAAGCACTAAAGATTGCATACCTTTATTTCTCATTCTCCTCGTAGGTTGTGATTTTATCTGGAGTAGTGAGGCCATTTTGAGGTAACACATACTTCTTCTCCACATGCTTCTAGGTGGTGTAACCAATTGAGATCATATATCCTCTCAGTTTCTCTTTCTATGAACTTGTTAGGAATAACACTCCACAAGTACAACTGAGAGGGGGGGGGGAATGAATCAGTTATAATACTGAATATTAAACTTTAAACTTTATAAACCAAAACTTCAATGCAAATGATAAAACAGTAAATGCCAACACAATAACACAATACTTGTTGTCGAGGAAACCCTATTAAAGGTAAAACTCTGGTGGGAATTAGCACCCAAAAATGGTGTACTGAGAGTATAGTATCCCTGTTAGGATCTTATTACAACATTATAACACATAGTCCCTATTAAAGGATAGACCCTATTAGGAGTCAAGAGTAATAGTGGGCTCACTACCCAGGCACACTTCCCAAAGAAGGTTAATGCCACCCTCAAGGATTTACAATCTGAACAAGTGTATACAGAAAATATACAATCCAGTGAACTGTCTAATAGCAACTGTCTTTGCTTGGTTAGTTCAAATGAAGTATTCTTATCACAAACTCTGCTCTACATCTAGGAGCCAAACAAGCCTCATAGATTTCACACTTCTCTACCTTTTCAATCTCTACCACATCTTTCCAAAAGAAAATATCTCTCATATATACCCTATTACAATAATTCATCAGGTCGACCAATTAAGCTTTCCCAATACAAAAATAATTAATTAGGTTGACCAATTAGGCTTTCCCAATATACAAATAATTTTTTAACCCCTTGCTAAGATAAACACGGTACCTATAACATGTAAACATCAATTACAATACATCAGATATACTCTAAGATCCACAATCCATGCTCACAATCCATAATACATGCTACATCTCTAAAGTCGGCCACCAAATAGGTCTCCTCCAGAATACATGCCACAGCTGACATCACCAACATGTCCATGACTATCAATCATTGTCCAAAATTCCTCAATGTGTCCTCTATCATCCCCTAAGTGTGCATGCTTAGAATCATCTTCTCCTGTAAGATATACCCAAAACACAGAGACCTGCTCTATTAAGCATCACTGTCATAGTCCAGAAACCAGTCTTCACTAAAACATATATAACATCACCAGTATGAAATATTAAGCCAAGCAACCTTAGGAATAAGGTCATCACACATCCTTCTTCATATCCTTATCTTGGATCATGTTGAATCATCCGTATAGTGTCAGTACACTTTTGTCAGTTATCATAACCAGTCTGTTCTCTCAACATAAAGATATGTTGACATCAGTGACAAAACATGAATATCAATAGCATTAGTAGTACCCAAATCTGATATCATACAACAATCTCCCCCTTTGGCATTGATAGAAACATATGGGAAATTCCATCAACCCAAAAAATACTTTTTCCTTTCAATACAATCTTCTCAATATCCTCAACACAAATCTCTCCAAAATAGTAGGGATTTTCACATAGAATATTTCCCCCTTTGGCAGTAATGGAAAAGGGTGCCATAACTCATTTGTAGTCTCCTGTAAGGTGTATCTTTTTCAAATCTTCATGTCTAACAACCAAGTGCAAAATCACCCAAATATGCTCCATAGTATTTCTACGATCACTCCCCCTAAAGAGTAGATCCATACATCAAGTCCAAACAATGATATAGCTCTGAAAGCCATTGGATTGATGCATGTCTGCATCAAATAATTACCACTGGGAGGGGCTCTCACCCCACGCATGCTTCTGATATATTCAAAATCATCTTTTGGCAAAGGTTTTGTAAATATCTTTGCTATCTATTCCTTTGTGCTAATATACTCCAGTCTAATCTCTTTCTCTGCTACCTTCTCCCTCAAGAAATGATACTTAATAGAAATATGTTTAGTCTTTGAATGCATTACATGATTATTCGACATACTCACTGTGCTAGTGTTATCACAGTGGATAACCATTGACTCTTCAAAAATTATTCCAATGTACTTCAACATTTGTTTCATCCAAACAACTTGTGTACAATTTATTGTAGCAACAACATACTCTGATTCAGCAGTAGACTAAGCAATACAGTCATGCTTCTTACGTAACCAAGAAACCAACCTTTTCCCAAGGAAAAATACTCCACCTCTTGTACTCTTCCTATCATCCACATTACCTTCCCAATCAGCATTAGTGTAAGCCTGCAAAATAAACTCATCTAATTTTTCATACCACAAGATCCATATTTTATTGTTCCTTTTAAACATCTAAAAATTCTTTTCACAACAGCAAGATGTGTCTCTTTAGGATCTGCTTGATATCTTGCCACAATTCTAATTGCATTGGAAATATCTGGTCTGGTATAAGTTATATATTATAGACAACCAATCATCGATATCTCAAATTAATTTTCCATTTCTTTAGAGAACTTCTTACTCATCTTATCATTGCCTCCAAAAATGATATCATCAAACAATTCATTAAATGCTTCAAACTTCTCTCTAGGAAATACAACCCTCATCATAACTGAAAGCACAAAGAATGCAATCCATATCATAAAAGAAAGTACACTGAACCTTTCACCATAATAATTTCTTGCTCTTGGAGGACCACACAGATCTGTATGTACTAGATCAAACTTCCCTTTTGTTGAATAAGATTTTAATTTAAAACTACTTCTAGTTTGCTTCCCCATAGCACACTCTCTACACATAGTGTTAGATGGTTTCACAATCTTAGATAGATCTTTTATAGCATTTTTCATACATGCCTTCACAATTTTATCAAAGTTAACATGACAAAATATTCTATGCCATAACCAACTGTCATAAACCTTTGCAATAAAGCAAGAAGCTTCAGATATATTCAATTAAAATACATTGCCTCTAGATTTAGTACCAGATGCGATCAAGTCTCCTGATTTACTTCTAATTGAACATTTCCCATCAATGAATTTCAATTGATAACCTATGTTCACTAATTTCCCAACACTCAAAAGATTATGCTTGAGTCCATCAACAAGCAGTACATTGTCACTATTAGTCTTTCCATCCAGAGAAATAGATCCAACTCCAATGATAAGCTTAGGAGTATTCTCACCAAATCTAACAACACCACCATCATATTTTTTCAGACTAACGAACTTATTTTTATCTCCAGTTATATGATGTGACCAACCACTATCTATAACCCATTCATATTTCTTTTCAACATGGGATACTAAGGCTTTTTCTTCATGTATAGGTTCATCATCCTTAATAGAAATAAATTCAATTTCATCATAGTCTACATCATCATAAAATATTCCTTCACTAGCATAATAACATTCCTTGTCTTTTGAATACTTAGATTTGTAAATCTTAGGTTTATGCTTTGGAACCCTTGTAGGACATTGAGATGAAAAATGACCAATCTTGTTACATGAAAAACATTTCAAAGGTAATTTTCCTTCAAATTTACCCTTTCCTCTTCTAGAAATCAGGGCTACCACTTCATCTATCTTTCTTTCTTCCCCCTGTATTTGTTCCCATTCATCAACATAGTCTCCGAGCTCTTCTCTCAAGTCACCATTACTAGTGTTCGCAATTCCAGATAAGGTATTTTTTGTTTCTATGGATAGTTGCCTTGAATGTTGACTCTACTTTAGGTAAAGAAACTCCTAGTTCTACAGCCTCAAAAGTAGTTAGCTTCCCAATCAACATCTCTCTAGTAAAGTTTGGTGTTAAAGGTATAATCTCCTCTATATCTTGTACTTTAGTTTTGTATATAGGTGTCAAAGATCTGAGTATCTTCGCAATCACTTCTTCCTCTCTGTAAGTACCTCCAGAGTTTCTGATGCTAGTAACCACTTCAGTAATTCTCTATGCATATGCCCTAATGTTCTCATCATCTCTCATCTTCATTGATTCCATCTTTTTCTTCTAGTTTTGTAGCTTTTTATGTTTAGTAAACTTATCTCCCATATACAGTGCTTCCAATCTTGTCCAAATATCATGTGTAGAATCCAAGTCTTTTACTTCTATGAATTCACCTTCAGAAGTGCAATGATCAATGATTCCCTTGTGACCATATTACATGAAAATAGCTTATTATCTTCTTCAATAGCCTTCTCCCATTCATCCTCAGTTTCTATCTTTTCCTTCTTTTTGTGATCATCTAGTAGTCGATTCCGAAACATAGCAAATGTGTTCTTATCTTGTTCTTCCAACTATCAAATTTTTTAGGCTCAAATTTCATACTATCCTTCCTATAGTAAGTCATATTCATGATCACCTCAAGCTATTAAGCTTTCTCTCTAAGGACCAGTATCTCTAATACCAATTGTTAGGAATAACAGTCCACAAGTACAACTGAGAGGGGGGTGAATTAGTTGTAATACAAAATATTAAACTTTAAACTTTATAAACCAAAAATTCAATGCAAATGATAACACAGTAAATGCCAACACAATAACACAATACTTGTTGTTGAGGAAACCCTATTAAAGGTAAAACCCTAGTGGGAATTAGCACCCACAAATGATGTACTGAGAGTATAGTATCCCTGTTAAAAGATTTATCCCTGTTAGGAGCTTATTACAACATTACTGTACATAGTCCTTGTTAAAGAACAAACCCTGTTAGGATTCAAGAGTAATAGTGGGATCACTACCCAGGCACACTTCCCAAAGAAGGTTAATGCCACCCTCAAGGATTTACAATTCAAACAAGTGTATACATAAAATATACAATCTAGTGAACTGTCTGATAGCAACTATCTTTGCTTGGTCAGTTCCAATGAAGTATTCTTATCACAAACTCTACTCTCCATCCAACAACCAAAAAAGCCTCACAAATTTCACACTTATCTGGATTTTCTATCTCTACCATATCTTTCCAAAATAAAATATCTCTTATATATACACTATTACAATAATTCATCAGGTCAGCCAATTAAACTTTCCCAATACATAAATAATTAATTTGGTCGGTAAGTAGGCTTTCCCAATATACAAATAATTGTTTAACCCCTTGCTAAGATACATACGATACCTATAACAAGTAAACATCAATTACAATCCATTAGATATACTCCAAGATCTGCAATCCATGCTCACAATCCATAATACACGCTACATCTCTGAAGTCAGCCACCAAATAGTTCTCCTCAAGAATACACGCCACAGTTGACATCACCAACATGTCCATGACTACTGATCATTATCCAAAATTCCTCAATGTTTTCTCTATCATCCCCTAAGTGTGAATTCTCATAATCATCTTCTCCTGTAAGATATACCCAAAACATAGAGACCTGCTCTGTCAAGAATCACTGCCATAGTCCAGAAACCAGTCTTCACTAAAACATCTGTAACATCACCAATATGAAATATTAAGCCAAGCGACCTTAGGAATAAGGTCATCACACATCCTTCTTCATATCCTTATCTTGGATCATGTTGAATCATTCATACAATGTCTGTGCACTTCTGTCAGTTATCATAACCAGTTTGTTCTCTCAACAAAAACATATGTTGACATCAGTGACAAAACATGAATATCAACAACATCAGTAGTACCCAAATCTGATATCATCCAACAAAAATGTAGTTAGATCTATCAAATATAGGGATGTTCAATTTGTGCGCTATCAGATCTGCCTCAAGTGGTTAAGCTCTTCACCAAGGATCCAAGATCTAATACCAATTGTTGAAGAGACCAGATATCTGAGAGGGGAGGTGAATCAGTTATTCAAAAGCACATACTAAAAGTTTTAATGAACCGATAAGATTTTAAACCATTAAAAAACTTAAAACATATATAAACACGAAAGCACACAACCATCAACGCAAAGAACACCAAAATGTATGTGGAAACTCAAACTGGGAAAAACCACAAAGAAGCTGATTATCATGAAATTAACACCGATTAAGGTGAAACCAGTTAAGGTATTTTTTAGAAGGGCTCACTATCAATTTTCTCATTGCTGGTTGGGTTCACTACCCAAATATAAGAAATTCTCACCGCCTATTATAAATAGGCTCACTGCCAATATAAATCAGCTCACTACCAAAATATAAGAAATGAAAGAAATAATCCACCACTTAAGTCACTGTCACTAATAATTTTCAATACATAAATGATATAACAGTCTGCTACCAGTTATATCAACTCACACATACATCAACACACAAATCTTTCCTTATCAGATATGCACTTATTTCCCATATTACTCACATCCAAGAAACACATTAGCAACTGAGAATATCACTCTTCTTATACTGCTCGATGCCATCAACCAAGTCGACCTAAACTCATTTGAAATAGGTCACACTAAAACATTCCCTCAGTGGTAAGGAATGAAACATGGACCACCTCGCTCAATACAACATGCTTCACATATATCAACATGCTACACAATCTCCAAGATCTTTGGTAGTAACAAATAGGATCTATATGTACAATTCAAATGTATCAAACTAAGCACAATGGACATGACCAAGATAGGACCGATATAAAATAAATATTCCACCATATGTTGCATACTAAAAGGGACCAACATCGATACATATAAGGATAAACATGTAAAGTGCATCCTTCGGGGAACACTTCTACCAATACCACCACCATCGATAGCCAAATCATAAGTGAACCAAATCTATACATCGGATATGTTGACATCAATAAAAACTATTAATGACAAAAAAAAGAGTAACATCAACCTCACATTCTAATAAGAAGGTCTATTGTTCCTAAGGTTCCTATGGATTCTACATAACAGCTAGTCAACAAGGATCCACAAGAGTGCTCAAATGATATTCATGAGCCTCTCGACTTGCCTAGAATCCCCAAAACCCATTTTGCATCTCAAGAAATCGTTAGATCCTCAGGGACATGTGCAGGCAAGGTCTAGTTCTAGAGGAATGATCAACAAACATATTAAATGAGGCTAAGCAATGAAAACAAATATGTGAAGGTGATGAAGATAGCATTGGGTATCTATATCACAAACCCAAATTTGAATGACACAAGAAAAATTGTATTATGTCATGAATGCACAACTCTATAGAGAAAAAAATGTGTTGATGTTGTTGGGATATCCCTTAGGGGGAGAAATCTATTTAGTCATGTGCTTTGGTTAGTCACGTTTAGTAGAGAAGATGTCAAGTGTGTTTGATGCCTTTGTCATTGTTGTGAAAGTGGGAGAATGTATGAATATAAAGGCACAAACCATATATTTGCAAGAATAAAAAACCACGAGGATAGTGGATTCTTGCACATATGTGAAGGATGTAGAGTGCAAATTCATACTTCTAGAATGGATGTGCAAGATAAAGTGATGTATGCATAGAAACAAGGGACATGTGCGCATGATTAGGATCAGGGTAAAAAAACATGAAGAAAATAAAGGTATAAAGGTTAAATCACTTGGGTTTGATTATCATAAGGTCTTCTACCATCCCGTGAGGTGATAGATATATACAAGGAAATTACTAATCCTTCTGATAAGAAAAATACATCATTATTAAATCAATACATCTCAAGATCAATCACAATTACCATTACAACTACATTTGATTTCACCATATCTAGTTGAGTTCACCATAACATAAGTACTAGATCATCAATAAACTTATAAGCACATGAATGAATCTAATGTAATTATCATATAATTACATACATCCATTAGAATTGCAAATCACAATGCTATAAGTATAAACCAAGCTTACTACATCACAAGTGCCAATAACACATTATCAATAGCATCATAAAGTCATAAGAGAAGGAATATGCAATATAGGATCCTGGAGTATAATATATACATCAAGTAGAGATCAAGATAACTTTAAGGAAAATATAAATGGGTATAATCTACATGGTAATCATGATAGCATCATTGTCTCACCGTAAGGGATACAAAATCAGTCTTATGTGTCATAGCTCATATGATTTCTTGAATGTACATTCATCTTGATTACAATGTAAGTACATGAATAAAAAAATAATGTCGTAAGGTTAAAGAAGAGTCTTCATATAAGCTGGGACCTGTCGACGCCTATACTCCTGTCCCCAATGGTGGTTGTTCATGCCACTCGACAATGAGGAACCCTCAGGCCTTCTCCCACCATGCTCACAGAGATAACTATATGGTCCACACCACACAAGCAAAGAAATAATACTGGGTATACATATACACACCTTAGAAACATTAAGCACACCCATAAGGTATTATGACCACACAGAACTGGGCATAATAATCACCAAGGGCACATATCCAACCAAAAAAGGTGGAAATATAATAAACAACTCAAGTCATAACATAATTCAAACCACAAGAGGCATGATCACACTAAATACAAGGTCTCGCACACATATCTGGGTGACCACAAGCAAGGTCAATTCATATCCATCATGCCAATTCACAAGCTTAACAATACTTGTCCACTAACTCACAAGACAAACTAAGGGGTTATGTAGTCCAAGAATGAGAGTGTTATTGCATAGCCCTATTGGGGAATGAAATGGCCCATCACCTCATCATAGTGTGACTCATGCAACACCAATCATCATGTAGCCAAGGTGGGGAAAGGGATGATCCATTTCCTCACAACACCATGACCCATGCATTGGTGTGTCGGTAAACTCGAGACTTCTCCAATATGTATGTGGCTAATATGAGCCCATGAGGTACGCCCAAGGAATCTTAGTGGCTGGTACAACTAGGTCCATTGTGACATTCTTATCTTGTTTAAGTGTTCTACCCCATTAATTTTATTTATATTTTCACTTGATTAAAGACTCTACAATAGGTTACCCTAGTGGCCCCTTTGTGACCTGGTCCCCCTATTGAAAGACTACAACATTGGCTTCACATCCACTCAAGTAAACACACACGTACATGGAAATTGTGTGAGGTCTTTCAACAAATGAGTAGGTATGGCACATTTCTAGCATGTTCGTCATCAATTAAGCGATAGTTTTCATCTATGCAAAGTGACCAATGGAGTACCAATAAAGATCACAACAATAACCAAACATACACTACAAATGTGATCTCATAAAAGTATCAAGTTCCAGGAAATTCCATCACAACAATACAACCAATCACATAATTCATAACAAAATGGGACCATGCACCCACCTCACAAGAATCACATAACCGTGCATTGTCTCACAACACTCAACACACTTCTCAAAATTGCTTCCGTATAAGCACTATTGAAGTCATACCAAGAACAAGGTGCACACAAGCTACCATAACACATTCCAATTCACAACCAAATAATCATAAGTTCACATGACACCAAGGAATCCAATTTACCATGACAATACTCCCAAGTGACAACTCATTTCACACTCAAATTAGGGAATTTCCTAGACCTAGTTGCCAACAAGACACAAACACAATTACCATCAACAATACAAACTCATCAAGAATGAAACCACACATAATCCATTTCAATTTCATCAAAAATTCATCAATTAAGGGCAGAAATACAATTCTACATTCTACATTCACCAAGATCTACAATTTAAACAAAAATTTACCCAATCTAGGTGCATACAATGGCTACATGGAGAATCGTCAAATTTCCCAAACTCAACCATAACAAAAATTTGGGAAAATCCTTTTGTTTCCAATTTATTTTCTACACAAAACACTCACATTCCAAGATTTCATGCACCCAAACAAATTTTGGAAAACTTATGGATAACAAACCCTCATTTCCACATGAATTTACAAGAAAGTAATGAAACTATCACCAAATTTTCTCAAACAAGATGAAAAAGGATAAACCCAGTCTAGAAATTCTATTTCAACCATTCTCAACCCAATAAATTAAACTTCATTCAAAAAATTTGGAATAAATTCAAGAACTTACCTCTCCATGCCCAAAACCAAGAAATTAAGAAAAGTTAAGAAATTCTTCACCAATCAAAACAAAAAAATTTGGGAGAGGGAGAAATCGATGAGAGAAATTCATTGATCAAGTATCCACAAAAATATCTCCACCCAAAAATCTCCTTCAAGCCCAAATTTGAATTTTCACATGAGGATTTCATGAAACTTTTGAAAAAATTGAAGGAAAGAATGAATAATTAGTTTCAAAAAATGTGAACTTATTTTATTTATTTAAAAGAATCCCTTTTAAAAATATGAACACATTAGAAAAAAATAAATAAAAATCATAAAATAAGTTCTAAAATTAAAATCCAAAGTCAAAGGATTGAAATTGTTAATTAAAATGAAACACTTAAACAATACTAGTCGACAATGACAACAATATAATTATAGCTTTAGCCGATGACTTCATCCAACATAAAAATGCATAAATAAACTCATACACCAATCAAGGGCCATTACAAACATGAAAATAAAAACCACACAACCAAATCACATGTCTCAACATACCAAGCAAGGCAAACCGTTGTTACACCCCGATAACTAGCTGGCCAAAATAAAGAACATGGCAATTGTTTCTCAAACTAGAAACGACAATTAGGGCTAGGGGAATTAATTGGCCATATGATAAAATCCAATTTTAACCACCATCGGGGTTATATTTTATTTTTAGGCACTCTTAGACCCTTTAATTTAAGTGAAGTTTATGCCTAGTACCTACCCACATTAGTACAATAGCCAAAGCACATATATGTATATAATATCAAATAGTGAGATGAAATGAAGGGGATTGAGACATCGTGTGGGCCTCGTGAGTGAGTAACTATGACTTCGTACCTCTTCATACAAACACATCAAACATGATCAACCAAAACCAATAACATAAGAATAGCAGTAACAGAACATCAATAGATACATGCATTAGTACATCAATGATTTGTAAACATGCAAGTGACCATTTAAATAATAAACATACCATAATTCATCTAGCCAACATAACATCTTGATTAATTATCAAGTAAGCATATTATCTAACAAGGACCACCAATATTACTAGGTACCATTTAATTCACATAACATTGATTGTCAAATCATAAAATAGTAATACATTAACACTAGTACATCAGTATGTCAATTATGCTTACCTCTTGTTGCATCTAAGCTAGGGTCTAGAGCTACATTACTTTCTTACAGAGATGGAGTTGGAGTGGAACTACAATAGGCTTGAATACGTACTTGAGAATGCATTAGTAGGTTACTAAATATTTCTAAGATTAAGTGTTATAGGCCTTGCATAACATTTATTTAATTTGATTATGAAAAATATTTAAATATATATATTTGGTGCATCTAGGAGATGTGTTTAGCCATATTGTATATTATTTGGGTTCACTTGTAAATTTTACTGTAACATTGGATTAGTGTAGCATTGTAAATTGTACACAGTGCCTAAGTGTATCCAAATCCACACTTGTGTAGCGCCCATTTTAGTGTGTATGCATTCTTCTATTTATTATAGGAATTTTGCTACGCATTTAAGTCCTTTCCTTCAATTTAATTAATGTGGACCATTAATTATAGGTGTGCCATCTTTAATTATTTCATTCAAACATTATATATTATGCACATAGGTCCTATTTCACTATGAACAAACTTTTACATGTTTTCATTTATCACGCCTCAATTTCATGCACATTTTTGTTATCCCCATGTCCACGTGGACCCCAAATTAAATTGAGCCCCAATTACCTTGTAAAAATTACTCGGGAGAATATGGGGTGGCCCAATATGCCCCCTACATTGGGAGACAACCCTTAAATGACATATTGGACTTGAATTTGAATAGGAAAAAGGTCTTGTGATTTTGGGTGAGATTTCAAATCCTTGTTAGCCTCCCTCAATTTTTGTGCCCCAAAATATCCTAGAGAGGTGTAAAATTAATGCTACCTCTCACATTTTAGGATCCATCAATCGACCAATTCATCAATCCATCCAAAAGAAATCAAGCATTCAAGGAGAAGTGAAGCATATTAAAGTATTCAAGCAATTCATCTCTTCATGGCAGCAAGCTTGACAATAATTATGTAAGCATGTCTTTTGTAATGTACTTTTAGGTGTTTGTGGAGTCATACTATTGTATCAATACTTGTGATCTCATTTCAAGAAGCACTTGCATTGCCAAGGTATAAGACACTCATCAAGCCTTTGCTACTAACAACACTTTTTTTTTTTTTCCTTTCATGCAATTTCACTTGAATTTTAAGTTTAATTCCTAAATATGGGTTTGACTAAGGAAAACCCCTTCCTCCCAACATTTTTTCACATTTTCTTTGTGCAGTTAAAAAGTGATGGAGTTTCAAATTTAGTTACAGGAAGATCTAATAGTCTACCTCAAATCTTGGCCTTCCTCATATCTTTTTGGCTAATGAAGGGTGCCCCCAGAATTAGGGGTGAGTCCAGTAACCCCCTACAGTCCAGGTTGCCCCTAACAAGAAATTTGGGTTGAGATTTTTGGTGTAGGTTAGTCTTTGTGATGGATTCTCAAAGCTAGTTTTTAAATGTTATTATTAATCTATTAATTGTCCTTGTTTTAAATAAATCTACTTATCTCTCTTATTAGTCCTATATCTTGCATTTCCTCAATCCATTCACACAGTCAATAATCCATATAGAAAAGAAAAACCCCTACACACATTTATTATTTGAGTTATCTTAAGCCTAGTGGGTTATTTTCCTTCCTAATGTACTGATTGAGAAATAGGCCTAAATTTCCTAGTTTGCCCATATAAGCTAGTGAACATTTTTTTTTTACCTTATAGTTAGACATTTTATGTGGGTTGTATATAAGAGAAGTATTTAATATTTTGAGAACCTAGTATGAAACATTAATTAGGGGTGGTCAATGGTTTTGCAACATTTAGTATCATGTTTGTGGTTGTGGGGTTTCAAAGATCCCTATTCTTGTATAACCTTTGGAATTTCAAGGTATGGACATATTTTGTAGGTTGATATTTTATAGAGCTAGAGTTAGGGGTTGTAGATTTTTGGGTTTTTTTTTTGCAGATTTGGGGTTTGAATATGACTTTATGTAAGAATTTTTTGTGTGTTTACTTGATGGTTTTATGGACTAGGTTTCACTAATGACCCTATGGAAAAAATATACCTCTTCTTTAGATCTTAAAGGCATGAGAAATAAAAATTGGCATAATTTTTTACCTATTTTGGTCCCTTTTTCTTCGCAACCTTAGTGTATGACCATATAACTGTATCGGTCAACCATAAGGAAAAATCTGATAAAAAATAATTAAAATTTACTGGCCTGGAATCTTTTTTTAAAACTAGTATGTGGTATAGGATCCGCTAACCCCATATGGACATGTGTAAATATTTGTGCAAACCAATAGGGTTGGTATGATGTTGTCAGTCCCACTCAATACCTTATCAACCACCAATTGTGGGTTATTGATGTTGGTGGGATCTTGGGCCCTCGATCACTTGGTAAGGTCCCATGGGGCCGCAACCTTATCCATTTCCATTGGTTCTATCCACAAATAAAAAAAGTATGAAAAAATTTGAGTAGTTCATAACATCCTCCCAAAACCACCACTTTCCCTTAGGCATGCCACTATTGATACACCACTCTACTATCTACAACACACCATCATTGTCATTAGGGTTTTCCAAGGGTTGCCTATTTTCCAACCATGTTATCCTAATAGGAAAGTTATTTAATGGTATCATATCTTTCACCCATGATGGCTTTTTTTATAATTTTTGATAGACTTGGAAAGGTCTCTTTGGGAATTACACCATGATATAGGTTTGATCTATTGATTTGACAATTTTTGTTAGCTTTTAAACTTGGAAGTCAAATATTCTCTAGTGCATGTTCATAGGCATACCTTTTGCATATGAAATCAGATTTTAATTTATTGGAACTAGAGAACACATATACTACACTATAGTGCTAATGATTTATCACTTGGATAAGAAGAGACAATTTGGTACTTGTTTGGTTTCTTGTTGGTGCCTAAGATTCAATGTGTGATTCTGGGAGCACACAAACAAATCAAGAGGCCAAACTTGAAGGATTACATGTTTCCACGAGATATTGTTGATGGCATAGTTGATCATACATTATTCTTTTCTTTTTGGCATAGGTTTACAAGTATTTTGACAATTTAGGATTTGAAGGAGATAGGAACATAAGTTGTCCTCTAGTTTGAGGACATATATTGACATTTATGGAGACCTAGATTCTTAATTTGGAGAGAGTTGAGTTTAGGTACAATTTTGGTGATGATTATGGTGTCACAAATATCTAGGTATATTTGTGCATTAACATGACATAATCATGTATGTGGTTGTTTGATATTGGTGTAATTCAGTTTTAGGAGCTTGTTCTTATCTCCTAGATGCTTATTTGATTCCTTGTTATGGTACTTTGTGTATTTTTTTTATAAAATTTTTTTTTCAATCTATGTAATGTTTGAGTCTTGAGATTTACAAGTTACCCGATTTCTAGGTTATTGATGTGATGATGAGTTTTCATGTTTCATTCTCTTATATTTTTGAGTTAAGAAGGTTATGGATTAGCTAGCATTTTCTTGTACCAGTATGAATCAAATGTAGACTATTTATATCCACAATATTTATTTAATGTCGATGTATACTTTGTTAGTTGGTCTTGTCTGTGATGATTTGTGCATTGGTATGTATTCATTAAGGTGAGAGGATGAATGGTGGACAGAGTGTTGAAATTACTATTTGATGAGGATTTAGTAGGAAGTCTAACAAGCCTACACCTTGGTTGGAAATATGTTTAATATGTACCTATGATGATATTTTTCTTGGATTGAGTAATGATGACTTGGTTATCTTAGTTTAGCATTCTCATTCCCTGATCTTGATTTAGTCGATGGATAATCATTTGAGAGGTATTGTCCATTCTCATTTTTTAGATGCATTATATTTTAATCTTTGTATTCTCATGCATATGGATATTGAACTATGATTATCTAATTTTTAATGGTTAATTTGAGTGTATAACATGTTTATCTCCTTGTGTGCATAATTTTATTTATGATAAAATTCATTGGCAAGGATTTACGATATGTATTGGCTTGATTTTATGATAGAGGGAGGGATTTGAGTTTGATCTTCATTGGTTTGACAAGATTACATTAATGTTGGTTACATGATACATATCTATTATGTTTGATCTTGAGGATTGACTAGTTAGGTGTTTAGGATTTGCATTGGGTGTTGAGAAAGATGGCATACTTGACACAACTAATCATTTAGATGTGTATGTAGAAGGAAATTGTATATGATTTGATTTCCAAGTTCTCTCTTTAGTATAATTATTATTGGATGTTTATATTTACATGGCATTGTATTTGAGGATCATGTTGATATATAGTGATGACTATGTTTTTGGTCATGTGTTGTTCATTGTTCTTTAGTGACAAGATGGGGGTTAATTGATATTTTTCTTTGTTGAGTGTATAAAAATTCAAAGAGCTATGAAGATAGTGGTGAGATATGTATTGCAACTTATTTATTTTTCAAGTGTTTCATATATTTTTTGATGTTATTAGTTGGTAGTACATGATATTTGTTACACTCTATATAATTCTATTAGTAGACTTGGTATGCCTTGAAAATTTTCAGATTTGACATTGCCATTATTGTGGAAGTTCTTGGATGTGCACATGTATTTATTAATAGGTTTTATAAATGGATCTTCTGATTGCAGCTTATGTGTTACATATGTCAATGGCATGAGTCTATAGATATTGAAAACCTTAGAGGTATGTATGATTGGATGGATTAACATTTTTTATGGTTGTTATTCCCAGTCATGTTGATTTTTCTTCATTATGATAGAAACTTGGAAGATTTTTTAATAATTAGATTTGATGCTTGTGTTCTTTGGATTAGTTTATTTTCACCTTGGCTTATTCATTTTCTTTCATAGGTGGTAATTTGGAGGATGACAATTTTTCTTGTTCAATATGGTGGACATTGTTTATGTTGTTTCAGGTATCTTGATGGATTACAAGAGCATTGTGGAGATTCACGTGGTATCATGTTGAGGTTGTGATGATGTATTTAATTTATTGACCCTTATGCAATGTATACAATAAGTGCAAGAATGATAGGATTAGGTATTGTGCACCTTGCATAACATAGGTTTAATTCTAATTCTATAATAGAAAATGGTTAGCAATGCTAGGCATATAGATCACTCACCAAGATTTAGAATACATATGGAATACAAAACCCACCCCACAATGATAAATCCAGTTGGCATAATCAAGGAATGTAAGGATACCAACATGGGATCTAGGGTTTGTAGGGTTGGTTTTTTTTGGATTCCAAATAGATAATGATATAGAGATGAAAACTATGATCTAAGAAAGTAAATTCAAGGAGAGAGGAACAAGAACAAGTGCACCTAGAAATATAATGTGAAAATGACACTTTGTATCTAGATTTTATGACTATCAGAGTCTCATATTCTGTTGTAACTTCATATCTAGCAATCTGGAACCTTTAGTTGTCTATCTTAGAAATTTCATTGATTTTTGGTAGGAAAAAGTAATATTTCTACTTGTACCCAGGAACAAGTTGACCTCTCAACTTTTTCCCAGTCTTTTCTGCTCAAAATTGTAGGTTTTCTCTGTCACTGAGCTTTCAGAAGATGTCCTTGAATTCCCAGATGAATCCAAACTATTGGGACCTACAAATATGGGAGAATGTGTGTGTGCCTATATAGGGGTTTTCTTTTGTCAACCCCCATTTTGTGATTCCCACCTCCATGGGTAGTCGTTAGGATAGATAAATGTGTGATAAAACAAAACCCTAGCATGTAAATGCAATCAATGTATGATTGAATGCATCCAAATTAACATATAAATATGAAGCATCAATGCATAGATCTATAAAAAACAAGGAAATCATACCCAACCATATGTGGAAAGAGAACTCTTACTCATCCTCATGATCTGTTTGAGACTCCATGATGATATAGATGATGTATGCTTGAATACTTGAAAAATAATGTAGATGATTAATATGGATGAATTTATAAAAAGCCTCACTTCATTTGGATGTCATTAAAATGGGGCTTGCACCTTGCAATTGCTTGTTGTAATCAAATTGGGGCTTTCACCTTGCACTAGATTTTACTATGCCAAAATGATACATGGAGGTTTCTTTTATGGTGATTTCGGGAGATAGAATTAAGCAGGCCGACTGTAGAACTGAAAAACCTTGTAAATGCTTCAGGATGGACCCCAACCCCAAATCTGGACACAATCTCCTAGGAACAAGTTGACATGTCAACTTGTTCTCCCAAGAAATTGGCAGATTTTTAATTGGTGGGTCACAGTCAATCCACAAGTGCGAGATCCAAATAATTAGTTGATTCCAATGTCAGGAATGAACTCTGAGGCTATAAGAAAGTGATATAGGACCTAGGAGGTGAGACGAATTTTGTGATTGGAGGAAAAATAGAGGACACTTAGAAAAAAGGTCCTACCTTGATTTTTTCACAAGTTTGAAGGGATTAGAGGACCCACATTTAAATTCAATATGTATTAAGTGCAATTGTGAAGTCCTAGAATGAAAATTTATAATATAAATACATTAAGAAAGATCCTAAACAATTATTAAATTGTAGAGAACATAGGTGCTTACAATTTAGGATGATACATTTAGCCCCCACTTTAGCAGTATATGACACTATGCATATGCAAGCTAAAGTACACTAAAAATCAGTAAATGAAAATGATATAGCAAAGCCCCCAGTACACAAATCCTACAAGAAACTATTAGGAACTACAACTTGCAAAACCTTGTGTTAGTGACAGACATAAATCACCTAGTGCTTACTAAGAAAATGATGAAATTCATGGGTAGCTATATACCCCCTTATTTCAGCTTGCTATTTAGAAAGGTGAAACGGGGAATCATGTATACCACAATGAATTTTCAATGTGTATTATTGAAAAATATTGATCAAAACCATTCAAGATAAACTCAAAATGTTTCAAAAATCACTTGGATAGCTAGGGAACTGGATCACGATTCCAACACCTGAAATGATGTGGAAATCGAAGCTTCCTAGCTCAAGTTATGATCAATTAGGTGAAGACATATATGAAATAATTAAAGAATTAGTTAAAAGAGTAATATAAAAGAGAAAAAAAAAACTAACCTAAACATGACTTTAAGTTAAAATGTTACTTTTGAAAGCTCATTTTCATGGTTACCATTGTTTTCTCTGGTGAAGGAGGAGGAATATGTCGATAAAGAAGGAGCTCCAACCAACAAGGATAGAGGTACTAAGATGAGTGTTGGAGGATGAGTTTCCCTTAGAGGAGGTATGTATTGAGACTCATGCTTTGAATTTCTTTCAAAATTTTGAATTTCTGCATTAGATGTAGAAATGTGATGTAATTAAGTTTGTTCATGCTAGAAAATAAAGAAATTCAACTTGTTCCCAGAAAGTTGACATGTTCCCAAGAAGTCAACATGTACCTGGAAAGTCAACTTGTTCCTAGAAAGTCAAATTGTTCCAGGGTCCAAGTATTTATGTTTTCTGCTTCAGATTGATTGGTGCATATGATTAAGGTTCTAATTTTGTTTTTTTGATCTGTGATCGCAAAACCTTCTGACCATCCGTGAGCATGTCATAACTAAGATCATGACATACTTGCATGCTCAATATGATAGATTGAGACTTGAGGATGCAAAGCTACTGAGATATTTTAGACTGTACTATGTGTATCATCTATTGTATATGATATTTCAGCATGCCATGTTGAGGGCACTCATGGAGAGGTGGAATGAGGATACATCCACATTCCATTTGCCTACAAGTGAGATGACAGTCACATTGGAGGACATATACTACATCTTATGACTTCATATCTGAGGGAGGATAGTAAGATGCATAGAGTCATAGACATATATGAAGAGATAAAGAGAGATCAAGTATATTGTCTAGGATGATCTCATCTTCATGCACACAATGACCAGATATCTTTAGATGCACTATTATATGCTTCCAAGGATATTCCATTTGTCTAGAAGGTGATGCTAGCTACCATTTTCATTGTAGGACTCCTAGTTGTAGAGGGGCCATCTTTCTTGCACCTTTGGCACATGTTGTTCAATGCACGGAGAGACATAAAATTGCATATTCATGGGGGAGGAGCATGCTTGCCCACTTGTACTATGAGTTGGGGAAGTATGTTTTCTTCTAGAGACAAAGCTTGGTTGTCTTTACTTTGCTACAAGTATGGATGTTTGAGCATATCACATGTACATGAATAGTAGGATTCCCCAATGATATTGATGGTATTGATCCATGGGCATATATATA
>MU223598.1:497227-525592 GCA_018584345.1 Thuja plicata | reverse complement strand
GAGATTCTACATGAAGGATGCCAAAGCTGTCACTACACCTTTGCCTGGTCATTTGAAATTGACCAAAGAAATGTGTCCAAAGACACTAGAAGAAGAGGCAAAAATGTCCAAGATACCTTATGCTTCATCTGTAGGGAGCTTAATGTATGCTATGGTATGTACTAGGCCAGATATTGCACATGCAGTGGGAGTTGCTAGCCTGTATATGAGTCACCCTGGGATTGAGCATTGGAATGCAGTCAAATGGATTCTCAGATATTTGAGAGGTACATCCAATAAGTGTTTACACTTTGGGGGCTCTTCTACTACTGTTCATGGTTATGTTGACTTAGATTTGGTAGGAGATATAGATACCAGACGGAGTACTACAGGTTATGTATTTACTGTTGGTGGGACAAAAGTGAGCTGGATTTCTCGGTTACAAAAGGTGAATGCATTATCCACTACAGAGGCAGAGTATGTTGCTGCTACAAAGGCAGCCAAGGAGATGATACGGCTTCAATTCTTCATGGAAGAATTGGGACATCCACAGGCAGATAATTATTTGTATTCAGATAGTCAGAGTGCCATTCATCTTGCAAAGAATTCTGCTTTGCACTCAAAAACAAAGCACATACAATTGTGATATCATTTCATCCGGTTAGTTTTGGATGATGGACAGTTAAAGTTGGAGAAGATACATACAGATGATAATCCAGCATATATATTTACAAAGGCAGTGACAAGGGAGAAGCTGAATTCCTCTTCAGCTTTGGTTGGTCTTCTAGACTGAACAAAATAAAAGAACAGCAGAGTCCAGAGTGGTTTCTTTATTCCAGTGGGAGCTACAGGTTTGGTCAAATATTGTTGTGGAGTCTGATTAGTCTCCAAGTGGGAGATTGTTATGTATGTGGAGCCTAATCAGACTCAGTTTCTTTTGGCGCGGTTCCCCCCAGACATATCTATTTGGGCCCCATGCTCGGGGTCAAGGGGCAGAGCCCCTGATGGGGTCAAGGGGTAGCGCCCCTTGCGGGGGCCCTTTGGGGTAGCGCCCCAAGGCGGGGTCGAAGGGCAGTGCCCCTCGACGCCAACAATGACTTAATAATATTGTAAAGGGTCGACCATTGTTTTTCTATTAGTCAGAGTATTTTTTGCCCTAATTAGGTTAGGTCAAATATGCTTGTGAAAAGGGCTTAGGGTTTTGAGATTTTATTGTATGAGAGATTTTCGTAGCTTCCTATGATGGTATTGAGTTGCAGGTTTCAGATTGTAATCGCTGGATAATAATAAAGATATTGGACTCGCTGTTGGTGGACGTAGCCTAGAGATTGGGTGAACCACGTTAAATCTCTGTGTCATTTGTGTTCTCTTCTGTGTTTATATTTGCATTATTCTGCTTATTATTCTAACAAATAGGTAATGTGATGATACCTAATGTTTTCTTAGAAATATTTTCAAAGCCACGAATAGGAATAAAATCATGTTTAATGGTTGAAATATCAGTTTTGATCTCATTCAACATATCCATACTGCAAATTTTTAATCAAAACGATTATCAATTAAGGTCCTACAAATAAGATTACTATTGATAAGAACTGCTACAATAAGAGCATCTCGTTGATCTTGAACTTGATTAGAAGATAACTCATCTTGGGTAAAGACAATTTGAGCTATGACATGAATAACATGCATACATTCCAAAAAGGAATTGATGTTGTCCTGACTAGGTGGTGGTGTTGGAAGAGTGATTAAATATTTTTGTAAGGTTTCATGATATGCAGGAGAAGTTTGAAGAAGTTCCCAAAGAGAGATCTTGGCAGGAGTAGCGCGTAATTTCTCTACTAAATCATACTCCTTTTGAAGATTGGGATTTAAGCATGGTGTTGGAGGAAGCACAGGTTGAGAAGGTGGAAGAGAAGTGGGAACATTCAAATTAGTAGGTTGAGGATTGTTTCTTATGCGATAAGTGTGAGCTACTGCAAGATAGTCTTTAATAAATAATATCTCTTAACAGTCTTGACATGCTTGTTAAGGGTTTGGAAAGAATTTGATTGAGTACACCCTTTGACAGTTATCAAAGGTTTGTTGGTTACTATAGGTTTATCTTGAGAAAGATGAACAACTACTTTAGGTTTTTCAATGTTGCAAATATAACTAGCCAAGGGAAGAAAACTAAGCAATTTTTGGAAAAAGGTCGGTTTAGGAGAGGAAGAGGAAGATTGAGTAGAGATGAAGTCATATAGGGCTTCATATAACATAGAAAAATCCTCACTAATATACGACTCATTAAGGGTTTCAATGTTATAACAACTAAATGAGTCATCATAAGATGTAAGCTCTTGAATAAAGAAATTAGACATGTTGGAAACAAACTATTACTAAAGATAAATAAATGTAATTGTTTATGTGTTTTTCAAAATATAAATGAAAATGCAAGTAAGGAAATGATAAATTTTTTTTGTTCTTTTTATGATTTTAAAACACACACCAATAATAGATCTAACTAACCACACAAAAACTAAATGCATAAAGAAGTAGATCCTGGATAAACACCCTGTATGAAAAGTAAATGACAATGTTTTTACAAGATCTAACTAGCCCAAAACAAAAGGTATAATGCATGAAAGGGCCAGGTTCATCAAAATTAATAATAGAAAATGATGGGCAATGTTAGGGATGTAGATCACTCACCAAGGTCTAAAATACATACGGAATACAAAACCCACCCCATAATGGTATATCCAGTTGGCACAACCAAGGAATGCAAGGATTCCAACATGATATCTAGGATTTGTAAGGTTGGTATTTTGTTGGATTCTAAATAGATAATGATATAGAGATGAAAAATCTAATGTAAGAAATTAAATGCAAGGAAAGAGGAAAAAGAACAAGCGCACTTGGAAATATAATATAAAAATGACACTTTGAATCTAGATTTTACG
The DNA here is from genome assembly GCA_018584345.1 of Thuja plicata. Taxonomy (NCBI): domain Eukaryota; kingdom Viridiplantae; phylum Streptophyta; class Pinopsida; order Cupressales; family Cupressaceae; genus Thuja; species Thuja plicata. The sequence goes on along the minus strand of MU223598.1, from coordinate 522,671 downwards.
ATTGTCGGAGTCTCAAAATCTGTTGTAACTTTAGATTTAGCAATCTGGATCTTGTAGCTATGTGTCCTAGAAATTTCACTAATTTTTGGCAGGAACAAATCAGATTTTGACTCGTACCTAGGAACAAGTTGACCTCTCGAATTGTTCCCATAATTTTATGCTCAAAATTACAGGGTTGCTCTATCATTGCTTCCAGAAGGTGTGCCTGAATTCCTAGTTGAATTCAACTGTCGAGACCTGCAAATCTGGGAAAATGTGTGTGTGTGTGTGGTTATAAAGGGTTTTGCCTTGGTCAACCCCCCATTTTGGTGACTCTCACCTCCATGGATAACTGTTAGGATAGATAAATGTGTATTGTTCATGAATCTAAAGTATGTCTAAATTTCTAATGAGCTAGCATGCATGATAAATTGCCTAGATCTAACCCTATGTGTGATAGAGTGAAAACCTACCATGTAAATGCAATAAATGTATGATTGAATGCATGCAAATGAACATGTAAATATGAAGCATTAATGCATAGATCCAAAAATAACAAGGAAATCATACTTAACCATAAGTGGAAAGAGCACTCCTAGCCATCCTTGCGATCTGTTTGAGACTCCATGATGATGTATTGAATGTTTTGAATACTTGAAAGAGAATGTAGATGCTTAATATGGATGAATGTAGAAAGAACCTCACTTCATTTGGATGTCATCAAAATGGGGCTTCCACCTTGAAATTACTTGTTGTAATCAAATTGGGGCTTTCACCTTGCACTTGATTTCATTATGCCAAAATGAGACATGAAGGTTTATTTTATAGTGATTTCAGGAGACATAATTAAGCAAGCCGACTATAGATCCAGAAAACCCCACAAATGCTTCGGGATGAACCTCGACCCCAAATCTGGGCACAATCTCCTTGGAACAAGTCGAATTATTCTCAGGAATAAGTTGAGTCAACTTGTTGACTTGTTCTCCCAAGAAATTGATAGATTTTGATTGGTGCGTCACAATCAGTCCACAGGTGCGAGATCTGAACAATCAATTGATTCTGATGTCGAGAATGAACTCTGAGGCCATAAGAAGGTGATATAGACCTAAGAGGTGAGGTGAATTTTGTGATTGGGGGAAAAGTAAAGGAGGACACCTAGAAATAAGGTCATACCTTAATTTTTGAACAATTTTGGAAAAATTAGAGGACCCTTATTTGAATTAAGTATGCACTAAGTCTAATTATGAAGTCCTAGAATGCAAATGTACAATGTAATTAAAGTAAGGAAAGAGCTAAACAATCATTAAATTGTAGAGCACATAGGTGCTTACAATTTAGGATGATACACTAATTACGTAATATTAATAAATATTTGTTTGTGGTCCATCTAAGAGATGTTTTTAGCCACATAATTTATTTGGGGCCACTTCTAAAGTTGTAAATAAGATTGGGTTATATATCTTATGTGGCTTGTACATGGAAAAGTATTCAATATTGTGAGAATTTGGTATCAAATATTGAATGATGGGTCAATGGTTGTATTTGTGTGAGATAAGTTCTATAAAAGAAAGAAAATGTTTCATGGTTTAGGTTGGCTAGTTCAAGGTTTGGCTTGGCTATTATTGTATCGAGTCTTCTTCTGAGAAGTGCATATGTGAAACATGACACAACATGTGTTGATTCATGCTTGGACACATGGAAGATGCATTGTAGAGAATTGATTCTTCAGAAGTGTTCATGAAGGTTATGAAAGTGCATTGTAATACTTCACTGTTGAATAATACATTGAGCATGGATAATTTTGGATGTCGAGTTATTCCCTCTTCCAATGGTATATCTTACTATATTGTTGTAAAGTGCACTTGGTTGAATTTCACATCACAAAAAAGGCCTTTAATTTAGCTTAATCAAAGACAATGGCCATGTTCCATCTTCATCGACTCACTCAACCTCCTCTGCCACCTTTCACCAACTGTCCTCTTGATCACTCTAGTTAGAATTATTTGTGGATGCATGCATGTTGTAAATATGTTTACTCGACATACATTCATCATGTGAATCTCCCGACTAGAGATGGTCATTGGGACATTACACCTACTAATTTTGGTAGTGTAACACCCCTCTAGACACCCACCAAAATTGGGAGGGTTCCCAAACTCTTTATCTTCCTCCTTTTTGCTTCATTTACTCGTCTTGGCTATTGAAACAATCCCTTGGGCATGATTTTTCTCTTTCTTGATCATCTTCACAAGCTCTCAACACACTCTCATTTTTAGTTACTTCTTCTATCTATCATGATTACCCATGTTGGAACTTTGTCTCTCTTCCTCACTCTGGCAAGCCTTTTTCTCATGGTGTAGAAGGGGAGTCTTATCTTTCAATTCCTTTGTCTTTGATGTGAGAAGAGCTTCTTTATTCTTGTTCATTTGTATTTCCATAATCTTTTCAAGTCAATCTATCTTGGTTGTTCATGGAGGTGGAAACATCAAAATAGAGGCTTGTCCTTGGTGGTGGTGGTGTGTGTGTATAGGTACAAGGGATAAATATGAGTAAGCTAGAAGCTTCACTAGTGAGGTTGTTGTAAGCATTTATTCCCTTGGTTTTTTCTCTTCTATATTGCTTTGAATACTTGCATGTACTCTAGTTTAATCATACTTAATAAACAAAATTGCATTTTCTTGTTTGGCATCTTTTAGATATGGTCATTCAGGCTCCATTTGTACGAGACGCCAATGTGTCACACGATCGTCCTCAACCCGCGCGTTCGTCCCAAGCATAGATCTCATTTGTAGCACAAAAAATATCTCTTACTTAGAGTACCAAGTAGTCTCATATACTATAAGTCATAAGTAGACCCAAATATGGATTGTTTGATTCGTTCCATATACTATAAGCCATATGAAGACCCAAACATAGATCTCATTTGTAGCACTATTAGATGCCTCCTATCACGAGTATGAGATAATCCTAATCAACCTATTTACTATAAGCCATAGGCTTGATATTGTTAACTATGATAGGATGGACATTTCCATTTCCCTTTCAAATCCAAATGGTGGAGAACCTGTGCTCTTAAAAGAGAGGTCGCAAGTTCAAATTCCACTTTGGGTAAGGTATGTATGTCTTGTTTGTAGCATAATTAGGTGCCTCTTGCATGAAGTATAAGGTAGTCCCATGTTACTATAACCTAGTCTAGACCTATAAATAGATCACTTGATAATGTAGACCATAAAAGATCAATTTTTGTGTATGCCTCATTTGTAGCACAACTAGGTGCCTCCTAGAAGGAGTACAAGGTAGTCTTATATTACTATAAGCCCACTCTAGACCTATAGAGAGATCACTTGATATTATAGACTATAAGAGATCAATTTATTTGTATGCCTTATTTGTAGCACAATCAAGTACCTCTCACAAAGAGTACAAGGTAGTCCCATATTATTGTAAGCTTAGTCTAGACCTATAGACAAATTACCTGATGTTGTGGACTATAAAAGATCAATTTTTGTGTATGCCTCGTTTGCAACACAATTAGGTGCCTCCCACAAGGAGTACAAGGTAATCCCATATTACTATAAGTCCACTCTAGACCTATAAACACATCTCTCGATATCATGGAGCATAAAGATAGATATTTGTGTATGCCTTGTTTATAGCATAATTAAGTGCCTCTCGCAAGGAATACAAGGTAGTCCCGCATTACTCTAAGCTCACTCTAGACCTGTAAACTAATCACCTAATATCATGGACTATAAAAAGCGCTTTTCCATATGCCTCATTTGTAGCACAATTAGGTATCTCCGACAAGGAGTACAAGGTAGTCCCATAATACTGTAAGCCCACTCTAGACCTATAGACAAATCATCCATTATCATGGACTATAAAAGATTGATTTTTTTGTATGCCTTGTTTGTAGCACAGTTAGGTGCCTCTTGCAAGGAGTACAAGGTAGCCCATAATACTATAAGCCCGCTCTAGACCTATAAAGAAATCACCCAATATCGTGGACTATAAAAGATCAATTTCTCTATATGCCTCATTTGTAACATAATTAGATGTCTCCCGCAAGGAGTACAAGGTAGTCCCGTATTACAATAAAGCTTGTTCTAGACCTATAGAAAAATCACTCAATATTGTGGACTATAAAAGATCATTTTTTTTGCTATATGCCTTGTTTGTAGCACAATTAGGTGCCTCCCACAAGGAATACAAGGCAGTCCCATATTACAACAAGCCCACTCTAGACCAGATCACCCAATCTCGTGGACTATATAAAAGATTAGGTGCCTCCTACAAGGAGTACAAGGTAATCCCATATTACAATAAGCGTCCTAGACCTAAAGAATCATCCGATATTATAGACTAAAAAAAATCAAATTTTCTATATGCCTAGTTTGTAGCACAATTCATAACTCCCACAAGAAATATAAGATAGTCCCATAAACCCACCCTTGATTTATAAATAGATCATATCCCTCATATTATGGACCATCCAAACACCCCAAATTTTAGTAGAAACATTTGAGTGTCGTTTTATGGTAGCTTGTCGTATCCCAAGCTTGTTCCATTGAAATGAAAACGAGGCCCAATTTTTGAAAGCCGTTGTTATTGGGAAAGGACATTTTGACTGTCAACGTTTGTGTGGGGCAGCGTCAGAAATGACACACAGAAGCGCATCCCGAGGCACAGATGATGAATTTGGACCGCACGATCTGTAGGTTTCAGTACTGGTCCAGACCGACAAATGTCGGTTGGGTTCTGAAATTTTTACCGGCGTGTTCAGCGATGCAGATTGACTGCTCTGTTTTTTTGTCCGCTCAGAAATATAGGTATGTGCAGTTGCTGACAAATGAGGATTTAAATATTAGAGTTGAAAAGGCTAGTTAAAAAGGTCTAGTCAACCTACTGACTCCTCTGCTCCATGTTTTGTTTGTTTGCTTCCTCTTTTCCGAAGAGATATTGTTGGGTCTCAGCTTTTTTAGGATTGGATTGGATTCTCGTGCTTGGGGAAGGGGGATTTTCAAAATTATTATTTTTTAGATGATGGAGGTTAAGTGTAAGCCCAAAGGTTTATTTGTCTTTTATTGGAATTTATGTTGGTGGCCTTTAAGCTCCTTGTAAAATGTATTATTATGTAGGATGAGACTAGGGGCTAAGCTCTCTACAAAATGTACTATTATCATATTTAAAAAACTAGAAAACCTAACAGATTATGTAGGATGTGACTAGCGGCTAAGCTCTCTACAAAATGTACTATTACCAAATTTAAAAAAGCTAGAAAACTTAACAGATTTTCGCAAAATTTTTAGCATATGTTCTTCATGATCTGCATATTTTGTGGTCGAAAATTACAAAAAAATCACAAATAAATTACTGTGTTTTTGTGAATTTGGGAAAAATAAAATTGACCTTTTTTTTTGGTGTGATTTGTCTCGAGCTTTGCCCATGCCATTTATATATGGCCATCTGGTAATAGGGTATGGGGGAAAAAAGTTAGCAAGAGAGTTTTCTAACTTTAGGTTTCTTATGTGGGAATTTCAAATTCTTAAATTAGTTTATTTGATAAGTCCTCTCTTTAATATTAAGGTTTTAGGGCCACACTATCAAATATGACACATCAACTTGTTTTTTGCTAAGATGTCCAAAAATGGCCAAAAAAATGAGATGATAGTTGTGCACTAAGTCATGTTTTATTGGCATGGTGATGTGACATCACATGATTTGTTGCTTTTTAGACCTAAGGAATATATTTCATTCAATTATGGGTATTCATAATAAACAATAACAACTTTGATGCAAAGATGCTTACACAATCAAATCCATAAGGCCCCGTTTGTTTCGCGGAATTGGGGAGGAATTGGAAGTGACACTTCCCGTTTTTGCAAATCCGACGTTTGTTTCTCTAAATTGCAATTCCGGATTCCTCAAGCAAAACTGGGTTTAGACACCAAAATGAGTGGCATCATCTTCCCACTAAATAGGTGGAATTAGAAATCATATCCTGGTTTTGCGATAATAAGGTTTTGAGGCAAATTCCAATTCTCCAAGATGCAAAACCGGGATTTCAAAACCTGGTTATTGTGATAATAAGGTTTTGAGTCAAATTCCAATTCCCCAAACAAACGGGGCCTAAAACAACTTGCAATTGATCTCATGGATTGCTCTTAACTTTCAAGTCACAAATATTGGTGCAATATTGTCAAAAATATTGGTGCAATATTGTCAAAAATATTGGGCATTAAATCAACAAGTGTTATCACAACTATTGGAACACACTTAACTAATATGTCCTTTCATCTAGTCATACACCTTAATTTTGTGTATCTTAAATTTTTAAATGTTGGATGTTGACAATTCTTTTGAGATTTTGTGTATGTGACTTAAGAGTTTGGAGTTGTTGTTTCAACTTTGAGTAAGTACAACAAATGTGTGAGGATTTGTTATGTGTACGAAGGTTAAAACAAGGTCATTTAGAAGTGACACTTGATACATATTCGTATACACCTCAATAATCGTGCACTTCAACCAACAAAAGACTTTGCACAATGGGTCTAATACATTTTCCTCTACTAGGGGCGAGGACCCACTAGTTGAGAGCATTCCAATATTTGTTATAGCATGTGTTGATTTAGTGCCCAATACTTTTGACACCATTGCACCAATAGTTGTGACTTCAAAGTTGTTAGTGTTGATGATAATTACCCATGATTGAATGATGTATTATTTAGATCCAAAAAATAACAAATGATGTGATGCCACATTAGTGCACCAATTAAACAAGATTTAGTGCACAAATATCAATTTCACCTTTTTCTTGGGGCCCTTTTGGATGCCTTGGCAAAAAGTATGCTCATGAGGTATCATATTTGATGATGTGGCCTTTAAACCTTAATTATAAGTAGGGGATTTATCAAGTAAGCTATTTTAAATTTCACATAGGATTTTGAGAAGCATAAAGTTGGGGAGCTCAACTACTAGGTCCTCTCCCCTAAATATTCTGACCAATGCCTATGCACAAATGCCTCAGAAAAAGTTGCACAATTCCTCTAATTAACATTCAAATTTTAACTACTCAGTGTATAAATGGTGGCTATTGGTACACGTAAAATATTTTAGTGTGCTTTTGATTATCATGTATTATTTATTTTAAAGATAGTATTAAGGGGGTTGGGTGGTCAAGAGGCAAGTGTTTATTGGAACATTGGGCCGCTATTGGATCATTTCCCCTAGACTTGTGTGGCTATCATATTGTATATTTTACTGCACTTGGTTCGTGTCATTATGTAGTGTAAATAGTTGCAAGTCTAGTGATAATTAATTTTTTATAAGGTTTATGTTTTGCTTTAACTTCTGGTTAATTTTTGAAGTCTAGCTAGGTTGAGTTTGGGGTTAGAAAATTGAGCAAAACAAGTTTTAATTTATTTTTTGTATGCACTACTTTATTGAAAGATTGTCTTTTGAAGTTTTGTTGGCTTGGGTTTCCATTGTTACTTCAATAAAAAATATAAGAGATGATATTTATATAGTCTACGACAATGTTTAATAGTGTTTTTAAATATAAAATGTATAGCATTCTTAGCATAAATGATTCAAATAACACTTTGTAAACCATCATTAAGGAGAGGAAAAACTTATGATAGATTATAGACTATACTCCTTACAAATATAGGGGAATGAGAAGGGATTGCAACATAATTTTCAATCTATCATAAATTCTCCTTCTTCTTTATGATAGACCACAAAGCCTAATATATATCATTGATACATAAAATCTCTACATAGTTGGCATGATGAAATTCATAACAAAACTATCCCCATTCATAGGTGTTACTATTCTTCATGAATTCACTCAAATCAAATTTCCTAGACCTTATTTTAGATTGTATTTTCCTTTCTTTGAGTGTTCTTTGTTTTTCTTTTTCTATACAATCATGCTTAACAAACAAATAAGAGAAGATCGAATTTTTTTTTTTTAATCCATTCTTCACTCAAGAAGAGTACACAAATACTTTGCCTTTCATATCTTGTATTGCACTAATATGCATATTCATCTTTCGTCACCTCTCATACCCAATCTTTAGATTTTAGTTTCAATCCAACCATTCATTATAATTGATCAATAATTATTTTGTACTTAACTTGCAACTTATCCCTTGTCTAGTTTTATGCTCTTTGAGAGACTTACATCTTGCTTTCCTCACTTCTAGGGATCCGCCATGATTGGTTGTTCACAAATAGATAATTAAAAGATGTTCTCTTTTGAGGACATCAACTTTCAAGTTTCCTATCTTGGTTTCTTCTTCAACGCTTTCTTATTTTGTGGCACTCAATCAAAATGTCACAATTTCATCTTATTTAGTAGTTAATTTTAGATTTTTTATTTTATAAGTTAGTGAAGATTTTTTAAAGTTTGTTAATAGTTATTATAGTTGAGATTTAATTTTATAATTTATTTTAGGTTATTTTGTCCACTTATCTTTGTATCACTATTTCTTTTGCTTAAACTTTAATATTTAGTGACTTCCAAGTCTCACTCCACCACTCTAGGTATCTTTAGGTATCTATTGTTACATATTGAGTACTTTACATTTCCCCATCTCACTAAAAAATATCATTTTGTCCTTATTTTTGCATAATAACTCTGGAAAGGGATTAATATTTATCAACGATACACTGTCAACTATCCTAGACAACCTTTTGGGGTAAAACCAATCTAGATCCTTCTCAGTGAAGTCTGCTTATAATTGCCTTGTTAGAGCTGTGAATGATTTGAAGTGTTGGAAGTCGGTTTGGAATGACCAAATCCTCCCAAAGGTAAAAAAATTTCTGGTGGATGACGCTTCACGGTAAAATCATGACCATTAACAATCTCAAAAGGCGAGGTTTCCAACTTGTCAACTGGCGTGTCATATGCAAACAGGAGGAGGAAAGTATTGACCACCTGTTATTCATTGTCCCTTTGCTAATGAAGTCTGGTCCATGTTTATGGATAAATTTAGTATCTCCTAGGTTTTTTTGCAGGACCTGCGACAGTTTATATACAACTGGGAGTTTCCCTCTTTCCACCCCCTTGTCAGGCAACTTTGGAGAATCATCCCCCCACATATCTTCTGGCACATATGGAAGGAAAGGAATAATCATATTTTTAGAGATACGATGAATGATTTGGATATAGTGGTTAAAATAGCTGAGAAATTATTGTTGGAGAATATCTTTGTTTGCAACTGGAAGAGCCCAGCCAACCTCCCGTCTGATATGGATTCCTTGGTAGCTATGAGATGGAACCTGCCAAATTCCTCTTACAGGTTCGATAACTCTAAGAAATTGAAGAGAATGATGACCAAATGGATGCCCCCTCTTCTTGGTTAAAATTAAACTTTGATGGTGCGACCAAACAGGTTGGCTACGGGAGGAGGAATCATTAGGGACATGGAAGGTGGCATAGTGTTGGATTTCATTGGAAACTTTAGGTCTGCTTCAAGTAATGTTGCTGAGGCCCTGAACCTCCTTTGGGGGCTTAGGTATTCCCTCTCTATCGGTTCAAAAAGGCTCATTATGTAGGGAGACTCTAAGTTAATCATTGAAACCCTAACAGGCAATATGGAGGCCAACTTGAAAATAAGTAATATTATCAAGGATGCCCACCTTTTGTTAACCAGACTGGAGGACTTTGCGATCCAACATATTTATAGGGAGGGGAATGTTGTTGTTGACTCTTTGGTTGCAGATGGATTGGGGAAGGTGAGAATGTGTTGTTGGAGGGACCTGGCTCCTCTTCCAGACAATAAAAAATCCCTCATTGGGAGAGAAAAAAATCTACCTCAAAGATGAATCTGATTCTTTTTCTTTGCTGGATGGTTGGTGGGTTCGATGGGTAGGCTGGTATTTAGGCGGGAGATCCCACCATTTTGAATTTAAATTTAAAGTTGGATGGGGTTAGAGTAACAACTAATCAAGGGTCAAATCACCATGATACCATTTGTAATGTGAGGTGGCAGGTCATTAGTACTCTTAACTATGATGAGGACATTGGGAGCCTTTATGTTCTCAAGGTTTTTAAAGACATGAGTCACAATAAGTATTGTAATTTATCCCACATCACTGCCTTTATGTTTACATATCGGGAAATGATTACCAATATTGGAAATTGACCATCAGAGGCCCTTTCACACGTGTTGCTTTGCTGGCACAGGCTTTCCCTGAGTAGCGGGACTGGTAATAATAATGATTGTCATTCGTGCTTTTATTTGCTTTCCAACACCATAACTTAAAATAGAAACGACAAGTTCTGTAGTAATCAGAGATTCTATATTCTCATTTTTTCTCACACTAACACTCTGGAGAATTTGGAGACTGACTCAGAGATGGGGAGAGATATGGTTTGCGTTGAGATGGATACAATTGAGGACTCCATTCATAATAACCCTTGCATTTGGATGATTCTCGATGAAGGAGGAGTTGTTCCTTACATGGTAGCCATGAATGGTTTGGACAAAAATCTCTCTCTGCAGTTTGTGAATAGATGGAATGACAAGAGGGTTACTATGGGGGCATTACTTTTGAAATTAATGAGGAGGTGATTGTGCAAGCCATTGGGCTTACCACAGAGGGTCGAAAGTGGAAAAAGAAGGCCAAGGCTTTTGATGAAACCAACCTCAAACACCTCTTTCAAAAGAATGAGGAGCCTGTCAAAACCCACGGTGGCTATGATTGAGAGGCGCTTCCAGAACCTTGGGACCAAGTGTGTTTGGTTATTATGAAGTATTTTACTCTTGAAGGGAGGTTTGGGGTTTTTTTATTACTATCACTTCCCACTGCTGAACCATCTTCGCCATAGGGATTTGATTTATTTACCCTTTTTTATTCTGCACTCTCTTAAGGCTAATGTCATGAAAATTCACGAGTGCCATGGGAAGAATAAAATTTCACCATCTTGCATCAGGGCCTCATGCTCAGATTGTTTAATTTTCACCTAACGCTTTTCCCACCTAGAGCTATCAGTATCCAGGGTGTCCCTACCTCACCCAACCATTCCATAGACCCCTTGATGGAAAAGAGGAAGAATTATAATAAACCCAAGAACCCCTTCCAGTCTTCCTATACCTCCCCGATGACCACTCCTAAAACAAGTCGTAAGAATAAATGTGCCCAGTCTGGTACTCCCATTGAAGCTAAAAAGGCCAAAATGGAAACTTGCATCCACCTAGTGGAGTCTGATGCAAAATATGGGGATACTCCTTGAAGATCAAAAAAGATTATTGCTAAACCTCAGAGGAAGGACAAGGCAGTAAGGAAAAAGTACATCGATGATGAGGAGGCAGATTCTGGTTCAGAGTGCAGGGATTACCTTGGGAGTGAGAAAAAGGGGAGGGATAATTATAGGGATCCGACCCACATCTCTACGAGATTCAAAGATTACCCTATTGGCCCTATGGAGAATGTTGGAGCAAAAAGTGCCTCCCTTGCCACCATATCATCCCTGCCTCGCAGAAAGGAGGAAGAAAATACTGATTTTGAAGACACGGGGAAAAATTCCCAAGCTGCTAAGAATGAGGAAAAAATGATGAATTTTTGTGTAGGCTGTGAGGCCAATGATGGAGAGATTAGAAGGATAAAATGAAGAGATTCGTGTGTTGGACAAGAGCCACAACATGTTGGCTAAGTTTTTCATTAAAGTCATGCACTCTTCTGCCATCACTCTTTGTCTCCTACACCATGCGAATTTGAATGAGGAGGGAAAGGCTGACGACAGGGTGAAGGAAATGTTCCAATTTTTGGCTGATGATTGGACCCAGCTGCTCACGTCCCATTCCAGCGAGGAGTAATTCAGATCCCTGGTGGGGTCAAGTGATGGGGTGGGATTATGTTTCTCACTATTACTTCTCTGTTTCTTTTCTTCAAAACTCTTTTCTCAGCCCTATGGGCTTGTTTAAAAATATTGCTACTTATGGTTGGTTTCTAGCCCCGTGGGCTTCTAGTGTTGTTACTGGTAGTTTAATCTATACTCTTAGTAGTATGTCTAATACTTTTTTTCTTTGTTGCTGGGGAGTAGGTTGTATCTCATTTTGCTTTGATGTTGTCAGTTAAGTGGTGTTTGGGGTTTTTGATAGTAAGGGAAGGGATTGGCTGACAGTTTGTTGTTACTATGTTGGTTGTGTGCAGTAATTGCTCCCCTTGAGGCTCTGCCTCCTATTGTCTTTTTGGGCCAACCCCCTTGTTTTGGCTGCTATTAATATCAAAAACTATCGTAGACAACCTTCCAATGATTAAGATTTTTCATTTTACGTTCATAAAAGCTCTATGAAGTTTCCCCTTCTATTGTCTTGGCCTTGCATAACCCATAAACTATCTATAAATGCATTCCTATATGTATTTAAGCATATTTCAAGGTATTTGTGGCCTTAAAAGGCATTAGTGGCCATTGCCTTACATTACAAACACACCATTTTATCTCTAGACCTTATTTTTAAATTGTTATAAGTAGATTTATTTAACATTATATATTATTGTACATATAATTTTATAACCTTCCAAGGATCTCTTATTTTCAGTCCCACATTTATGATAGCTTAATTATATTCATATGTGATTGTTAATCATTGAATAAACTTGCTAAGCATTGGATATTATTTATGCATTCTTATTGTTACTTTTTAAGAAGATGTTGTTTACTATTTGCATCCTATATCACTATTTATGTGTAGTGCTATACTATTTTATAGATATAAATACCATTAAGAATCGTGCATACAATAAATAAGCAATCATATTTCTAATTGAGGTATTAAAAGGAACATTTTACATATTAATTCTAAGTTTATCTTCAGGACAATGGTGTATATGTTGCTCATATTAATTTATTTGAGTGTTAGAATATTTGCATTGCTTCATCCAATGAAAAATATAATCTTGCTTGAATACTATCATAATTGTGCATCTAGACATTCACATTTACAAATTGTTAATATTGAGCGATTAACGTATAGTCTTTTAAGCCTTTCTAGGAATGCTTGTAACCTTCTAAGGCCTTATTAATTGTTATTTAAAATATTGTCCTAGTCTTATTAGGCAACCGTATTCAATTATTATTCATCAAACAATTTATTTTAATCCTTCTAATATCTTAATGTAAATTATTCTACACCATTTCAAAAACATCACATTTATTGACCCTATACTAGTTCAACATATATGTAAATATCAATGCACTAGGACAATCAAAAGGATATTGACATTTATTGCAACCTTTTTAGAACTTTCTTATTATACAATAGCTTGTTTCACTAACGTTGAAACATAGAATTCAAGATATCAAACACACTGATCCAATGCCATAAAATATTGCATGAATATAACAAACAATCATCAAGTCTACATCGTGAAGATGAACTCTACTATACAACATAGCAAATCATTATTCAATTATAAACATAACAACACCCACATTTAGATGGTTATTATTTTTGTCCAAATGCACTCATTCAATCTATTTAACAAGTAAACCATCCCTAGTTAAATAATATCTTCAAAGGAGACATTCACTCTCAAGTTTCACCTTGTTCTATTTAAGGTCCAATATTGAATCTATCTTTCAAGATAGTAAGTAAATAGTGATGACTTGCCTTGACATGGCCCCCAAAACTTGTATATGCCCTCTTTGGTGTTGTGTACTCATTTTGGTGCATCTCCATGTACATCTTAGAGTAGATGGTTTATGTGGTTAAAAATGGTGTATCAATTTGTGTGATTAGTCAATGGTACATAATGTACACTATGGTGTATTTTAAGTTGCAAACTTGTGTGGTTAGCTCATGGTACATATTATATTGAATTATCATAACCTGCTCATTAGCTATAGATAGAATTGTATCTCTAATGAATGCCCCCCTTCCCGTATTGATAATTTGAATGGTTAATAATAAAAATGCGTTTAAATAAGAAGGATAATAAGGTTTTAACTTTTGTAAATATGTAAAATATATTTTATTTATGAAAATTAAGTTTAATGAGTGTAACAAGTAAAAATAATTAACTAATATAATTTAAAGTTGGGTACGTTTGGAAACTCAAAAAAAAAAAGACTAAATATTTAGTTGATTTGGTGCTTAATAAATGAATCTCCATTATTCTAATCATAGCTTTTAAATCATATTTAAATCACTTAAACTTGGATGCATTAAAAATAGAACAACAAATGTAGAAGGGCTCATTCTCAAATTTAAGCTAGATTAAATCTTCATCTACCTAAATAAATAGATCAGTTGCATGAAAATAATTTTGACCCATAGATATTACCTTGAGTCCTATAGATCTTCTCTATCTACATAATAAATATTCACCTTACATCTTGAATTGTGATAAAGATTAATAGTGTCGGAAAGCACTCCTAATGACAATACCTATATTAAAAAAAAAAAAATTTAAAAAATTGGTACATATTACACAATGCCAATATTTTAGGCATTTGTACACACTAAGGCCCCGTTTGTTTGTGGAATTGGAATTTGGCCCAAAACCTTATTATCTCATAATAAGGTTTTGATATTCTGATTTTGTATATTCGAAATATGTTTTGGACCATTTGGTTGATTTTCAGATAATCAGGTTTTGACTCAAATTCCAATTCCGCAAACAAACAGGGCCTTTAACAAAATCAGGTTTAATGTTTTCCCTAACAAAATTTGAATACTGAACATACCGATATCGTTTGCCCTGAACATACCGATATCGTTTTCCCTTAATCTGTAAAATTAGGACCATAATCTGTAAAGATTTTAATACTGAACTGGGTATTAAAATCTCGGTGTATAATCGGCCAAAACTAATTTATTCACAGTCAAAGCAAATGGCATCTGGGGTGTTGTTTTTGTCTCATTCCGAAATTCAATTCGGTTGCACGTTTTCAATTGAATCGTGGGAAGATAAACTGGGTGATGTATACTTTGCAGATTTTCCACAAACTTGCCGTCGAGTCGTCTGAAGTAGATTTGTCGAAATGGACAAGCTTTGTTTCAGATGTTCCATGCTCGAACTCTGCGTTTTTGGTTTGAAACAACATTTGAATAAGATTTGGACGCGGACCCGATCGAGAATCAAATTGGGTGTATATTTGGCCAAAATCGGGTTATCAAAACATATTCCACCTCTTCGGTTGGAAGATAGATATTCTCATTTTCGGGCCATATTCAGGTTTTGAGATGATAATCCGATTATGACTTTAAGGGTTCCAAACAGTGGATATGGGTCATAATCGGGTTATCATCTTCATATTCCTGTCATCTTCCGACAAACAAACGGGCCCTAATGTTGTGTCGTCATTTAGTATACATAAATAACAAATGATGACCTATCAATGATTGAGTTCTAATCCTTCTCTCTAAATATATGTTCAATTCTCCCAAAGCACATATCAAGATTACCTTATTACACATTCACGTGCAAGCATATACAAAAAAAGAGTATAGTAGATGCTAGGTTTATGTAATGATGAATCATCCTAGAATTGATCCACAACTTAAACCCTATCTTTAAGCAATACAAAATAACAATTTAGATATACCTGGGTTAGAACAATACAAATTTTATTCCATAACTCAAATGTTAATTATTGACCATAGTAAATATAAAAATATCCATGATTAATTATATAAAATTGACAAATAAAATTAGTAATTGTAACTCTTGCATTTACATTTATCAATATTTATTTCATATTAAATTAAATTTATTATTTATTTCATATTTGAATTAGACTTTAATAAAAAAAGAATATTAATTTTTTAATTATATTTTAACTATTTACTATTAACAAATATTGTATATATTTAAATTTATAATTTTGTTTTTTTGTTCTTTTAATGTTTTGTATATTTTTTTGATCAGTAATCGCTTTTGACTAGAGCTTTGAACCAGTGGGCTAACATTAGGGGGACCCCATCCCTGTGGTGGCTGATGAGACATCAATGCTTCCTATATTTTTATAACCTATTTATCTTGCCTCTAATCTCTCATGTACCCTTACTATCCACGTGACGACACTATTATACCTCCCATACTCCTTATCTCTACGAAAGCCTCCTTACGTCTCCCTATTTCTCCTTATATCTCCCACGACATATTCCCTTATCACTCCATGTTGGCCCTTCTTTTTCTCCTGATGTGTAGTACCTCTGTAATCTGCAGTACGTCCAGTTAATTCCTTTCATGTCAAATCGTGTGAGCTCCTTGTATCCTTCGGCATTTGTGCGAGCAATATGACCACCACCAACAATGGTGGAACATGTAGGTGATCCCAACACAAGATGTGGAAATCGAACACATGACCTTCCCATTAGGAAGCTCGTGACTTACAGTCACATTACGAAGTCAACCCGTAATCTTTTATATATTTTTACATTGATAAAATTTGCTAATAAAAAGTCCAACTTAAAATTATTTTACTAAAATATCATTTTATATTTTGATTATTGATTTTCTTCTTAAAAGAATAAATCACCTTTACAATTATAAATTCATAGTTTCACATTTCTTAATCTTATCTCATTACAAATTCTTATAAAATAATAATATTAAAAATAGATCTCACACACACATCAATATTTTTCAAATTATCATTGTCATTGATTTCATTATCATTATCCCTCACTAAATTTATTATCATTCCAATTTTTATATAGTTCAAGTACCATGCCTTAATAAACTAATGATAAACATCAAAACTCAATATAAATTTAAATAAATAATAAATGTTAATTCAAAATAAAAGGCCATATCATTTGGAAATAAACCCCAAGTCTTAACTTAAAAAATAAAATCCACCACGCACGATATATGTATAACTTTTAAGAGAGTAGAGTGGCATAGATTGGATTGAAGTGCATATGGGAGACACGAGAGTATATTGGGGGCCAAAAGACACTCTGGAATGATAAGAAGAATCTCTAGTGCCTTCAATAATGAAGGCCACATTAATTTAGTGGAAGGAACATGTATTTTTTAATGATTGATTTGTGTTTTAATGTCTAGTTGGATTTTATATTTTATATCATCACATAAGAATAGCTAATGAGTGAAGACTACATAATATATTTAATTAATCTTATGGAACATTCAACTGAAATAATGAAAAAATTCTTAAATCCTCACAAAGTACATGTGAATGAAATAACTAATGCTTTTTATATTCTTAGTTTACTAGCTTCTTTATGTGGGCCATTGTGCCAACGATCACCACTAGGTTTGAGTCGTATGACTCTAATTACACCTTTTTAGTACCGATTCTCATGATATTGGACAGCATAAACTTTTCGGTTCAGTATTAAAACTTTTCTTTTAAGATTATTAAAAATGAATATTCCACCAGAGAATTAGGGAAGGGAAAATATTAAATAAAATAATAAAAGTGGAAATAGTTGAATAAAATTTGTTGTCTTTTAACATTCCTTTAATTTGGTTTCTTTTACTTGTTTTTAATTTTAATTGCTTTTGTTGTTATAATATATTATGTTAATTAATATAATAATTAAATTAGAAATGACTTGGAAGAGATTTGGAAGGTCAATTAGGGAAAATTTCGGGCTATGTTTGCTTTAGGTGTGAAGTATATGGTGTTTATGCAACAAAGATCTTAACGGAGAAATGATGATAAAGATAGAGAGAGGGGGATATATATATATATATGTCATTTAGAAAAAATGTTGTTTGTTCAAGAAAGGGATCAATGAAGAAGTGATAGATTCAAATAAACTATGTATCCATCTACATTAAGGATCAAACATGACTAAATCAAAATTGTTGGAAAGAGAGAGAGAGAGAGAGAGCTTATTATATATATAAAATAATTAAATGATGATTTTATTAATAAAAATATTATAATATAATATTTATAAAAAATAAAATAAAATTTTAAAAATACATATAATATATGGATATGATAAATATAATGTATAAATAATTATTACTTACATATTTAGAAATTCTATATAATTATATTATAATTTATCTATATTATGATTTAAAAATCTAAAAATCTAAAAATGCATGTACTTTAAATAAATCTCAATCTGAAGAAAGGTATATATTTGTAAACTAAAATATTGATAAGGATAATGGGTCCGTGCTCTTTGGAAATAACTTCCCCAAAAATATTGAATTAAATAATAGAAAGCAGGATGAAATAGTGCCTCAATTGAAGGATGAAATAATTTTTTATGAAGCTTTTGCCCATATCATTTTTCATGCACGTTATTTGCCTTTACAAAATTTAAGACATTTTTTGGCTTGTGTCATTGCCTTAATATGGAGGACTGAGGGTAGCACAATGTGTTTTCTGTTAATTTCACAGGAACGAACGACGAATGTGTCTTGTTGTCAATAGTGGTAGCCAAAAAAAGGAAAAGTGGCAAATTAACAATGGGGAAATATCAGTGTGTTTTTTTTTTAAATTTCATAGGAACGAATGTGTCTTGTTGTTAATAGTGGTAGCGAGAGAAAAGCAAAGTGAAAAATGAACAATGGGGAAATATCAGTGTATATGATCAAAACAATCTTCTTGCATCCCTTCTCCAATATTGCACACCATCATATGTAAGAGAATGAGTGAGAATAGGAGCAGAGGTGGGTTTTCAAATTCAGAGCTTGCTGGAGGTGAAGATACAAATGACGAAGATGATTCTTGAGGCTACGAGAAGGTGTTGGTATGTTCTTTCCAGTGATTTTTTTAGTGGCTAATATTCGTCAATTGGCTAATTTTTGAAGTTTGAGAATCCAAATTTGGCTAATAATTCAAGATTTAAGGTGACCTAAATTGCCAAACTTTTACAAAATTTTATTTTAGAAATATTTAAATCGCCAAATAATTTATTTTATTAAAAATTTAAACTCAAATATTCGCTTGATATTTGATAGATGGTTAAATTCAATTTGCCTAAATTTTATCAGTTATTATATAAATCTAAATTAATTCACCAATAATATATCATAACTGTTAGTTATAGTAGGGTTGTGTCACCAATATTAGTTGATATTATTGATTTAACATATAATCTAGTGATCTTCTTTATATTCCATGAGGCAAAAATATTACTATCTTATTTGTAACGCTTATCGGGGCAAAGGTTTCCTTTGGATTGTTGATAAATCAATCACACTGAAGAAATTTTGGGTCCTATTATAATAATAAAAATAATGATACATTTATCTCACACAATATAATGAGGATTATTTGATTATATTTTAAATAAATGGTAGCAACTTGATACTATAGAGTTCCCTTAAACCCATCAAATATTTTCATAGTTAGCCTAATAATTTTCTATAAGAACTCTTTTTTCTTTAAATATAATTATTTTCCATGGTCATTAATGAAATTGTGGTTATTGCTTGAGATTCGCCAATACAAATAATTTGTTTTCCCAAAAAATTGAGAGATTCGCCAATAGGAATTAATTTTTTTAAAAATAAATTGAAACATTCGCCAGGATTTTATATATTTTTCTAGAGGGGGGTTTCTTAAAGTTATCCCTAGTTCTTTCCCTATTCTACCACTTTCTATGCTTCTAGATGGGGTTTGGGAGGATGTGGTTCTCTTCACCCCTAAGTATTTTTCTGCTCTGTTCGTTAATCAACTGAATTGCAATGGGAATGTTACCCTTTTCTCGAATGCTTGGTTTGCTGTCATTAAGGTTTTCCTTGGCCATGTGCTCGTTCTTATGGGCCCTCCTTCTCCCTGGCTGCGTGCTCATTTTGGGGGTTTTTCAAGGGCATGTTTGGGGTTCTCTTCGCCCCTGAGTATTTTTCTGCTCTTTTCGTTAATCAATTGAATTGGAATGGGAATGTTACCCTTTTCTCGAATTCTTTGTTTGCTGTCATTAATGTTTTCCTTGGCCATGTGCTTGTTCTTATGGGACCTCCTTCTCCCTGGCTGCGTGCTCATTTTGGGGGTTTTTCAAGGGCCTTTTTGGGGTTACCTTTTCATGATAGGGATTGGCATATAGTCTGTTTAATTTTAAGGTTGTAGTTTTTTAAAATGACTTCACGGGTGGAGCTATGTTGCTCAGCTTGTCTGCCCTGCAGGGTTGTTATTTTTGGGTTAGGTTTGGCATGACCCCTATTTGGTTGGCTTTGTGGAGTCTCTAATGGAGGATCACTCTTTTTGGGGCTTTTTTTGGGCTTCTTGCTCCCTGCGGTGACCTAGGCCAGACGAAGGACCTCTTTGTTTCTCCCCTACCTGTTTATTGTGTTGTGTGATGCACTTGTGTGGGGTCATCTAGGAATATGGTGGTTGCTGCGTGGTGGCACTTTTGGACGGGTCTTGTTCCTGCTTTGGATTCGATTCCTCCTCTGCTTGACATGCTTTGCAACTCTCATTCCTCTTCCTTGGCTCGGTTGGCCCCCCTCTTGGATGCAACTCCCTACGTGGGGCAGGTGAATGGCTTTGGGGGCTTTGTGCCCCTTACATCCCCTATTGGTGTTTGGCTGGGAAGACCTTTGGTCATTTTGGGGTTTTTTCTTTTTTAACAGTGTCCCTTGATTCGGCGTTGTTTTCTCTACGATCACTACTTCTGGTGCTTTTTCCTCTGGTTTTGAGATGTGGTATATTTTCCCTATGTAGTGGATGTTTGTGATGGATGTGGAGGGATTCCTTTTCCTTGGTGCTCGTGGTTTTTCCTTGAATGGTTGTCTACAGGTCCTTGGTTGTAGATACCTTGTTGGTTGGAAGACCTCTTTGCTTTGGTGTGGCTTTGCTCTTGTTTTATTGTGTGTTTGGGAATGGGATCGGTCTCTTGTGTGGGGAGAGAGATGTGATGGGAATGTTCCCTCATGTCTTCAGGCTATAGCTGTTGATGTTAGGATGGATATGTTGGATGGAGGTAGGGACCTTTTGGTTCCCTTGTCTATGTCTTATAGTATTGTGAAGGTTTTGAAGATGTTGCCAAATGGGGTTATTTTTCCATTTGTTGTTGAAGGATTGCCCACTATTCCTCAGATTCTCTATGGTGTTGACAAGAGTGCCTGTGGTGTCTCCCTTTGCAAAGATGGTTTTGTGAGCCCTTTGGGTTTGGTAGGCTCTTTGATTTCTAGATGAGTAGATGCGTTATATGGTCTCCTCAACCTTGCCACTTTATTTGTTGGTGGGGATTGTTAGAGTAATAAGTTATTTCACTTATTAATTAAATCATTCTAATTTAATTATTAAAGTCACTTATTATCGAGCTAGTTCACTTAAGCTAAACTTTAGGCATATAATAATGAATCCTTTATTAATTATTACAGTCCTCAGACATGCGAGGTCACAAACCCTCAATCCAAAGCTACTATCTAACTGCCGCTAACTCCCCCTAATATAAGAACAAAAAACTAATTTGTTTCATCAGGCTACCAAAAAAGGTCGGCCCCAAAATATCCTAAAGATCCAACATAAGAAACAAAAATGACCTAGATTTAGGTGCACACATTCCCCAATGGAAGATCCCAACATTAACTATGCTATGGAAATTAAATGCAAACATCAACCAGAAGATCCAACCAACAAAACCCACTCAGTGAGGCAATCACCAAGCAGACAGGAACAAGTACCGAGACTGGTCGGTGAAACAAAGCCAAAATTAGTAACCGAATCGGTCGGTGAACTAAAATCACAACCTTCAACTGAGCACTCCAAGAAGTTACCGAGATAAAACAAACATATTTTTTGGTTGATACAGGATTGCCAAGAACCCAAGATGCTCTTGCATTAGACACCTGTGGTTAAAAGAAATGATTCTCCAAATCATGAGCTAGGTGTAACCTGAGCTGAATCCAACTCAGATTGAGAAATCCATGTAGAGTCTTCAATCAACCTGTTCTTCCACTTTACCAAATATTCCATGTAATCCTTTCCTCTTTTTCTTTTACCAATTCTTTGTTCCAAAATCTATTCAACTTCTTCTATTTGTTTCTTAGAATAATCACTCAAAATTGTCACTTCTTCATCAGGTTCATGATACTCATACAAATTTGAAATATTGAATATAGGTGATATATCCATGTCATCAGGTAACTCTACTTCATAAGCATTTCCACTTTCAAATTTTCTCAATATCTTGCAAGGACCAAATTTCTTCATCTTCAATTTACCATATGTTCCAACAGGAAATCTACATTTCTTCAAATGAACCATCACTTCATCACCAACCTCAAAAGTCTTATGTCTTCTTGATCTATCTGCACTATCCTTGTAGTTTTGATTACTTTTCTCCAACTTATGTTTCACTTCCTCATGCAATTATTTCATAAACTCAACAAATTCTTCTCCTTCAACACTCCTCTTCTCTTCTCCAACAATATCTCTCAATTCTGATATACCTCTCAGTTGTATGCCAGTAATAATATCAAAAGGTGTCTTTCCAGTACTCCTATTCACTGAATTATTATATGCAAACTCTACTTGTGCTAACATCAAATCCCAATTACTTGGTTTGTCACCAACTAAGAATCTCAACAAGTTACCCAAACTTCTTTTTACAACCCATGTTTGTCCACCAGTCCATGGATGAAATGTAAAACTATACTTCAACTCAATGTCCATCTTCTTCCAAAGAGTTTTCCAAAAATAACCAACAAACTTACTATCTCGGTCATAGATTATACTCCTTGGTAACCCATGCAATCTGACAATCTTCTTGAAGAAAATATCTCCTCTATGCAATGTATCTGATGTTTTTCTACATGGTATGAAATGTGTCATCTTGGAAAATATATCCACAACAAAAAATATGGAATCATTACCTCTTGCTTTCCTCGGTAACCAAGAACAAAATTCCTGCTGATATCACTCCAAGGTTTCTCAGGAATAGAAATCAGTATATAGAATCCAATATTCTGACTTACTCCTTTTGCAACTTGACAAACTCCACAACTCTTCACAAATTTCTGAATATCCATATACAACTGAGGCCAAAAATACCTTTCCTTAAGTAAACTCAATATTTTATCAATGCCAAAATGTCCAGCCAAACCACTGCTATGATTCTCCTTTATCAAATTGGTTATCATTGATCCTCTCGGTATACATAACTGGATACCTTTGAACAACATATCTTCTTGAATAAAATTGTCTTCAAACCTACTCGGTTGATCTGGAATAGGTGCTCTGCACATTCTCCATGGCTCAGAAAAATCAGGGTCAGTTTCATACAAATTCTTTATATCATCAAAACCAAGAACCTCAATTCTCATTTTAGTCAACAAAGATCTTCTACTCAATGCATCAACAACTCGGTTGGATACTCCACTCTTATGTTTTATAAAAAATGTGAAACTCTACAAATACTCTACCCATTTCATATGTATCTGATTCAACTTATTCTAACTACCCAAATATTGTAAAGCGTTATGATCAGTATACAACACAAATTTACTCGACATCAAATAATGTCTCCATTTCTTCAGAGCTTGAACAATAGAATAGAATTCTTGATCATATACAAAATATTTTCTTTTAACATCATTCAACTTCTCACTAAAGAAAGAAACATGTTTACCTTCTTGACTCAACACAGATCCTATTGCACTGCCACTTGTATCACATTCCACTTGGAATACCTTATTTAAATCAAGTAAGGCTTGTTGGAATTAATGGGAAGTGTGTATTGAGAGGGGAGGGGTGAATCAGTACCTCTAAAATTTTTGTACCCTTTAATCAATTAACCTTTGTGTAATCAATTGTTTATCCAACCATCTGATCTATACTATATTGATGTAAGATATATCAATTCATAAACTTAACGTACATGTGAACATTCATAGAAACATTCATGAAAGTAATTGACACATAACACAAGATATGATATCACAGAAAACTCCTATTAGGAAGTAAAAACTGTGGTGGGGATGCACTAATACATTTGAGGTCAATTTTCGACATTTATTTTTTACCATAGACCATTTTGGCTTGTGATGTTCTCTTTTTTTTTTTGTTTATGTTCCGATTTGGTCTAAATTTTGATTCTAGTTAAATTTATTCTGGAAATTTTGACCAAATCGGGATATAAAAAAAAACAAAAAACAAATGAACTCACTTCATTTTGTTTTAGGCGTGGGCGGGAGGAAGGGTTTAACAAATTCATTTTGCAGTAGATGGCCGTGTTGTGAAAATTGAATCTCATTGTTTACTGAAGCGTTCGCGGGCGAGAGGAGGGATTGACTGTGCATCTGATATTGTTATTGTAAATGTTGAATTTTAGATCAGATAATGGATTCTTGATTCTCTTTTATTTTTGTATATATATAATCTCAAAAACTAATATATATATATATATATATATATTAATATAATTCTGAATAATATAATATATATATTAAACAATATTTATGTATTAATTAATTATGAATCTTATACCCTTCGAATGCTTTGAGATTGAGTTAATTATGTTTCGCTGCTTTCGTAAGTGATAAGGTCTGCACATATATATGGAGGCAAAAGCGACTAGGAAGGTCACGTCCATAATGGACGTGACTCTTCATCGAGTCACGTCTATGGTGGACGTGGCCTTCAATATATTCTGCATTCCTGATCGACTTGAAGTCGATATGAGTATAGTGTTTCGTAATCGGTGGTTATTATTAAATCATAATAAACTTTAAGCTTATTAGTATCTATATTATATAATGATTATTATATTTGAATTACTCTATATTTATATATGTATATAATATATATAGATATATATAATAATAATGTATATTATATATATATATATACAATTATAATAATCACTTTATATTTATATAGTTTGTTCTTTCATTTATACGGACCGAAGCTATAACACATTAACACTATCTCTTAGCTGGGGAGGATAAATATATTACCTGAATGTAATATGTGAGTATAGATAATCATTTTAAAAAAATATATCATTTTACTGATATCACGAGTAATGGTCTTCAAATATCAAGTCCATGATATTCACCATAACTCATAGATATATAAATATCATCTCATGATATTGGAAGTATTTGTCATAGAATATCAAGTCGCATGATATTCTCCAAATACTCAGAGTAATGGCCTACCAACATCAAGTCACATGATGTCCACCAAGTACTCAAAAGTTTACAAAGATATCATATCATGATATCGGGAGCATTGGCTTGCAGAATATCAAGTCGCATGATATTCACCAAGTGCTCGGAGTAATGGCCTACCGACATCAAGTCAACATGATGTCCACCAAGTACTCAAAAGTTTAAAAGATATCATATCATGATATCGGGAGCATTGGCCTGCAGAATATCAAGTTGCATGATATTCACCAAGTGCTCAGAGTAATGGCCTACCAACATCAAGTCAACATGATATCCACCAAGTACTCAAAAGTATGTCCATAGGTAATGTGCACTTACCATAGGAACATTCATATCATCTATCATGATCTGTTTCAGCCATCATAAGATGTCTATCATGATAGAAGATCAAGTTATTGTA
>MU223598.1:467380-478048 GCA_018584345.1 Thuja plicata | reverse complement strand
TGCCCTTGTGTCCTCTATGTGGCATCTATGTGGATGCCACATATGATCCACCTCATCCAAGTCCTTCCTTTCCCTCCAAAATTCTATAAATAGAGGCTCTTGCCAAGAGCAAACCATCTCTTATTTTCGCATTGTTATTATGTCATTTTAGCTCTAGAGCATTTAGCATTTTTTCATAGCATTTGTAGTCTTAGTTCATGTTTATTTCATTGTTGAATATAGATATCACATCTTAGGTTTATAATGGAATGAATATTAGATAGTTTGTGTTCATCTTGCATATCAATCTAGATTAATCTTGCATCCATATCATCATTTGTGATGGCTTTGAGACAAGTTCCTCATACTTGTTCTTGAAGCTTTTCACTCTCTTAGTTGCATTTTTAGATCAAATAGTGGGATTTGTTATTGTGTTGGGAGAGCACACCCACAATAATCTCTAAGAGAAAATCAACAAGGCATTGGGTGCCCTTGTTCAGCTCATCGGAGGTTGTGGTGAAAGTCTTTGTTTTGGATTTCATTTTAAACAAGCTAACTCTTTGAATCTTGTTTCTAATGGCTAATCTTGATGTTTGCATGTTTTAGTGTTGTCCCTTGCAGGTATACTTTTATCACATACAGGGTGCAGATAGGAGAACTTGTGCATACCCTTCCAAAACATGTTCTTCAAATTCATAGCCAAGTGGATGAATCCATTTTGTCCTTGGTTCAACTACCTCCATGCAAGTACAATCAGTTTCCACCATGAAGCATATGGTGTCTTTGTATTTTTCAACTATCTTCTCAGGTATCCTGAACCTCTTCTGCATTTTAATCCTGAATGTTTTGATATCCATGTCCATAGAATCTTTTACACTACTCTATGATGTATTTTCTAGTGATATCTGAGACATAGTGGGTTTACTCCTATCTAGGTAAAGATTGGCAACTTTACCAACAATGTGGAAGCAGAGATAGATGATCAAAGAGCCAAATCTGAATATTTTGCTCTTGTCATGCTTTACAGCTCTAATGTTGTCAATCAGCTGTGCGTGCAATATTTTACATAGATTGTACTATGTACTATCCTTCACCATTTTTATTGCTACTAGGACAATTATTGCAAATACCCTGTTCAATCTGCTTGTGTGCTGGAACTTATAACCTAGGATCATAGTGACTAATTTGATGTCATCTGCCTCAATGGGATCAATAGTCATTTCGCACCTATCACTTCTGGATAAGAATAATTGTTCCACCTGTTTCTTAACATCCTTACTAGTGGGAAGAACTGGTCCAGTCTTAGGTAGTCCAGTCATTTCATGAATTAGGTCTACAGTTATGCAGATAGGAACTTCACCAATCTAATAAAGGTCATCATGTATCCTGCTCAGTAGGATTTTAACCCATTCTGGCTCATAAAAATTGTACGCATTAGAATACTCAAAGATCGGGTTATCAGTGAGATGTGCGTATTCATCCTTGAATGAATAGTCTGGTTTCATCATTGAAGCCATAAGAGTTGCTATGTTGTTATCTCCAATTGTTTCCTTCTTGCAATATATATATATATATATGCACAAATGTCTTCTACATGTACGAATCCTAGCGGAGTCTTAGAAAATGCCCCTTCTACATCATCTAGAATAGACTTGAATGGATGCTTCTTAAAGACAAATCTCTTCCTTTCAACAATGTCAAAGACTACAGGGGTTTCCATACTCACTTGTTGATCAATTAAATAGGGTTCCACCATAATTTTGAAACGATGCGACTGCTAGGGTTCTGTTCCAACTTTGATCTGTTCACCTAACCAAATAATCTATTATCCTTCAGTGCTTTGATACTCAATGCTCCTGTGCTCTTCAAATTTTATGATCTCAAATGCAAATCTAAAGATAATCGATTGTTTATCAACTTATATAAAGGTTACTGCATTTAATGCTTGATACCGCACGCGGTTTTTATTGAGAGTTTCAAACTTAGTTCTTGTTGAAGTACTGGTTATGCGTGCATGCATACTTCCTCAATTTGTGATCATAGACATAAATCCATAGGTGCATACTCAGAGGTGAGTATACCAGCCACGCAGGGGTTTAGAGCTAGAATAGCTCCCCCTAAGACCATGACAGTAATCTAATCAAAAGTAGAAGGTGCGTCCACTATGGATGCATCTACTACCTTCTTCTCATCATTATCCTTCTTTACTTCAACCCATATTTTATCTGAATCAGCTTTATCTTGTACAAACTTAACTTCTCCTGATTCTTCAAATAGAGACTTTTTAGGATTCTCTTGTCTTTGTGTTCTTGACTTGCAAAAATTTGAGATGTGTCCATCTTTTCAACATGAGTGACATATGATAGGAGGTTTGATGTTCTTATTCATCATGCTACACTGCTTAGCTGTGTGTCCATTGTAATTACATATCTGACATGTATTGTTTTGCAAGTTTCTTTGAGGTTGATTTATCTGATTGTATTGAGTTTGATTCCTTTGGTTCTGTTGTGACTGATTTCTTTGATTTGTCTTGCAATGAATAGCCCTGTGACCAAAAAATTTATAGGAGTAACAATAACCATTAAAAGGTCTTACTTCTTTACAATCTCTTGCCAAGTGTCTATGCTTGTTACAAGCATAACAAGTTCTGTTAACTTGCTTGAGTTCATCTTTAGGTGGTTCAGTTTTAGCCTCTACAATATTCTCAGTTTTATTTGCTTCAGTGGATGTCTCTTGTGATTTCTTTCTTTCTTGCATTGAATTGATTTCAATTTGAGCTACACTGTATCCCATACCAGTGGTGTCACCTTTTAACTTCTGTGCATACAGTTGTGATTGAATTAGATCAGAACTTGTGTGTAGTTTATCAATCTTGTCTTTTGATTTTGTTAATTCAGATTCTATCTTTTTCTTGATGTTTTCCAACTCCAAGATTTTCATGTTTGCTTGCATAAGTTCATCATCTAATTGTTTACTCTCTTTGGTCTTTTCTTCAATGGTTGTTAGGCTATCTGTAAGTTGTTCATTCAGATCTTAAATTTTATCTTTCAAAGACATGTTCTCTTCATTCAACTTCTTGACCATTTTCCCAAATCATTGGTAGAGAAATCTTTCAGATCTTTCCTTAATTTCTTGATAAGCATTTGAGAGCCATCAAATTTTAGTTTTAGTTCTTCATTTTCTTCTTCAGATCTGTCAAGATCTTCAAGGGCTGCTTCAAGATTATTTTTCAGATGTTTTTCTTCTGCTGAATCCATGATCTTCTAAAGTGGTTAAACTTTCTTTCAGAGGACCAGAGTTCTGATACCAATTGTTAGAAACACTGAAGGGGGGGGGGGGGGGGGGGGGNGGGGTGAATCAGTGTTTGTCTATTTATTATATTTTAGAAACTTTAAACATAAATCAAATATATATCAATTGAAGCTTAACACAAGAACACATAACACATGATATGATTACGGGGAAACCTTGATAAGAGGAAAACCTTGGTGGGAATTAGTACCCACAAATATTGCACTAGTATAATGAACCTGTTAAAGTTCTTTTGCCCTGTTAGGAGCAATCTTTACAATGAAAGTATAATGACTTGGTTAAGGGTCTGACCCTGTTAGGAGTATTTTACAAATAGGATGAAGGCTACAACCTCCTTGATAATAGATATACATTATATCCAAAAGTGAACTGTTGTATGTGACACAATTGTCTGATCAGTTCTGGTTATGCACTAATGCTCTTATTATCTTTAAAGAGCTTTATCTCATTCTAACATCTTATATTGTTCTTTTATATCTCTGCTCCGCATATTTCTTTGACACTCTCTAATACAACTTTGCATGTCATATATATATATGTTCATCTCTGAATAGACATGACTATAAACAAGACCTTAGTCGGCCCGAAAAAAATATACACAACGCTTCCAAACTAATTGGCTTAAGCGTGATTATAGGAGTGATTGAGACATGATTACAAACATAATATAATAGGCACATAGCCTTTATAAAACAAAATGTTATATGCTGATCCAAAACTAAGGTTGGCTCTATACTCTGTTTCCTGAACTGCTAGAGGTACTTCAACTTGTTGTAACTTATCCGTACTATCTTATCTGATCATGCGTGTCTAGAGTAATCACACAAACATATCATAGAGCTTAAGTCCAAAGACGCTTAGTTTGAATCGGTTGTACGCATGTGCGCTAGTGCTCTGATCATCTGTATATCTTTGTTTTGTCCTATCTTCTATACTTGGTCAATTTTCACTTCAAAGTTTACTGTCAAAACTTCATATGACTTTGTTGCCATAATGAAAACACAAAATAAGTCATATTCTCCCTGGGAGTCAACTTGCCAACAAGAGATTTTATAGTTCACTGTTGATTTCCAAAAATCTTAGCCTGATTTGGTTGCTAGATCACGGCTTCAGGTTTAATCATTGATTTTTTCTTCTTGACAATTTATCTTCCAAATACCTTCTATATTTCTTCAATTCTTGACTAATATCCATTTTTCATTTTATTTTTTGTAAGATATAGAGCATGAAATTTTTAATTAATACTAGTTGTGATGTTAACAAAGATTTCCCATGAGTAGAAACTGTCTAAAATTGGCATTGTATGCAACTGTTCCAATTGATTATTATCTATACTATCTTCATTATTAGCTAATTAATTGCATGGTTATATAGTTTGCCATATATACTCTAGTCGGCCATAAATTCTTTAATAATTTTAGCTCTGGCCCCTGCTATATATATTTTTGTTTTAACACGAAATATCATTTCTAGATCTGTAAAATTGTCTTTCCATTGAAATATTCATATTCTTGAAAATTAGTCAATCAGTCAGAAAAATGTAAACGGATTAAAAATTATGGTTATGAATAATTTTGTAGAGCTCCAGTGGCTCCAAGAAAATATGGCTCATTTGCAGCATTTGTGATCATTGTTTGAAAGCAGCTTTTACTTGTGCAAGATGGAAAGCTTTTTGGTCGGGACCTTTCTGATGTTATTTGTAGAGCTATCAACATGGCACATCTCTCAAATAATCAATAATTCCATAAACACTATTTAGTGACACAGTTGGGATGAGTGAGTTCAGTTTTTATCTGTCGTGTTATTTCATTTGAAGGGTTTTAATACATTTGTAAGATGGATTCTTACATTTTTATTCTTTGTGTTGATTGTTGGATAGTTTATGCTCAATTTGCTGAGAATTCTTTGCACTAATACTGTGTGGCAACGGTGTAAACTTGGTAAAATCTTGCAAGAGTGGGGCTCACTTTTTCATCAGGTGTGTATGTTTCAAGTATTTGAACTATTGATCTGAGGACAATGGATATGGGCACGGAATCATTTAAGTCTCTAGTAGATTATAGACACCATGACACAATTGTATTTTGTCAAAGACTGGCAACACTGAGCCATAATTATTAATTATTCCTATTAAAACTTAAAATAAAATGGCCTAATAGGTTAAACTGGCTTGATTTCTAGCAAATGCATATACTAATATGTTAATGGAGATGTTTTAAAGAACATAAAGAACATGAATAACTTGCTCTACCTTGACAAAAAATAGTATGTTGCATGCAATTTGCATGACAAAATATGTGGAATTGTATTTATGGTTAAGTGGAGCTAGAGTTTTAAATTAAATGGACGACAGTTAGAGAGGGAGTGGTGGACGAAAATTTTGGGGAGAAAGAGTCAGCGCTCAGTTAATTGGGAGTTTGAAAAGAAGCATAGAGAGGGAAGAGGAATGAAGAGAAAAGGAAGGGAAGGGAGTTGAAAGGGAAGAAAAATGGTTTTGAAGAAAGGAAGGAGACCGCAGATAAAAAAGAAGGCAACATGGAGATTGGGAATAGGAGAGCGAGAGGAAGTAAGAAAAAAACAAAGGAAGGCAATTTGGGTTAAAGAAAAATGACAGCATTCAATAAAGGGAACAAAGAAAAGAAGTCGTAGGAATGAGTTATTTATAGAGAATGTATACATGTTAGGAATGAGTTATTTTTTTACATGTGAAGAAACTGTAGAAAAGAAATACAAGTTTACAAAACAATAAAACGTGACTCAGAGACAGACCAATAAGCAAGGATGATTTCTTGAGAGAATAGGATAGAAATTTATCAGCAGTTTTGTTTTAGCAAATACTGTTGCCTGGATAAAATACCTCTTAAAAACTTTGAGCATTAGCTGCATGTAGATCAATCAGGTAGAGATAGATAGACTTTGTTTTCTTATAAATAGAATTCTTCTATTTTCTGTTGATAAGACCGAAATTTCTTTTTATTATTTTTAAGCTTATATATATTCATAGGATTAAGATCTATATAAGCTTGGTATAACCAGTAGTCTATACATATGCTATTATAATACTCACTAGTTGACTATGAGATTTCTAGATTACCCATGTCTGCTCACATCTTGTAAGTTAGCACCATGTTGGCATATGACTTGATAGTGAGAAAGAAATAGTAAACTGGGTACAAGTTGCTATGAATAGAATCACGGACCATTGAAGTATCTTATTGAAGTAAATCAACCAAATTATAAAATTTGATGCTATGTGAGGATGCAAACCTTCTAAGAATGATTTGAAACCTTGGGGAATCAGGGATTAGATATTATCATCGAAAGGAAGAATCTTTAGGTATTCATGGTATTGTAGCATAGTGATTTTTAAAAATTTTAATACGTTTTGGAATTAGAAAACACTATCATTTGGATATATTGGAAGGGTTTGACAAAGACTTTTCATTTTATATTAGAAGGGTGTGTGATCATTTATATTTTGATACAAATATCCATAAGATTTTGGTAATAAGAATGACCTAAGTTATGATGATTGCTTTTGTGCAAATAACTTAGGGGTTTCTTTATATCATTACTTTTTGTTTAAATTTGAATCGTGTATTTCTCTTAGTAAATATCCTAATTATAAATTCGGATGTAATTAATAAGGTGTAAGATATCATTAGCACCTCCCAAGGTTTTTATTTTATTTTTATGTCATGTTTAAAGATATGAATGTTCACTTATTCTTGAGTGTGTTTAGTGGTTGGGGTAAAGTTGAGTTACTCCTATTATTTAAATAAAAGAGATGAAAGTCAAATCTTAATGAGTAGAAATGAGAGGGAAGCATAGACTTGTTAATTTTTTAGATTTATATACATGTTGTACCTATTATTCATCTAATATATGTTTATACTTTCTGAATATGTTGAATTTTCATTAATACCTTGAAGTGATGTATACATGTTTACCTATTTATGCATTCTTTAGTTTCTCCATAAGCTATTATGAAACCAAGTTATACTTACCATTGAACCAGATAGATATTGGTGAAAATTTGAACTTGACATGTTGTGATAGTTAAGGGAAGAATTTTTACTTAAGTTCTTTATGTATGTGGAATACACCCATGAAACATGTTGTACTATGCATTAAGTAAGAATCTTGCACAATATTATCCATATTTGTGAAATGAGATTAGTTATCATTTAGAAATTCTTTTGGAAGTGCATGATGTGGTTATTGTAATTTGAATAAGGATGTTCTTGTCACACAATTCCAATACTTCAGTCAGTTTTACTTTGCTAGACTATTTCTAGTTGGGCCGGGTATCTTTCATGTCAGGAAAGATTCCAGAGAAGCATAACTACTTCGTGGTAAGGTGGAAACGCACTCCCATAATATTCTCGCCCTGATGTTTGTGTGTAGTAGGTCTCTGGAACTCCTGTCAGGAAGGTCATCACGTATAGCATGTTATGGTTCTTTATATCAACCAATTGTCTATTGTATTGATATTTTCTCTCTTATGTCAGACAGTCGACGACTCTTGTAAATATCTGTTTCCTTGTAAGATAAGTTCTTGTGTTTGTAGCACTTCGACAGTTTGGTCGAAGTCTCTCTTTTATATTTGTTATTTTGACAAGTTGGTCGAATTTTGTTAATGTCTTTAATATTTTATGACATGTGATGTATTGGGTGTTTTCGACAGCTAGTCGACACTCTTGTTTATTATGGACTCATG
Source organism: Thuja plicata (assembly GCA_018584345.1). Taxonomy (NCBI): domain Eukaryota; kingdom Viridiplantae; phylum Streptophyta; class Pinopsida; order Cupressales; family Cupressaceae; genus Thuja; species Thuja plicata. The sequence goes on along the minus strand of MU223598.1, from coordinate 470,037 downwards.
TGTCGCATAATCTGTTTGACAGTTTTTTGTAGAACCTTGTTTTCTTCCTTTGAATTTAAGGAAAATCATTTGTTTTTGTCAGCTTGTACATTCAACGTTTGACTTAGTTGACCGACTCTTTTGTTTTGTGGATATTGCCGATGTGACACAAGTTGTCAAGAGTTCAGTTCTTACATACCTGCTATTTTTCAATCCACAATCTTATGGCAAGAGTTGAACTATAATCATGTTGAACCTAACATCAGGTATGGGATATGAGGGTAAGCTGGTAGTGCTCATTTACTATTTTATGTTTTTGTTCTCTGTCACTTACACCTGGCAAGGCAGTTTTGGTTTTCCCTGATAGGTATTCTAATATTGACTTGACTATATATAGCGCCTCCCTTACTCTTACTACTGGCATTTTTGCCGCCGAGTAAGCATTCACATCAGAAAGATGTGGTTAAGTACATATTCTAACTGTATGTCCTCCAATTGTTGTTGTGTTATTGGTTTGGATGCACTGTTCAATCATATTGGATTTCATATAAGATCCAGCTGCTTGATATTATTGATTTCGTAACCATAGATGTGCTCTAGATTCATTAATTTTATCTTGCTATAAGATTCTAAAGTAAATGCAAGTATGTTTATGATGTCTGTGGATTTAGTGCATTAACAGTACTGGAATTTGAAATGCATAATTACACAAGCTGACCATACTTGCATAGTTAGGGATGATTAGTGTTTTCCATTCTGTGAACAACAAGAAAAACAACAATATTAATTATGCAACAATGTTTTATGATCGGGACATTAATTATTCTCTTTTTGTTTAATGGATGTAAATCCTGGTACACAGGAGGACTGCATAATTTCATTGTACAGTGGTGTTGTGCATGAGTGATTCATGTGCATTGTTTGGAGATGAAGAATGTGCATCTCTAGTTGATTACAAAGCCCTCTCTTAAAGTTGTGTTGGTAGCGGAAGAGAGACGTTTTCCTGCCTTCTTGAATCATAATTTTCCAATCTCAAATTAAGATATATTCGTAGTGGAGGAGAGAGATATAATGAGGTTGAGATTAAGGATGGAATAAATGGAATTTATAGTAGTTAAACTTATTGATGAGGGATGGTTCAAATATAACATAATAAAAACAATGACTATATTACAACTAACCACTCTGAGTTGCATCAACAAACAATCAAAGACTATTACTCCATGGTGCCGATATGCTAAAATAAATTGCCGTATCTTTTCATTGCATCTTTGAAAGCTACTGTTATTCTCCTACTTTAAGTGATGAATTTATGCTAAGTTTTACTTCAGTTTATTCCATTCCTTCTCTTCTTGCTTCTTTCTAAAGGCTCAAATGACCCAACAATAAATTGTTTATAGATAATTTCAAATTGTGATGCATACAAGCCTCTGCGCCTACATATTAGTCTTAAGGGACAAGTACTCTATCTGTAACATGAACTCCATTAACAGACACTATTCCTATGATTCATACTTGGGGATATACATAATAACAAGAAATACAGAAATTAGATATGGAAGGATTCATGTTCAGTCTCTAGCAAAATGAAATGACACTGTTTTTATCATTATAATCAAAATACATACTAAAACTGGACATCTTAGTACAGCTTATCTTGGACAATCAAAAGAAATTCACTACCCCTTTAGCTCATCCCAACTCTAATACATCTGACCTGGTCTTCTTCATATATTGCCTGTTTCATTCAGAAAATAAAAAAAACTCTATCCACAAAAGACAAAATTCCAATTGAAATTTAGAAAAGAGAACCATGTGTTCGCAAAAGGGACGCCTTCCCAAAGCTAAGCCCACAATAGCTGCCACTACAGGCCATTGCAAAAAAAATTCAACACAAACTAGATATAGGGAACTGATGGGAGAGTGAGGAACCACACCATAAAGAGGGCAGTCACATCACTTTACAGTCCATGGCCTGTTGATCAAACCTAATTATATAGAATTCTATCATCTATCCTTAACACAAGTTCTTCTAGATCATGCTATTCTGCTACTTCAGATCATTGTTTTTGCTTCCATAGCTTTGTAGGTTTCTTACAGGCTTATCTTTACCTTTAAATTGTTTCTTTTCCTTTGTGAAAAGGTAAAATAAAAATACAATTGTGTTTTGTTTACTTGACTTGTTTATAAAAGTCATATATCTGAATGGCATGGTGAGAAAATAAAGATGTTTACATTGAAATGTCTCTTCTTCGATATTATAGTGCACTTGTTTCTTTTGAAAATTAAACAATGAAATTGATACCTTTTTCTCAAATACCACAGCGACAATGAGATGAAACTTTAATTTTTATGATAAATCCATAGTTTAAAATAAGAACTTGATTCTAACATTTACTAGACTAATACCTAAAGATAAATATCTAGAATAATAATCGACCAGGATGTCGTTGGTGATCAGGGATTTTTTTTGTGGTGATTATTCGCCAATTGGCGAATATGTCCCGATCGGGCTATAGAAATTGGCGAAAAAAAACACCGTATACTAGTTGACCGGTTCGCCCAGATTTTATAAAATAGTCATATTGTGGTCGGAACGTTCGCCACTATGATTACACAATTTCAGTTTGGTACTCGGGTTCTTCGCCCATATTTCTCTTTAATGTTTACTCTTATTC
>MU223598.1:432077-447602 GCA_018584345.1 Thuja plicata | reverse complement strand
GAACTCCCATATCTTATAAGTCTGAGAACTATCCACTGATTTTCATGTCTGCATAAAAGGTTTTAGTGAGAAAGTGTTTATGTATGCAGATTTAGTATGTTTTAGGTGCACCCGCCTGAGTGTGTGGCACTCAAAGCAGAAGGAGGATCAAATCCTCATCAATTAGCCTTTTCTTTCCCCTCAACTTGTATGAAGAAGAAGATTCATGTGAGTTGGACTAAGATCCCCAAGTCTAGTTTTCATATTCTCTCTTAGAACTGAAGGATACAAGAAAAAATGCTAACACATAGCTTGTTCAACTTTCTTTATTACCAATAAATTTTGGTTAGCACTAGCAACTTTAGCTTTTATATGTTAACCGACAGGTTTCAGTAAACATAGGCAGTTTCAACTTTGAGCGTATACTGATAGATTTCAGTCTATATTGCCTGATAGAATAGTTATCACAGAATTTAACAAGTAATATCATGATGCATCTTTACTTATGCTAATTTGTCATTTCATCAACATATTATGGAACTGATGCAAAATAATACTTGCGGTAATATAGTTCCATACTTGTTCTGCTTAGGTGGGGGTGGTGATGTCACCAGATCCATTGGATGGGGTGTCATTATTTGCATTTCTCAATCCAGCTTCATCATTGGTTGAATCTTTCCTCCACATTTTGTCTCTTGCACTCTAGATGTCTTCAATGGTTTTTCCATTGGGAAATGTACTTGAATCTGTCATTCGATCTCCACAGTCTTTCTTGAGATGACCAACTTTATGACAATGTAAGCATGCCATTCTAGGGTTAGTCCAGCCTCTAGACTTTCTTGTCCATTATTTTATATAGTTTGTAGCAATGTGATCAAATCTTCCATATGCTATGCAATTTGTCCATGTGTTGTAATCCCATATATACTGGTTACCGACTTTTTTCTGTTGATAGGGAGTTTCTTGACCTTTAGGCTTCCATGCTTTTTTTTCTTTTTCCAACATTCAAGAGTAGTGTGCCCATTTATTTTGCAAGTAGGACAATATTTGTCCATGTAGGTTCCTTCTTTGGTTTTTTCATCTCAAATTTCTATTCATATGCTTTATGTCCTTTCTTGTTACATTTATAACAGAATCCTATGAATGAGGATGTAGATTTTGGAATAGCTTTCATTTTGCCTCTGCATACATTTGATGTGTGGCCTTGCTTTCCATAGTGATTGCATGTCAACTTTATTGGTCTTGGATTTGCATAGACATTCTTTGGATCAACTTGATTTGATGATTCTCCATTCTTGGTAAATCCTAGACCGGTGTTGTTGTTGACTCTTCATTGTCCTTCAAGAAAATAATCCATTCTTTTATTGCTTTCTTCGGCTTTCTTAATAATTTCATTATGCTTCTGCTGAATTCTTATTTCATGTTTCAATTTTCATTTTCATCCCTTAGCTCACTGATAGCTTCTATTCTTTCAATGAGTTCAACATTTATTCTATTTTCCTCTTGACTCATAATAATAATCTGATTTGTAATCTCATGGTGATGCTTTGTGAGTTTCTATATTTCAGACTCTTTCTCTTGTATCTTTTCTGTAATCTTTCTTCTATCATCAATAGCTAGTGTTCTTTCTTGTTTAGCTTTCCCAGCATTGTTCATGACATCAATCATCCTTACCATCTGTGTCTCTTGACCAATTTACAGATATTTCACTTATCCAACTACATGTTGATTGATTTCTGTTAGGCTTGTGATGCTCTCTTCTGATGTGTCTGATGCTTTTCTTTTAGTTGATCCTGAAGACTCAAAGAAATCTGGTATCTCTTCCTCATGATAATCTGTCTCATTACAACAAGATGCCATAATCTTTCTTTCATCTAACAGCTATCTCATATTGATTCTAGCTTCTTTATACTACTCATAGAAGATATGAATTTCTAGCTTCTTATTCTCAATACTTTTGTCAAGTCTGTACTTCTCCATTGTGTGATCTTTTCTCTAAGCCTTTAAAATTTTCAAATAAGAGACCAGTCTCTGATACCAATTGTTTGAATTAATGGGAAGTGTGTACTGAGAGGGGAGGGGTGAATCAGTGCCTCTACAAATTTTGTGTCCTTTAATCAATTAACCTTTGTGTAATCAATTTTTTATCCAACCATCTAATTTATAGTATCTTGATGTAAGATATATCAATTCATAAACTTAAAATACATATGAAAATTCATAGAAACATTCATGAAATTAATTGACACATAACACAAGATATGATATCACAGAAAAATCTTGTTAGGAAGTAAAAACTACAGTGGGGATGGCACCCATAAAATCTTCACTATCTGCAGATTGGAAGGGGTTAGTTAAGGCTTATAATTTGATCGCTTTTGATGATCCACCCTGTTAAGAGTATCTGTGGAGACTTGTTAAAGTCTACTCTGTTAAGATATTTTGCAACACTATTGAGTGTGCACTCAGTTAAGAGATTTATAGTTGGACTGTTAAATCCACCTTCCTTAAAAGAATTTTTACACTTTTCTTCACTTGTTAGAATGATAGAAAATTACAATTTGACCTGGTGTATGCAATCTCCTATTTCTGATTACAGATCCATTTAAGTTTACTTGAATAAATATATCACCTAATGTGATTGAATAATACCTCTGATTCTCGGTAGTTTCTGTTCTTGGTTCTGATAACCAAATTCACCTTTTGTTGTTCTAGTTCTTGAAACTTTCAGTCTGATCCATAGATGTGCTCGTAGGCTTCAATAATCCTTTCTTATCCTTTCTCATCCCTCTCTCATGTTTAATAAGAGTGATTGCATCATCTATTTATAAGATAGATTGACTTCATCAAGTTTCACGTAAAACAATGTTAACTCTAAGATCAGGTTTACAACTTTACCTTGATCTCCTATTCTATGTGTTTTAAATCAGTTAGACTGATTAAAGCACTTACATTCATGTTTCTTGTACCTAAAAAAATGGTTTTAAAAACAAATCAAGATTCTATAAATAGAATAAGACTATTTTATCTGACGTGGAAGTCAGATCCACTTTTTGCGGGTTGCAACTGACTTTCAATTTCTTTCGGTCAGTTATGCTCTGAAATCAGTTGACTATCTTTCAGGTTCCTTGCTTGAACTATTCTCTTGGTTTTTTCTTTAACTGTCTCCCGAGTTGCACTATAATCTACACATCAAGTTCCTCTATCGGGTTCCTCTTTATCCTTTCCACTTTGCAATTTTAGGTTACACACAAAACTTGTGTCGTCAGTTCTCTTTAAACTTAGCAGTTTTCGATGATCTCTTTATGTCTGATTTTTAGTTTGCTCTTTGTTTTGTCTTTAAGTGTATGCTTACCAAAAGTGTTGTTTGTATACTAATGGAAAACTAATGTCATCAAGGCTAACATAGGAAATTCAACGACCTTTTGTTTCAAAGTCTCAAAACTCTTATCAGCTCCATGTGTCCACTTGAAATCTCCCTTGTCTCCTCTCATTGTCTCAGTCATAACATTACAAAATGAGCTGAAATTTCTGATGAAATTTTGGTAAAAACTTGCTAACCCATGAAATGATCTTACCTCACTGATATTCTCAGGTTTAGGATCCATATTCAAACCATCAGTTGAAATCACAAACCCTAAATACACGAGTTCTTCTTTCATAAAGGAACACTTAATTTTCAAATTAATCAGTAGCTTCTCCTCTTTCAAACTCTTCAATACCTGTCTAATGTGCAAAAAATTCTCTTCTCTGGTCTTACTAAATATCAGAGTGTCATCCATGTACACAACCACAAATTTAGCCAAGATTTTCTTCAAAATCTCATTCATCAACCTCATAAAATTAGTCGGTGCATTAGTTAAACCAAAAGGCATAACCAACCATTCATAGAAACCTTCTTTTGTCTTGAAATCAATCTTCCATTCATCACCTTCTCTAATTCTAATATGATGATATCCACTCTTCAAATCAATCTTGGTAAAATATTTTACTCCACTCACACAATGCATTATGTCATCCACTCTCGGTATAGGGAACCAATACTTAACTGTTATCTTGTTAATAACTCTTGAATTAGTACACCTTTGTTATTCCCCATTCTTGTTAGGTTCGAACATAGCTGGTATTGTACATGGACTCAAACTTTCTCTAATCAAATCTTTCTGCAACAACTCAATAACTTGTCGGTTGAGTTCTTGATTCTCAGTCGGTGTCAATTGGTGTGGTGTCTTGTTTGGAAAACTAGCTCCAAGAATCAGATCCATACAATGAATAATATCTCTCATTAATGGAAAACAATCAGGTACATTATCTAAAATTATTTCTTTGTACTCGGTGAGTAACTTGTCAACCTCTTCAGGGATTTTATCTTATGTTTTCTCACTCGGTTTGTTAGGAATCAAAGAATAAAAAATATCATTTATCTTCAGATTCTTAACAAACTGTCTACCTTCCATCAAACAAACTTTCACAAATGTACATATATCACCAACAAATTCTTCAACCAAAGGTAGCAAGATTTGTCTCTTTCCATCAGCCCGAATAGTATATTTGTTAAATTTTCCATCATGTATAGCATGTCTATCATATTTCCAAGGCCTTCCCAACAAAATATGACAACAATCCATAGGCATAATATCACACAACACCTTATCATAATACTTTCCAATTTTCAGATTCAAAAAACATTGTTCACTTACCATGAGTGTATGATCATCCTTGAGCCAAGAAATTTTATAGGGTTTTGGGTGCTTCAATCTTTCCAACTGCAACTTAGTAACCATTTCTTCTGATTCCAGATTCTCCAAGCTTCCACTATCAACAATTAATTTCCAAACTTGGTCTGCAACTTTGCATCTAGTCTTGAACAAACTTTTCCTTACCAAGTCTTGCTTATTATTTTCACTCTACAAGATTCTTTTGACCATTTATTTTTCTTCCTTCTCAGGTTCATTCGGTGAATCTTCTTGCATCAAAGCATTTATGCTACTACTAACTTTATTTCTTGCATGTGTACACTCAAATGTTCTATGTCCCTCTTCTCCACAATTGTAACAAGTTCCTCAAAACCCTCTTCTGTTATATCCACTTCAGAAGTCATTACCTCTTCCTCTGAATGAACTTCCACCTTTCCAATCGGTCTTGCCTTTGTCTTGATCTGTCTTGTCCAAATCAGATCTTCTATTTTCACCATAAGATCTACGTCTTCCTCTAGGGAACCTACCACATCTTCCTCTTTGTCTTTTCTCATGTATTTTATTCAATTTCTCCTCAGCTTTTAGGGCAATTTGATAAAAATCTTCAATACTCTCAATCTTTACCAAACTGATCTCTTCTTGAATAGAACTCCTTAATCTATTAAGGTATATTGCAATTCTTTCCACCTCATCTTCATCATGTCTAGATCTGATATCTAACTTGTAAAATTCCTCAGTGTAATCTTTTATAGAGCTATCTTTTTGCTTCAAAATTTTCATTCTCATAACTAGGTTAATTTGATAATCACAAGGTAGAACCTTTCCCTTCAACTTATTTATCATCTTATTCCATACCTTACTCTTGTCTTTACCCTTATTCTTTCAGTCTAATTGCAGATGCTCCCACCACAAGGATGCACAACCTTTCAACTTTGTGCTTGCAATCTTCACGTTGTTCTCCTCTGATATGTTCTCATACTCAAATCATTTTTCCATCTCGGTTATCCAATCTATCAATTCATCTGAATCCAACTTTCCACTATACTCAAGAGGATTAACTGAGGTGTGGAATTCAAAATTTTCAATTCTTGTATGAATCTTTCTTCTCTCTGATCTAACACATGTGCAAGTATGAATTCTCCCTATACTTCCTTAACTTCATCATCACTAACATGCTCAAGATGCCTTTCTCAGTGTTGGGCTATCTCAACAACTTCTAATCTTGCAGCAATTTCCCTTAGCATATCAGCTAAACCTGGATCTTCATCTCACCTCCCTTGAGCCATCTTAAAACCCTCTATAATTGTAGGTCAGATCACAATCTTCTGCCCCACAAAAAATCAACCAACTAAGACTTACAAGAAGGAATCTTAGTTTTAACCTTCACTTAGATACCACCTGATGCAAGGAGGGATAACACTTAGAGCCAAAGGCACTCCCAAGCACGAAACCATCTTGCTAAACACAACTCTGAAGATTTAAACACAAAAATGAGAGAAGGAACACATATTGCTAAATTGGGTGGTTGTCATTGCACCAAAATCTCAAATTGTCAATGACTTATATAACCACCAGACTTATAGCATCTATAGGAGGTTATTAAACCCTTGTCACCAATCGTTCCATGGCCTATCCGAGAGCAAGGGCATACACCTTGTGACAATCTTTCCCTCAAGACATGCACAGGGTTGGAACCTGTGATCTTAGCTCTGATACCAATTGTTAGATTGGGTGGTTTGCATTGCACCAAAAGCTCAAACTGTCAATGGCCGATACAACCACCAGACTTATGGAATCCATAGTTGGTTGTTAAACCCTTATCACCAACCATTGCATGGCCTGACCAAGACCAAGGGCACACACCTTACAAAAATTCATTACCCCCTAATAGAGACATAAGCCACCACATTGATTTGGTACCAGAAGCCACCCTCCCTAATAAAGATGCTTATAAAATGACCCCTTCAAAGAATGAGGAGATTTCTAGGCAAGTGTAGGATTTGTTGGACAAGGCTTTGGTGAGGAAAATCCTAAGTCCATGTGTAGTACCCATTGTTTTGGCATCAAAGAAAGATGTTACGTGGAGGTTGTGTATAGATTCTAGGGTAATTAATAGGATCACTATAAGGTATAGGTTCCTCATGCCTAGAATACAAGACTTGATGGACTTCTTAGGTGGGGCAACATATTTCTCAAAAATTGACTTAAAGAGTGGTAATCACTAGATAAGGATAAGGGAGGGGGATGAATAGAAAAATTATTTCAAAACTAATGAAGGCTTGTATGAATGGTTTGTGATGCCCTTTGGCATATCAAATTCTCCTAGTACATTTATGCACCTCATGAATGAGATCCTAAAACCTGTTATTGGAAAATTTTTTGTTTTTTATTTAGATAAAATTTTGGTGTTTAGCAGGTCAAAGTAGGAGTACTTGAAGCATTTAGACATGGTGTTGAATAGGTTGCATGAAGAAAAGATTATGATAAACTTGGAAAAATGTAATTTTATGAAAGAAGAACTTTTCTACCTAGGGTTTGTGATCTTAAGAGGCAGTTTGAAGATGGATCCATCCAAGGTAGAAGCTATCCTTAATTGGTCTACCCCAAAAATAATAGGTGATGTCAAAAATTTTCATGGGTTAGCCAGTATTTATAGAAAATTTATCAATAATTTTAGTAATATGTGTGCACCTATGATAAATATAATCAAGGGAGTAGCAGATGTAAATTTTCTTGGAATAAATATGAAAATGAAGGATTTGAATACCTCAAGAACAGAGTATCCCAACAACCAATCTTGGTGTTAGCTAATTTAAAAAAAGTATTCACCATAGACTGTGATGTAAGAAACCAATCCATGGGGGTTATTCTAATCTAAGAAGACAAACCTGTGGCTTTCTTCAGTGAAAAAATCAATGAGGCCAAGATAAAATATTTTTTCTTATGATCTAGAACTATAAGAAATGGTACAGGCTCTGAAAAAATGGAGACACTACTTGTTTCCTAGGGAATTTATTGTGTTTACTGACAATCATGCTTTGAGTTTTTTGAATAGTCAGGACAAATTGAACCACAGACACATAAAGTGGGTGGAGCAATTGAATGTATATACCTTCACCATCAAGCACCAAAATGGCTAAGCTAAAAAGGTAATAGATGCTCTAAGTACGAGGACATTGGTGGTGCAGGAAATAAAGTTGTAGAGTATGCAAATTGAGTCCCTCAAGGACATGTATGAAGATGATGGATAATTTAAAGAAATCTATAAGGTTTTTAAATAGTTTTATGATTCTTGTCACCATGAATATTTAGAGTATATGTTGTAGGATGAACTCTTGTTTAAGGATAGTTAGTTATGTGTTCCCAAGTGTTCTATGAGGGAGAGCATAGTAAAATAAAAACATTGTGGGAATCTAGGGGGACACTTTGGTCTAGATAAGACATTAGACCAAGTAAGGAGATCTTACTGTTGGCCTAAGATGCATATAGATGTTAGAAATTTAGTGGAAGGGTGTAGCATCTGTCAAAGGACCAAGGGATCTTCATCCAATATTGGATTATATCAACCACTCCCAATACCTAGTCGACCATGGGAGAGTATCAATATGTATTTTATACTAGTGTTTACAAGAACAAAAGGGAATATATATGATAGTATATTTGTTATTGTGGATTGATTTACCAAAATGGCACATTTTATTCCATGCAAATGCACCAATTATTCCTCACATGTAGTGGGGTTTTTCTTCAAAGAGGTTGTAAGGATTCATGGGTTACCTCTCAACATTGTTTCTAACAGGGACTCTAAATTTGTGGGACATTTTTGGATAACTCTTTGGAAGAGGCTTGGAACCAATTCATCATTCATTTTTGCATATAATACTCAAATTGATGGCCAAAAAAAGGTCGTCAACAGTTCCTTGGGAAATATTCTCAGATGCTTGACAAAGGAGCATGGAGGAACATGAGACACAATCATACCCCAAGGAGAGTATTCTTATAATGAATCAATAAATCAGACAACAGGGAAAAATATTTTTCAAATTTTATATGGTCTACACCCTAGAGGGGTCCTTGAACTCAAGGAATTGAAGGGTAGTGATAGGAGAAGTGCACAAGAAGATGAATTTGCTGACGCAATGAAATACATTCACCAATAGGTTAAGGATAAACTATAGAACAATATTGAAAATTACAAACAAAAGGCGGACATGAGAAGAAAATATTTGTAGTATAAGATAGGAGACTTAGTAATGGCACACTTGAAGAGGGAGAGGCTTCCCAAGGGAAATTTTACTAAACTGATGATGAATAAAATTGTGCCATAGTTCACAAATTTGGAAACAACGCATATGAAATAGAAATTCCCTAAGGAATAGCCATATCACCTATTTTTAATGTGTCTGACTTATATCTGTAATCACCTGAAATTGGTCTCTTAAACCTATAGCCCCTAACTTGATTAATTGGCCTTAAGAAAACATAAATCAAAGGCATTTATTGCTAGACCCTAATTATGGAAGCATTTAATCAAACTTGCCTACATAATCAGATACAACTTGTTAAATCAAATTCAATCAAAGCTCAAATATTCTAATTGCTTGACCTATGGAATTTAATTAAAATTCCTAAACATTTGTGAACACTAAAAATTCAAATAAAGAAATTAAATGGGGAAATTACCAAATCTGTCTCATCCTCCCGCAAACAAACACAAAGTTGACCAATCAAAATCATTCCACTTGGATCAAACACACATGGATTGAGAGAAATCACATCTCTACTGCTCTTCTCAGTTGACTCTTGAACATTCATGTCATCAAATTTCCTATAAAAGGAATAGCTCTCTTGGTTCAAAGAGGGATGCAAATTTGAGAGTAAGGTTATAATGCTAGTTTTTTTCTAGATTTTAAGGATTGTTCTTGCCTCCATCTTCATTTTAGCTTAGTTTGCTTGCATTTAGACTCTAATTTGCATTCCTAGTTTGATGGTAATCTCATTCATAGCTTCATTTGATAGTTGTTAATAGCTTTCTTAGCTGCATTTCATGGTTAATATGCACTTAATTTAGTTGCATACATTTCATTTTCAAGGTTCTTGAGATCAAATTATGCAAGTTCATGCATCTTGCTCATTCCATGGAATCTTCCATTTTGGATTCATCTAGTCACTAATTTCCTATGCCAATATGATGAGCATTCTTATGGAATCACACTTGCTTCAACTAGGAAGCAATAAGCTGCTTTTGAGGGTGGTTGTGTAATAATTTAAATTTAGATTTGATACTAACCCCTTAAATTAATGGTTTATTAAAGTGTTTGGTGTTGAAGATTGAATGTCACATTTTAATACACACAATATCCATATAAAATATATATGAATATAGGATTTGATGTAGGTGGAGAAGCTAAGGAGACTGAATATTGGGTCAAAGAACTTCCTCCAAGCGAACCAGTAAAGTTGGAGTGCATATTGGATAATAGAGAAGTAAAAATGCCAAGAAGGAAGACTTACAAGGAGCATCTAGTTGTGTGTGTGATTTTTGTACCTGTTAAGAGAGACATAACACTTCAATAGGTCATTGCATTAGTGGAAAACATGGTTAGATGAGCATATAAAGCAACTAAAATTTACCTATTGCTTTCTAACTAAGAAGAGTATGATAAGAAATAGAATAGCCCTTAGATTATGCTACTATCAGTGACATATACAACTTAGCATGAAAGATTTGAGTTAAAACAAACTAAATGATAAGAAAACATGCATATTTATTTTTGAAAATGAACATAATAACAATGCATTAACATGAGAAACTAAATGGAATATGTGTCTATATGAATCTTAATAGCATAACAATGCATTTTCAATGTAAGTTATGGGCTCATTTGTGCTAAAAAACACCTTCTATTTATAGAAGAATGAGGAGAGAGAGGGGGGACAAGGATCATTAATGGAGTTGAAAAACTCATAAATGGTGTGTAAGAGGAAATAAATGGCAAAGGAATTCATTAGGCATGGTGGAGACATGGGCTTAAGGAATCTTCATTAATGAGGCATTAATGAGAGCCTTAAAGAAGCATGGGAAGGGTGTAAGGAAAGCTTGAGAAGGTGGACTTGAGGGAAGGAATCTTGAGATTCCTTGACTTTCTCAAGTGGGTGGAGTCCTTAATCACTCCTTAATGGAATGTGACAACATTAGGAGGTGGGTTAGAATAGATTTAGGATTAGAATTAGAATTAGCAAGGGTGAATGGGTTGGGATAGGTTCAAACCCAGAGTCAAAGTGGTTGAAGTGGGTTAGGTTAGGGTATTAGAGGAATATTAATGAAATGAATAAAACTTATTTAATTCATTCACAAATAGGGATATTAATTATTTAAGCATTTAGTTTTTTTTTAATAATCAATAGGACTATAGCCAATTTAATTAAATTAATTAGGCTAGGGGAATGGGTTCATTTGCAAGTGAGCAATTGATTTAGGGCTTTATTTAATTCCTAGCAAATTAATCATTTTTAGCCATGTATTTGATTGATTATTTGATTTTGGCTAAAAGTAATTAACTTAGTGATTTGATCACCTTAGGAGATTAAATTTATTTCAAAAGAATTATGCCAAGCAGTAACAGGGTCGTTTGAACATAATTGGGGGTATGATCACACTTAGGGCAAATAGGGTCTATAGTCGGAACAGACCAAACCTAGGTGGTTACATTTTCCCCTCTTTGAATTGATGTGTGAGCAGCACATTGATTCAAAGAAATTTTTTGATTTTGACTTCAGAAAGATTGAGAATTTCACTCACGATCGAACGAAATGCTTGATGAGATCAGTCTCACACTTGATCAAACTAAACTGATAGAATTGACTTTGAATTTGGTTGTCGTCCAAAGGTCAATAAAAGATCTTAAAGATACCAATTCTAAACTTGGTTGTCGTCCAAATATTGATAATATTGATTCCAAACTTGGTTGTCATTAAAAATTCAGTATGAAGCTACCAGGAGCTTAATAAGAATCTTTTAAAATGAGGAAACACAATATATCCAGCTTATGAGAACCAAATCTTTCTATCCAACAGTTCTGACTTAGTCAAGGAAACTGTCATGCCCCTAGTTTGTTTGATAACAAAGTCATTTTTGATGTTGTTTTGAGCAAAAAATTGATTAATGATAGTGTGATCATGCCCCCTCAGGAATGAAATCAAAGGAAAAATAAATAAAATCCCTTGGTTGAAAGAATGTATCACTTGCAAGAAGCAGTAGGACGAGAAAGAATAGAATAGAAGAAGTGAAAAAGGGGTGTGTTTAAGAATAAACATAGGAAAACCAAGTTAATTACGTGTAAATGTGAGTGGTGAGACTGAAAAAATGATGTCAGACCAAGATTTATGATAAAATGTGTATTTTGATAGATTTTCAGAACAAATGGAGCAAATCTGCATTTTCAGGAGGTGTCATAAAAATGTTACTGCACTGCAAAAAATACCTTAGGCATCTTTGATTTGGTTCCTGATTGATCAAATAGAGAACAAAAATGTAGTTTCAGTTGCTTGGGAGGAATTTCAGAACTCCTAAACAGCTCAAAAGACCAATATAAGCCTCAAAAATTACCATTTTACTATTCATTTTCACTTTTATCCATATTAAATCTTAGAGCTCTGCAAAGAAGATGGTGGTCCCTATTAGGAAGCATCATTTTGAGCTCAGTCATTAACATTAGCACCCGAATGACTACCCACCTTCGGTAAGTGCTCGAAAAACTACCTTAAAAATTTTACAAATTTGAATTTTATGCATTTTTATAGCTGTTATAGCCCATTGAATTCTGGGTCGCATCTGGGATTCTGGATCACACCCTATCAAACCTGTGTTGCATCCGGTATTTGCCAGATCATATCCAATTTTTCCAATTTTTTGCATCGCATCCAGGATTTCTTGGATTGCATCCTGTTTGTCTAATTTTACCTTGGTTTTTAGTTGAAATTTGGCCTTGTGTCATACCCTGTCCTTTTAGGACCATACCCTACTTTTAGGGTCACATCTTGTATTTTTGGGATCATGCTCTGTGATTTCAATCGCATCCAGTAAAAGAGAATGCACCTTGTCTTTCTAGGATTGCATCTCATTTGTAGACTTAGGAAATTAGCCATTTTGACCTGTTTGCTTGTCGCAGACCTTGAATTACTTAGCTGATTAGGAGTCTGTATCTTTGTTGTAGATAGAACACTGATTTTATCTTTGTATGTGTCAAAAACAAGCATATTTTGAGGTAGTTGCTTTTAGAGGCACATATCCATGTCATGTGCTTGCCTTGTCTAGATTATTATCAGCTGATGAGCATGCAACATTAGTCTGTTATGGATTATGATCTTTGATAGGTTTACCCAATATAGGGGTAAACTGAGGGTTGTTAACTGCTCTTGCCGAGAGATGACATTTAGAGAACAACACCTTCCATCTCCCGACTGGGGAGATGACTGTGAATCCAGAGGACGTGTGGTGCATACTGTGTGTGCCTATTATTCATCATGAGGTGCACTTTGAGGTGACATCTGCTGTGGCGATTAGAGCAGCACTTCAGTATTTTTAGGATGACACCATTGATCGTAGATACCTTTCATGGGACTGTATGGTCGATCATTATGATCAATTATCTATGTACTTAGCAGGCTTAATAGGTGGTATCCTGATGCTAGACAAAGGTTAGCACGGGTTCATGGTCAGATAGGTGGACATGCTAGAGCAGATGGTCACCCACAAATAGAGATTTGCATGGGGTAGTTGCATCTTAGCCCATATGTATCGAGAGTTGCCTGAGATTTTATATCATTATACTCAAAGTATGACTGTAGGTATATTGATTCTCCAGATCTAGGCTTGGGAGCAGATCCCTGTTACATGACCGATAGTTGATAGACAACATGCATTAGAGAAGGCTTATGTATATATGTATGCAGGTCTCATTCAGCAGCCCCATCTGGGAAAGGTAGAGTATTGGAGATGAATTTTTGATGATTGAGGTCATCTGGCGACCATATTTAGATTGTGATGAGTGGACCTCAGATGCTCAACAGGTTTCATTTTTATTCCAGAGTAGGTACCTCATCAGGCGAACCAGATACATTGTAGAGTGGTTCGTGCATTCCAGAGTTTTGAGACAGTATGGCTGACAGTAGGGTAGGACACAAGACATTACCGTATATGCTCAGATCTGAGATGAGGCACAACTATGGGGTGCCCAGCTGATTTATGAGACCGCTCATCAGGAGATCAGGGACATGGTTGGAGTAGATTGGGATCTCCACCTAGATGTTGTAGATGCAGGCTGCTCAAATGACTATATAGCAGAGATTATTCAACATCCATTTCCTTTTTTCACAGTGCCAGAGGAGGTTATTCCTTGCATAGAGGAGCCCATAGATTATGACCTAGATGAGTGCCCAGCCAGAGGGAGAGGAGGAGCTCTGAGAGACAGGGGCGTCGGTAGACATGGAGGGAGAGACGAAGGCCAAGATGGAGGCCGAGAGGGGGGTCAAGATGGGAGACGTCCTCCTCTAGACGAGTGGGATGAAGGTGGAGATGACAGGGGTGGTGGTGCTATGGGTGGCCATGCAGACGTTGCTAGTGGTAGTGGAGAGGGTTGGTGCACCTGATTCAGATTTTTCCCTCCTTGGATAGATCTAGGTCCATTACTCACAGGGGATTAGCAGAGGCAACAAAGGAAGTAGCAGTAGAGGCAGCCAGGTAGATGACATGATAGGATTTCTGGATAGGATTCAAGCAGGGGATCTGGTTGAGATGGAGATCCTCTATCCCAGTGTGAGTAGGAGAGAGAGTAGCTTAGGGCATAGTTCACAACTCTAGAGGGTAGGCTCACTGTAACTGAGTCTAGGATTGGCATATCAGATGCCTTGCTTGTAGATAGGGATAGACAGTTAGAGTGCCTCAGGGTAGAGCCGGACAGGTAGGGTGACCTTCTTAGTGCAGAGAGAGATTCACAGGCTTGGATAGCCACTCATCAGGGACAGAGAGAAACATACTACTTTGCTTTATACCATGCTGTCATTCCAGAGGGTCAAAGAGCTCTTTCATTTTCATGGGTAGCTCAGTAATCTAAGGGGGCAATGCCTCCTCCTCCATTCGTACCTCCTCCTCCTCCTCCTCCAGATCAGGGAGAGGGGGGAGCCAGAGCTGATTCTATATTCATACATGTACATTGTATATTTGGATCCTTCTGAGATCTTTCTTTTTTATCTGACACACACACATACACACACATCCTATTCTTTATGATTCTTGGATACTCTGATACTCTTTATGTAGACTTGTGGCATATTTTAATCTTTGTATCATGTTTTGAGATATATATCTGATGCAGTTGTTTATGATTCTGACATGTTGCATGATTGCTTTGATAGATTCATTTGCACATGTGATTATATCTTGGTCATATGATGACTTAGATTTAGATGATGACATCATTTATGCATTTTTGATTTATCATTGATATAAATATGTTTCAAATGATACTATGTGAATATGTAAATGCTTGTTTTTGAGTTTTTCTTTATGCAATTAAAATGTATGGATGCACTTAGGATGTAAAAATAAAATGCACAAATGCTTTGTGTAGACGTCCAAAATCGTCCTTATATTAATTTAATTAATATTCCCATAACATTATAGTTAATTTCAATTAATTATATTTGTTATATTCTTCTATCTATTTAATTAAATACGATTCATGCTCCTAATTATTTGAATTTAATTTAAATACTATCCCTTTTAATGTATTAAATCTTATTTAATACATTACCCTCCATAAATCCCCTTTTAAATAAATTTTAAATT
>MU223598.1:408779-418823 GCA_018584345.1 Thuja plicata | reverse complement strand
GCATTTGCATTCATGATGAAGGCTTGAGACAAGTTTTCAATACTTGTTCTTTGAGCTCTTCATTCATCTCAATCAATTAGTTTGCATCTTTAATCAAATAGTGGGATTTACACATATTGTGTTGGGATAACACACCCACAATAATCTCTAAGAGCAAATCAACAAGGCATTGGGTGCCCTTGTTCAGCTCATCGGAGGTTGTGGTGAAAGTATTTGTTTTGGGATTTCATTTTAAATCATGCTAACTCTTTGAATCTTGTTTCTAATGGCTAATGTTGGTGTTTGCATGTTTTATTGTTATCCCTTGCAAGTATGCTTTTTATCACATACATTTTGTTCTTGTATTTTCTTTCTGTCTCATTTTATGAATGCAAAATGTATGCTATGGATGTGCAACGATATTGATATCAGTAATAGTTAATGGATGTGCAACGATATTGATATCAATAATAGTAAATGGATGTAATTAACTTGGATCTAGAAGAAGAAAATAGAAATCATTTTGGATCACAAATTTCCCTATGTTTTTAACTTCTTTCATAAATGCATCATGCAATCTTCAAATGCAGCTATATGTAGACTCTTAGGACTTTGTCACTGATTTGCAGATATTGTAGCTTTTTATCATCATTGGGCACTTTTCAAAATGGATACCACTTGATAGTACAACCATCACTAATACCCACTGATATTATGAAAGTATGGATACTATGTTTTATTTTAATGTCAAAAATAGACTTTAGGCATCAAGGCATAGAAGCCAGGACAACAAGATAGTCACCTTCATTTTAATATACCAGATTCTTTGTAAGGCAAGATATTGGACCCATAATGGCCTTGAAAATTCATATCCTTGGGTACATTATGCTTCGTATACCTTAGCAAGATTCTGAGTTAGAAAATAGACAAGGAAATTATTTCAAACTTACCATAGTTTACACATAACGAAGAGCGAGATATATGCGACTATCCACCTAAAGTGGCAGCTCTTACCATAAACATCTAAGTTAGGTGAAATTTATAGGATCATTTGGAACAATCACCATATGTAGAAAACCAAGAAAATGTTATGCCCCCTATCCTTGTGACTCTTTGTCTTTGCGCAGACGTCATGGAGTAACTCGAAAGACATAACAACGATCAATTGAAAATCAATCAAATAAAATTCATAACAGCGTAGATGTCCCTAGTGAAAACATCATGGGTTTATAAAAGAGTCATAATAAAACCAAGATCAAACTGTGTTTAAGGTAGTATTGAGAAATACTATTGATTCATTTTTCAAGTGTAGTAGAGATTCAACAATCAAAAATTTGGAATTCAAGCAATATGTGTTCCATGTCTGTGTATAATTTCATTCTTGTTTGTAATCCTAGGTGGGTTATAGGGACACCATTCATGGTTGTGCCATCCTTGCTTCATGAAAGTGACAGTTTGGTAAAAACATCGAGTATCATTGTGTCACGAGACAAAACATCCTATGATGACCTAGCAGACGCAACCTATCAGTCTGGCAAAGATGCCCCCAATGCAGAATGACTTGATCCTAGGATAGAAATACAGACAAATCCCAAGTGAGGATAAGATAGTTGTAGGAAATTAAGTTAGCATTTTTAGCACTGGTGTAATCATGTAGGCTTAGTATCAGTAAGGCATTGATAGATGGAGCGCAAAACACTAGTGACGCCTAATTGCCAGGTTTTCACAACTTGGCAATATCTTTTCTTTCTTTTTGCTACCAATATGCCCGTTTTACAAGGTTGTCAAGGCACTTTTCTCTTTTTCAAATTTTTTGCTATTTTTTCTTTTTTGAATGTTTTTGTAGTATCAAGGTGCCTGTTTACCAAGTTTTCACCAAGGATACCTTTCTTCAGGACCTTTTCCACTATTTTTGGATTTTCTTCAAGATCAATTTTTGAATGTTTTTGGTATTTTCTGAGAACTATTTCACTATATAGGCTCTACTAGCTGAACATCAAGTGTAGAACCACTTTAGATGTAAAGTATTGATAGGATCTAGAAGAATGTCTCCCTCAGGTGTAGCTAGTTGATAAGCCCCAGTCCCAAAAGTAGCAGTGATAACATAAGGTCCTAGCCAATTAGGTTCAAATTTTCCTTTCTATTCTCTGTTGGGCTAAATCTTAGGATTCTCCTTTCAGACAAGATCCCCCACTTCAAATTTTCATGGTTTGACCTTCTTTTTGTAGCCTTTGGACATACATGCTTAGTACACCTTTAGATGATCGAACACCTATTGTCTGCGCTCATCTAGTAGGTCTAAAGAATTCACCCTATTTATGTGGTACTTCTCATCAGTAACAAGACCTTGTAAAGATATCTGCAAAGATGGGATTTCAACCTCAATAGGTAGTACTGCTTCAGTGCCATAGACTAGAGAAAATGGTGTGGCTCCAGTTGGTGTTCTGATGCTTGTTCTGTAGGCCCATAGTACCAGATTCAGCTATAGATGCCAGTCTCTACCAGACTTACTTACAGTTTGGTGTATGATTTTGAGAATATTCTTATTAGATGCCTCAGCCTGTCCATTACCTTGAGGGTAATAGATTGAGGAGCAGTTTTGAGTGATGTGGAACTGTTCGCAAAGGTCATCAATGTTTTGGTTTTTAAATTGGCCCCCATTGTCTGTTATAATTGATGAGGGTATACCATATCTACAGATAATGTAGTTCAAAATGAACATAGCCACCTATTTTCTAGTGGCTTTGATTAGCAGCATGGCCTTGACCCACTTCGTAAAATACTCAATGGCCATAATGATGAACTTGTGTCCATTTGAAAAGTTGGGATATATTTATCCAACCAAGTCAAAGGCCCATTGCTGAAATGGCCAAGGTGTGATGAAAGGTATGAGTTCTCTGTTAGGAGCATGGATGAGATTTCCATGTGTCTAGCATTTATGATATGCTTTGGAAAACTGAATAGCATCTTTTTCTATGGTAGGCCAGTAATAGCCTACTCTGAGTAGTTTCTTTGCTAGTGAAAAGTCGTTCGAATGTGATCCACATGTACCTTCATGGACTTCTTTTAGCGCATGATCAGACTCTTTGAGTTCTAAACATTTAAGAATTTTGAGAATATTCTTATTGGATGCCTCAGCTTGTCCATTACCTTGAGGGTAATAGATTGAGGAGCAGTGTTGAGTGATGTGGAACTGTTCACAAAGGTCATCAATGTCTTGATTTTTAAATTTGCCCCCATTGTCTGTTACAATTGAAGAGGGTATCCCATATCTATAGATAATGTAGTTTAGAATGAACATAGTCACCTGTTTTCCAGTGGCTTTGATTAGTGGCATGACCTTGACCCACTTCTTAAAATACTCAATGGCTGTAATGATGAACTTGTGTCCATTTGAATAATTGGGATATATTTGTCCAACCAAGTCAAAGGCCCATTACTGAAATGGCCAATATCTAATGAAAGGTATAAGTTCTCTGGCAGGAGCAAGGAAGATATTTCCATGTGTCTGACATTTATGACATGTTTTTGAAAATTGAATAGCATCTTTTTCCATGGTAGGCCAGTAATAGCCTACTCTAAGCAGTTTCTTTTCTAGTGAAAAGTCATTTGAGTGTGATCCATATACACCTTCGTGGACTTATTTTAATGAGAGATCAGACTCTTCAAGTTCTAAACATCTAAGAAGCATACCGTCAAGACCTCATCGATATAAGTTATTAGTTATGAGGACATAATGCGGTGCTGTCCTAATCAAGGCTCTTTTCTCATTTCTGGATAGATTATTGGGAAAAGTTTGGTCAGTGAGATAGGCAATGATATTGGCATACCAAGATTGGTATGGGGTGTTTAAAGCACATATTACTTGGTATTCATTGGTATCAAAGACAGGATAGGAGAGTTCTTCCACCAAGAAGTCATAGCAGAATTGATGTTCTTCTAGTTTTAACATGGATGCCAATATAGCCATAGCATCTGCAGCTTTTTTCTCCATTCTAGGTATCTTCTTGAATGTGATGAAGACAAATAAATTCTTTAGGTCATCAACCAATTGTTTGTAGGGTGTCAAATTTTTATCTTTCGTCTGGTAGTCTCCATTGACCTAATTGATAATGAGCTAGGAGTCACCATACACATGTAACTCTACAATATTCCATTCCATGGCAAGCTTAAGATTGTTTACCAGTGCCTCATATTTTGAAATATTTTTTGTGCATGGGAACATCAATTTGTAAGACTTGGGTATCTTGTAGCCTTAAGGAGTGTTGGTTTATAGTTTTTCTACTTCAAATTTGATTTATATAATGACTCTTGAAAATACCCAATACTGGCTTTTGTAGAACAAAAAGTAACCACAGACTAGGTCAATGGTAGGAATCTATCAATGACCCCTGAATTGAAAGGTACAGTATCCCTTATGTGAAAGATATGCAATGAATTTTGTCTTTTAGTTTTTAGGGGTATGCTCTTAACCAGAGAGCAGAAGAGGTTCAACCAAGTTTCTCAAAGCTTCAAATAACTCAGGAAACGAAAGGGGAACTACTCAATGACATGCAATCTGAAATGCAAACTATTATGTAGTGCGCGATGAATGCAAACTACCATCTACCAACAGAGATGAAGAAAGAAGGTGTAACAATGCAATTCCCAGATTGCTAAGATCATGAAATTTTGACAATACCCAGATTATCTTGATCTCATTCGCTATTAACCTTCTTCCTAAATCCTTATGCAAGACCTAATCTATTGAACTAAGATGTGCAATGAAATGAAAACAGAGTTCTTTTGCTAAAGATAGTAAACATACAATCCACTAAATAAAAATAACAAAACCCAGTTCATTAATATTTATTCAATTTCCAGTATTAGCATCCTCATTCAAAACATCACACAACTAACTAAGATGATCAACAAGAATCACTTCAAACTTAGATTCGTACATAGTAGTCCCAACTACAGGGGTTTACCCAAAGTAATTTTTGCCGATCTTATTTACTTTATAGAAATTTACATATATAGGTCTTCTCAAAAATAACCTGTTACAATAATGATTGCCTCTTTCATATATTCTGAGAAGAACATTCTAATAATAAACCTTGTCAATTACAAAAGTTGACAAAGCTGACAAAATGCCAAAAATGACTACAATATAAAAAAGTTGAGAAGATGACATAGGTCAACAGATTCTATGCCTTCTTCTGTGTAACAAATTTTCCTCTGTAAGCCTTCATTGCATCCGTTAACTTTCCCAAATCCTGAGCATTCAGAATTGTTATATTGTCATCTCGGATCATCCAAAAATATGCATCTCTGTTAGTTCATCCAACCTAGCAATCTGGGATTGGATCTTCTCCGATTCCTTTTTGATCACAATATCTATCGCGTAGAGCTCACTGATTCTTGACACTTGGAAGTTAGCCAGATCCGTAATCTCATCTATGAAAGCAAGAAACTTAGCTTTCATTTGCTCTGTATTCACCAACTTGTCACTTCTGGAAACTTGAGATTTCGTGTGCAACACTTTCAAAAAATCAAACAGTTTATCAATCTCCTTTTGCACTAATTTAACCATATTCTTGATTTCATTTGCTGACCTATTTGAGTTCTCAACCACGAACTCCAGAGAATGCCTCCAGTGAAATAATGGCTCCTACCTGATCTTGAGGATACCATTGGAGATTGCAACACTAGTCTTCATATCAATCACCTCCTGTAAGGTGGCTAATTGCTCTGTCAATCCAGTCGATGCATTATAGATGGTCTCCTTGTATTTTGATGTTGTATCCTTCAATTTTTCTTCATCAAGTAGAAGGTTCCCAAAATTCTCAATGATAATAGGGCCTTGAACCTTCATCGCCTCCATCCATGGTCTGCCAATTTTCCCAAACTGTCTCTCTTGCTACAGATTCAGTAGCAAGTTCTTATTCACTTTCGCATTAGGGTCAAACTGAGCATGAAGTAGTGCTAAGAGAAGATTTAATATACTCAACTAGCTCCTTATTTTTAGACTTGAGGACTTCCTTGTCCGCTCAGAGTTCTTCTAACCTATCCTTAATCCACTCTGCTCATTGGTGGTTTTCTAGATACTCACCATTGATTCTTGCACTAGCACCCCTAGGTCCATAGTTTTAATCTAGAAATCTTGAGCTGAAAGCTCATGAAACTTTCATTCTTTCTGTGTCTTTTCTATTTCCATTAGCATATGCCCGATTGTGGAATCATGGGAAAGGGCCACCTTGGACTTTTTCTTCTTCACCTTCTTTGCCGGTGGCTGAGATGAGGTTTCCTTAAGGATCAGGTCCTTTGAAGAGATGGCCTCCTCATGTTGTTTCTTCTTCTTCTCAATGGTTTCCTCCAACCATGAGTCTATGGATATCACCTTGATTTTAGACTAAAGAGCCGTAGGATCAAACAACTTCTGGGCCACTGGAGGAGTCTATTTGTCTTATGGTGGAACATGGAAGGAGGAAACCTTAGTCACCAAAAGGGCCAGAGTATTTACCAACTGAGAGGAATCCTGACCATCCATGGGATTTGTGTCATCCAAGGTGATAACTAGACTTGGTGAGGGAGGCTTGGTCACAAGAACCTCTTGTTCTTTCTTCTTTTCCTTTTCCTTATCTTCTTCCTTCTTCTCTTCATTTCCAATGTTTGGGAGTGAACTATCTCTGTAGGTCAGAGTGATGGGAACATTCTTTTCTGGGCGCTGGTCACCTCCTTGCCTAGCAGATTGTGCTACACCTACTGAAACTGAAGGCGCCACAGAAGAAGTAACTGCTGAAGATGACTGCTCAGCTCCTGAAGTCATTCCTCCAGATGAACCTACACTAGAAGTTCTTTTCCATTGTGCTCTAGTTCATTCTATCCACTTGTCGGTTCTCTTGATAATGCCTCTCATGAGAAGCTCCAATGAATCAATCACTGGAACAATTGGTGGAGAGGAAGAAATAGGAAACACCTTGATCTGGTTGTAGGATGAAGGGTGCATGAAGAGGCCATCATCTGCAAGATCAGATACATCAACAACATTATTATACATTGTAATTTCATCCAAAGTTAAATGGGACCATAATTTCTCCCATTTTTGATACTCATTAAAACACTCAGCCCAAAAATATTCAATATTCAGGACATGTCTGTAGGCATGTCTGAGCTTAAGGTGGTCTCTAAAAAAACCCCTAGGATCATATTAAGGCCTAAAAACCTCATAATCAAGAATCTTGATCTTATCCTGAAAACTCTTTACTAAATTCTGAGCATCAGATCTGGATGCACAGGAATATGGACCAACCACCACAGGGAAGGAAATTCCAGTGATCTTCTTCACAGTTGAACACAGAGTGTTCACTTCCAATATTTGTCGGCAAAGCTCCACCAAGACCACCTTATCTTTAGGATACCGGGGCAATCTCTTAGGAAATCCAGAGAAGGCTCCTATCCAAAGATAAGAGAAACTCAGGAATTGGATGAAAGAGCATCCATACTGATTGATTTCTGAGATGGCCTCTGGCGAGAATCTTCTTTCTGGGAACCCTTGAAGTTCTTGACATATTCTAATTCTGAATCCATCATTCACAACAGTATATTCCTCAAAAATTTGATGCAATTGTAGATTTGGGTAGAACTCGTATATTTTGGTGTTGTTGTCAAAATTATGGATTGCTGGTAAGCCAGGCCACAGGTGCTGAGTCGCCAGAGCATAGATCAAGTAAGAAGACATGTAGAACTATTTGAATCCTTGACAAGAACTCATCCAGGATGCTAGCTTCTCACACAAGATTTTTGCCCAATCAATGAACATATTTTCTTCATAGACAGCTTGAACAAGAAAGAAATTATGTTCAACGAGATCCAGGATCTTGGGTTTTCCATCCAATCTAGTCAATAGGGCCAAAATATCAACAATTTCCCTCTTTAGGGTTGTTTCGAAGAGAGTTTTTGGCATCTTACTTTTCTTTGATCGAGGGGTCTGGAACTAGGTCTTCTGCATGTCTTCCCTCCTTTGAGTCTTGTTTTCATTAAACATAGACACATATGAACCAAAGTCGATATCGCAATACACGGCTTTCGCCAAAATGTCGAAAGTGGATTGGATTAGGGCTTTATCAATCGTTAGCAAAATTGACTGATCTGGAAAGGATTTGCTTTGTCACTGGTCATATTTCTCTATACATTCTCTGACGAGCTCAAGAGCTTGAACTGCCATTGGAAACCCTGTAGTTTCTACCAGACCACTGTCCTTAAGCTTCTGTGTAATAGGGTGAACATGATGAGAATTCAATCTTCTGTGCAAATTGCTGAGATCAAAGAATCTTAGAGATGTGTCAGAAAATTCTTTCAATTCACTTTCAATACCAATTAATCTGTCATAACCATAAGCTTTAATAGCCATTTACTGTAAAATTGAGAACATGTGTGAAGACAAATGGATTGTTAATAAAAAAATGGTGAGCAGAAAACGATGGTGAATGCTGAAGAAATAGCCGCTAAGATCCAAATATTGGTGCCACACAAATGACATTAAGGTGACCTAATGGACATAATGACGGGATTAGCATTTAATTTTTGATAATCAATGGCTATTTGAAATTCCTATTTCAGAGAAAATAACGGCCTCAAAATCGTCAAACTTACACTTAACTTTATGTTCATTAGTTGCTTTCTTGAAACAAATCTTTAGTCTTGCGGAAAAAGACCATACTTTCCTTTTGATTCCAAAATGAATGAACATTAGACTATTTTACCATGTGTGGAAAAATAATATAAGAGAATACTTTTCCCGTAAGCCTATTTCTTTTATTTTGGAAAAGTATCCCGACGGCTTCACCTGTATCCTTTGCACACTTAAACAACTTCTTTTTCGTCGAGAGTAGTTAACTTCTTATTTTCTCTTTTCACTTGTGTCAGGGTTGCACCTTTGAGACCAACTTTTTTGGATGCTGCATGATTACCACCACTACTCCACAACTTGATATCTCTGAGAGTTGAAAAACTCTTTTTTTACGAACAAAAGCTTTATCAATCACTTATATAAAACACATGTTTATCTTCTAGAGAAACATATTACGCATTACAAATTCAAGGGTGACTACTTCTCATTTGGAAGATGCTATGACACCCCATTCCTGATATACCTAAATCACCTAAACTCCAGATGAAGCAGAAAGATTGAAAACCTGCTAGGCTCAAATAGGCAAGGCAAATAATTTATCTGATAAGCACATTAGGGGAAGGTTTCAAGATGAATGAGAAGTAGGTTACCAAAGAACAATTTTACCCCCTAGGACCTAAGGACCCTAGACTAAAATTTGGCAATAGTTGGCTCCGACTAGGGACTTAGACATGCCAATGTCTGAGAAGGGACCTAGAGTCTCTGGTTTCGCACAACAAGACCGACAAGAAAAACAATAGGCAGATTAAACTAAAACACACAATAGGAAAGGAAACTAAACTAAACTAGACTAAGAAAGTAGGAAAGAAAGCAAGAGAAACACAAAGCAAACCTACCTACACTAATAATAACCTGCAGGGATTTCCTTCTTTCACTTGAGTATTTGGTAGAGCTTCAGATCCTGGCCATTGTAGGAGAAAGGCAAAATCTCTCCAAAAGGATATGCTAGAATAAAGGAATTATTCTAGTTCACCTATATAATCTTGAATGGTCCTTTGCAAAGCGAGTTGAACTTATGATGCTTTCCTTTGGACTCACGCCTTTTATCCCACAGTAGGACCAAGTCACCTTGCACAAACTTTCTTGGTCTAGCCTTTTTATCAAATAATGTTTTCACTCTGTCATGCCCCGCAAGGGAACCGGGGAAGAGAACATAGATTCTCTTTGAAAAAAAAAAATAAACCTAAGTAAAATTTATGAAATTTTTTTTTTTGAACCTTTAAAAGAGTTATGAGAGCAAAACTTTAAACTTAGATTCTTCCCAAATTTCCCTTCTAACTTAATGCACCATTCATTTAAGTCCATCTAGTGTGCTAACAATTTGATGTACTTTTAAATAAACTACATCATATCATTATAAGATTCTTTATTAAGAAATACCTAAGTACCTTCAT
>MU223598.1:376323-405633 GCA_018584345.1 Thuja plicata | reverse complement strand
TTTGAGGGATCGCTCAGACCTGTGAACCCAGGTGGAGACGATACCCGGTACCTGCAATCCTGCATCACCAAGAAGAGATACATATATATACATATGGATATTCATACAAATCAGATATACGCAAACAAATGACCAGGATCGATACATCATGTGGACCTCAACTAAGTGAGTAACTACGACTTCGTCCTGAGCCGTAAAAACACATCAGACACATATCTATGAAACATAAAACATCATGATAATGGTTAGATTCAAATCTTTGGTTAGATCCATAAAACATATAAAAATAGATGGTTTTTTTCTAATCTCATAAACATATAAATGATAACCATAAATGAGCATATCAATCATATCATCATCCACAACAATATAAATGTAAATGTATAGTTCTAACCATCATAATAAAATGTCCAAGTCAAAAGTCCAAGTATCACCATAGGAGAGGGTATTACACACTCTCCTCTGATGATCAATGATGTGGTCAACAAGATTTTCCCATTCTTCCTCCAACTTGGTTAGATACATGATTCGTTTCTCCAGACCATTCTGGAAAATTGGATCTTCAATTACCTGTTGTAGCCTACAAATGGATAACTCCAACAGAAGTGGGAGACTAGGTTGAATTTCATAAACCAGCTCAAAAGGGGATATCTCGATAGCTCATTTAGGTGTTATCCTATCCACCCATAGAGCTTCGTATAATTTATTGTGCCAATCCTTTTGACTCTCTGAAACTAGTTTCTTCATTATGTTAATCATGTTTTTGTTGCTTGACTCAGCTTGACCATTTCCCTAAGGGAAATAATTGGATGAGTGACTAAGATGGATACTGTGTTTGTAGAAAAAATCTATAATCTCCAAAGAAGATAAATATGTGGCATTGTCCATCACTAGCTTCAATGGCACTCCAAATCTTACCAAGATATTCTCCTTGATGAACTCCCAGACCACCTCAGATGTGTTTTCTTGGTAGGTTTAGCCTCAACCCACTTGGTAAAGTAATTTGTGGTAGTTATGACATATATGTGACCTGCAGAAGAGGGAGGATTTATCAAACCAATGAAATCAAGCCCCCATTGCTGAAAGGGACCCTCTACTACAACTGGCTTCAATGGAAGAGCAGCCAACTGAGGCTTACTGGAAAACATTTGGCACTTGTCACACTTGACCACCCAATTGTAGGAATCTTTAAGCATGTCGAGCTAGTAGTAACGCTACCTCAAGATTTTATATGTAGTGACTATGCATGAGAAGTGTCCACCACACACCTCATTATGGAATGCATGGAGCAATCTCTCTTGTTGTGACCTGTCCACACACTTTAAGAAAGTTTCATCTATTGCCTTCTTATATAACTGCTCATCATAAATAACATACTTGGCTGCTTTTATCTTCAAATCTCTTCTCTGTTTGTATGTCAATCCTTCCATTAAATCTCCATAAGTAAGGAAATAGGCGATGTTTGAAAACTAGGGATCAAGAAGACTAACTATTAACACCTTCAGGGAATCCTCCTCTTGAGCTATTTCCTATTTTTCTGCCATTATTTTACACAAGTTGTTTCCTCTAACCAGCTTCGTTGGCTTTAGTTCAATATCATACTCCTATACCTTTACTATCCATGCACCTCTAGTATTACATCCTATTTATTATTGTGTCAAAATGCTCTTAACAACAGAATCAAGAATATAAATAACAAAATGGGAATGTAATACCTAGAATCTAAAATTCTTCAGTGCCCTTACCACCACATATGCATGCTTCTCCATTTGAAAATATCTCAGTTCATGATCCTTGAGTGGAGTGCTCAAGAATGCAATAGGTGCATGAATTCCTTCATTGTTCTCTTGCATCAGGATAGCAGACAATGTATGGGCTGATGTGTAACAGTACAATATGAACTCCTTGGCATAATCTGGATGCACCAACACATGTGTTCTAGCTATAGCGTGCTTTATTAGATCAAATTCCTTCTTCCCAAAGTCATTCCACTTGAAACTTTGACTACCCTTCATCATATCAATTATGCATTTTGTAATCTCAAAAATGTCAGGAATGAACTACCTGAGAAAGTTTACCTACCCAAAGAACGATCTTGTTTCAGATTTGCTTGTCGGTATGTTCAATTGTTGGATGGCCTTCACACACTCAGGGTCAATTTAGATTCCTTCATGGGAAAAAATATGACCGAGCATTCTACCTTTGGTGACATAGAAAATAGACTTCTTAGGGTTAAGGGAGATGCCATGGGCTCTGCATCTTTTTAGCACTTTCTCAAGATCTCTTAAATGATCTTCTCTCTTCTTAGAGAAGACTGTTAAATCATCCAATTATATAACTATTATTATATCTCAGAGGTTTTCAAATGAAGAGTTCATTTCCCTCTAGAAGGTAGCTCCAGCATTGATAAGCCCAAAGGGCATTCTATTATAAGCAAACATTCCCGAAGGAGTGGTGAACATTGTCTTATAATTATCTTCTGGGTCCACCTCAATCTGGTTGAAACCCGAGAATCCATCCAACATGGACATCATTTTGAATCCAACAACTATTTGCAGTATATGATCCATTTTGGGTAAGGCGTAATTATCCTTCAGAGAAGCCTGGTTTAGATTCCAGAAATCTACACAAATTTTGATTTCTCCATTCTTCTTTTGGATGGGCATGATGTTGGCTATCCACGTCGAGTGATGTATGGGGTAGATAAATTTCACCTCCAACATCTTGTGAACTTCCCTGAAAATGGCATCTGAAACCTTAAGATTGTATTTCCGTTGCTTCTACCAGAAAGGGACACTTCAAGCTTGGGAGGGATCATGTGCTTGAAGTCTCCATTCTTGAAAGTTTTGAGGTCTTCATAACCCTAAGAAAAAACATCCTTATAATAGGAGAGTAGGTGTTTAGCCTTTTCTCTTTCATTTTTTGTGCAAAAATTGCCAATATTTATCATCTTAGGTTTATTTTCAGTGCCTATGTTCATTCCCTCAAAATCCCCCTAGGTACCACCTTTCCTATCTCTTTATTTTCTAATATATGCATCATGTCTATCAAAAAAAATTTCAAGGGAGATTAGGTGTCGAGGAATTTTGTTACCTTTTAACTATTCTTCTCCAAGCTCTAACTTCTTCTTGCTGTCTGGAGAGAGATCCTTGCAAGTACTAAAGCTTCCTTCAAAATATTGATAATTGAACTGATCCAATCCTTCCATGAAAGCTTGTATCTGCTAATTACTGATGAAGACTTTTCAGATTTCCACATTATTTGGAACATTCGGCCTGAAGAGAACTTCAACTTTGTATTGTTTATCTCCTATTTTCAGATGTAGGAGGAGAAGTGAAGCTGAGGTGGCCAACAAATCTGCTATAGTTTTATTCTCTCTTTGAATAGCCTGGATTGAAAAGGTATCAAAGTCCTCTATCTCATCCCAGACTATGTTCCTATAACTCCGCAATCACATTTTTCACTGTTTACTATGCTCAAACTTGCCTCACTATCAACTCTGTATCACCAAGTGCTTTAAGGATTTTTACCCCTCTTTGCTTCGCAATAGAAATGCCTAGCAATAGAGCTTCATATTCTACCATGTTATTAGTGTTCTTAAATGGTAATTTATAAGAAATTTGTATCATGTCTCCTTCCGGGGGAATAAGAACTACGCCAGCCCCCAATCCTATAGTAGCACAACTACCATCGAACTACAAAGTCCAGATATCCTGACTAGTTAGTAATTTTTGGCATTTCATCTTGACGATTGAAATATGAAAACAACATATAATTGTCAAATTCCATCTCCTGGTAGAGGATTTGTGCCTTAGGGTCATCATAATTCATTACTGTGAATTTGGCATTTTCCTTGGGCTCTAGCTTTATCTTCTTAGTACCCACCAGGATTATAGCACGGGACCTGTCCATCTTGATTTCTCCACCTATGTCTCTGCAAAATCTTCTGCTTAGAAGCATACCGTAATATCAGCTACCAGGATGGTTAGCTTCATCCTCTTTGTAGGGTGTGTAGCCAATGCAACTTGTGCATCCTTTACCTGACCTAGGAGTGGAACCTATGTAGCATCCATTGAATAACAGTGGCCAAAGGTTTTGGTAAGGGTCAATCCAAGGGCTTTAGCAAGGAAGGCAGGCATGACATTATCAGAGGCTCCAGAGTCAATAATACAGTTGCTTATTTTATGACCATTAACAAAAAAGGGAGACATAAAATGGGTCAGGCTTCTGGCCAAGAGCAGTGGCTAAGATTGTAGAATCTTCTTCTTGAAAGAGAAAGGGAAGGATAGGTTCTTCATCATTTAAAGGGGCACTACTAGGAGGTTCATCACTAATAGTAGAATTTATATTAGGCTGCATTCTGGAATTAGCATCACTTTTACAGTAATCTACAAGCTTATGAAGTTCAGTAGGATGAGTTTTTAAATATTCTAAGGGAGACACTTCGATTCTAGCATCCTTGTAGTATTGAATTATATCAAAGGAAGACAAAGACTTACCATTTGTTTTGGACTTGGAGTGATCCTTCTTGCAAGATGAAGAAGTAGAAGCTCTGGGTGCACCAGCTGAAGGACCAGGTGCAATGTTTTGGGGAGGAAAAGAGTTTCCCAGATTTTTGTCTCTCTAACTTCTTGTTGCCATTGCCATTTTAATTCCATCCATGGTAGCAAAGCAATCCCCTCCAACTTTGGAATCAGATTCATACTCCAAAAATAAATTACCGAAGTCACCATGGGGAGCAGAATCTTCTTCACTTTCAATATATTCAATAGTCAGCTCGTTGCTTGAAGCTAGCTATCTATCTATTCATCTCTGGACAACTATTACCATCATGGTCAGCTCTTAGATGAAAAATACACATATTATGCTTTTTAGCTGCCTCAATGGCAAGCTTTTGTTGAGCTGGTGGCAACTGCAACTGTTTACCTTCATGTTGTTTTTTGGGAATATCCTGGTAAGGCTGCTGGAAGGATGGGGTAGAATTTCCCATTTGCTTCTTAAGGGCAATCATCTCATTAGACAATTTCTGAAGCATTGCCTCAGTATTTCTGGTTACACCAGAAGTAGAGCTTGTGGAGGCACCACTCTGCACTTCTCACTTCCATTTCCCGACAGCTATGAGGTCATTCTCTTACTCAATTTCTAGAGTCTGAGTGGCTTGCAAATTAGCCACATGCACTCGTCTAATTTGGAAACTTATGTCAGGAGGTATGGAACTGATAAAGAACATCTTTTGGTTGTCAGTTGTAGGCCTACTAGCAGCGGGGATCCTGTTAGCCAGCTTGTTAAACCTTGCAATAAAATCCCTCATAGGAACACTAGGTTCTTTCTTTATCTAAGTGAGCTAAGTTAGAAGTGTATGCTCATCTTCTGTACTTTTATAGCGAGTTTCAAAGTGGTTCTTTGCATTATTCCAACTAGTTATGCATCCCATAGGGAGATGTTGAAACTAGTCAGCAACATTCTCTGTTAAAGTCTCTACAAACATTCTTACTACCATTTCTTCATGCTGAGGGTTTACAATGTTGCATGCGGTAAAGAAGGCTGTAATATGCTCATCAACGGATACTTTTCTGTCTCCATTGAACTTGGGAAAGTTCTTTTGGGAAGCTTGAGGTAAGTTGTTATTAGCTCCTAGTTGAAGAGGCCCAATGGAATTACCCCAAGGGATGGCCATTGAAATAGGGAGGGTTACTGGCACAACCTAAAAATTTATATTGGTAGGAGAAACTACTTAATGAAGAGTAAGGGCGTTACACAATAATGGGGTAGTGTTGTGGACGACAGAAGGTATAGAAGAATGGATACGAATCTAGGAAATGGGTCATGGCGGTGGCAAGAGAGCACCACAAATACCTAGAAAGATAGGATCCTGAACATTGGTTCTTCCTCTTCTGAGCGGGTCTTCTAACAAAGGTAAATTAGCCTTCTACAATTCTTCAAATATAGGATCTTTATGTCCCTCTCTCCGGACACTTCGGGTATACTTAGGATCTAGAGCTACCGAACCTATTTACTGCAGTTGCATAGCTCTAAATCTTCTTTCCCGTAACACTCCCTCCCAATATTCAACGTTGGCCTCTTCTCTTTCTAGCTCAAAGCTGATTCTTCCGTATTGGTCAAGGGATTTTTGGCTTTTCCAGGCAAGGATATTCAACTAGTTTATATGTCATCTTGCTCGTCCTGGATGCGAAGATTATGTTGCTCTAGTGGGACTTGTCCTTTGTGAGGAAACACAATTTCTCCTTAAGAGTGATATGAATAATGTAGCATTAAGAATGCCAAATAGATAAGTTCCAAGTCACTTAGTAAAACCATAGATAGACTTACTAAGAAAACTTAGGAAAATTCTAAGTTCTCCCCAGTAGAGTCACCAAAAACTATTGGTTTATAGTTTGTTTACTTCAAATTTGATTTATATAATGACTCTTGAAAATACCCAATACTGGCTTTCTTAGAACAATAAGTAACCACAGACTGGGTCAATGGTAGGAATATATCAATGACCCCTGAATTGAAAGGTACAATATCTCTTATGTGAAAGATATGCAATGAATTTTGTCTTTCAGTTTTTAGGGGTATGCTCTTAATCGGAGAGTAGCAGAGGTTCAACCAAGTTGCTCAAAGCTTCAAACAACTTAGGAAATGAATGGGGAACTACTCAATGAAATGCAAACTATTATGTAGTGCATGATGAATGCAAACTACCATCTACCAACAGAGATGAAGAAAGAAGGTGTAATAATGCGATTCCCAGATTGCTGAGATCGTGAAACTTTGACAATACCCAGATTATCTTGATCTCATTCTCTATTAAGATTCTTCCTAAATCCTTATGCAAGACCTAATTTATTGAACTAATATGTGCATTGAAATGAAAATAGAGTGCTTTTGCTAAAAATAGTAAACATACAATCCACTGAATGAAAATAACAAAACCCAGTTCATTACTATTCATTCAATTTCCAATATTAGCATCCTCATTCAAAACATCACACAACTAACTAAGATGAACAACAAGAATCACTTCAAACTCAGAGTCACACACAGTAGTCCCAGCTACAAGGGTTTGCCCAAAGTAATTTTTTTTGATCTTATTTACTTTATAGAAATTTACATATATAGGTCTTCTCCAAAATGACCCATTACAATAATGATTTGCTCTTTCCAATATTCTGAGAGTAACATTCTAATAATAAACCTGGTCAATTACAAAAGCTGACAAAGCTGACAAAATGCCAAAAATGGCTACAATATACAAAAGGTGAGAACATGACACAGGTCAATAGATTATATGCCTTCTTCTATGTAATGACTTTTTCTTTGTAAGCCTTCATTGCATTTGTTACCTTGCCCAAATCTTGAGCATTCAGAATGATTATATTGTCAGCTCAGATCATCCAAAAATCATGCATCTCTGTCAGTTCATCCAACCTGGCAATCCAGGATTGGAGCTTCTCTGATTCCTTTTTGATCACAACATCTATCGTGGAGAGCTCACTGATTCTTGACACTTGGAAGTTAGCCAGATCTGCAATCTCATCTATGAAAGCAAGAATATTAGCTTTCATTCGCTCTGTATTCACCAACTTGTCACTTCTGAAAACTTGAGATTCCATGTGCAACACTTTCAAAAACTCAAACGGTTTATCCATCTCCTTTTGCACTAATTTAACCATAGTCTTGAGTTCATTTGCTGATCTATTTGAGTTCTCAACTATGAACTCTAGATACTGTCTGCAGTGAAATAATGGCTCCTGCCTAGTCTTGAGGATACTATTGGATATTGCATCACTAACTTTTCCTCAATCCACTCATTGGTGGTTTTCCAGATACTCACCATTGAGTCATGCACTGGCACCCCTAGGTCCACAGTTTTAATCTAGAAATCTTGAGCTGAAAGCTCATGAAACTTTCCTTCTTTTTGTGGCTCTGCTATTTCCATTAGTATATGCCCAGTTTTGGAATCATGGGAAAGGGCCACCATGGACTTTTTCTTCTTCGCCTTCTTTGCTAGTGGCTGAGATGAGATTGCCTTAAGGATCAGGTCCTTTGAAGAGATGGCCTCCTCATTTTGTTTCTTCTTCTTCTCAATGGTTTCCTCCAACCATGAGTCTGTGGATAACACCTTAATTGCATACTAAAGAGCCTTAGGATCAAATAGCTTCCGGGCCACTAGAGGAATCTGCTTGTCTTATGGTGGAACATGGAAGGAGGCAACCTTAGTCACCAAAAGGGCCAGAGTATGTACCGGCTGAGAGGAATCCTAACCATCCATGGAATATTTGTTGTCCAAGGTGATAACTAGACTTGGTGAGGGAGGCTTGGTCACAAGCACCTCTTGTTATTTCTTCTTTTCCTTTTCCTTATCTTCTTCCTTCTCCTCTTCATTTCCAATTTTTGGGAGTGAACCATCTCCGTAGCTCAAAGTGAAGGAAACATTCTTTTTTAGGGGCTGGTAACCTCCTTTCCTGGTGGATTGCGCTGCACCTACTAAAACTGATGGCACCACAGAAGAAGTAGCTACTGAAGATGATTGCTCAGCTCCTAAAGTTGTTCCTCTAGATGAACCTGTGCCATAATTTCTTTTCTGTTGTGCTCTGGTTCATTCTACCCACTTGCAGTTGGTGGAGAGGAAGAAATGGGAAACACCTTGATCTGGTTGTAGGATGAAGGGTGCATGAAGAGGCCATCATCTGCAAGATCAGATACATCAACAACATTATTATACATTGTAATTTCATCCAAAGTTAAATGGGACCATAATTTATCCTGTGTCTAATACTCATTAAAACACTCGACCTTGAAATATTCAATGTCCAGTACATGTCTGTAGGCATGTTCGAGCTTCAGTGGTCTCTAAAAAAACCCATAGGATCGTATTGAGGCCTAAAAACCTCATAATCAAGCAGCTTTTTCTTATCCTAAAAAATCTTTACTAAATTTTGGGTATCAGATATGGACGCACAGGAATATGGTCCAACCACCACAGGGAAGGAAATTTTGGAGATCTTCTTCACAGTTGAACATAGAGTGTTCACTTCCAATATCTTCTAGCAAAGCTCCACCAAGACCACCTTATCATTAGGAGATTGTGGAAATCTCTTAGGAAATCCAGAGAAGGCTCCTATTCGAAGATAAGAGAAACTCGAGAATTGGATGAAAGAGCATCCATACTGACTGATTGCTGAGATGGCCTTTGGCGAGAATCTTCTGTCTAGGCAACCTTGAAGTTCCTGACATATTCTCATTGTGAATGCATCATTCACATTAGTATATTCCTCAAAGCTCTGATAAAATTGCAGATTTGGGTAGAACTCGTATATTTTGGTGTTGTTGTCAAAATTCTGGATTGCTGGTAAGTCGGGCCACAGGTGCTGAGTCGCCAGAGCATAGATCAAGTAAGAAGACATGTAGAACTATTTGAATCCTTGACAAGAACTCATCCAGGATGCTAGCTTCTCACATAGGATTTATGCCCAATCAATGAACATATTTTCTACACAGACAGCTTGAACAAGAAAGAAATTATGTTCAACAAGATCCAGGATCTCAGGTTTTCCGTCCAATCTGGTCAACAGGGCCAGAATATCAACAATTTCCCTCTTTAGGGTTGTTCTGAAGAGATTTTTCAACATCTAAATTTTCTTTGATAGAGGGGTCTAGAACTAGGTCTTCTCCATGTCTTCCCTCCTTAGAGTCTTCTTTTCATTGAACATAGATGCAGATGAACGGAAGTCAATATTGCAATACACATATTTCACCGAAATGCCAAAAGTGGATTGGATTAGGGCTTTATCAATTGTTAGCAAAATTGACTGATTTGGGAACAAGATTTGCTTTTTCGCTGGGTCGTATTTCTCTATACATTCTCTAAAAATCTCAGGAGCTTGAACTTCCATTGGAAACCCTGCAACTTCTACCAGACCACTGTCCTTAAGCTTCGGTGTAATATGGTGAACTGGATGAGAATTCAATCTTCTGTGCAAATCTCAAAGATAAAAGAATCTTAGAGATGTGTCAGAAACTTCTTTCAATTCACTTTCAATACCAATTAATCTATCGTAACCAGAAGCTTTAACAACCATTTATTGTAAAATTGCGAACATGAGTGAAGACAAATGGATTTTTAATCAAAAAAATGGTGAGCAGCAAACGATCACAAATGCTGAAGAAATAGCCGCTAAGATCTGAATGTTGGCACCACATGAATGACATTAAGGTGACCTAGTAGACATAACAATAGGATTAACATTTAATTTTTGATAATCAACGACTATTTTAAATTCCCGTTTTGTAGAAAATAATGGCCTCAAAATCCTCAAACTTACATTTAACTTTATGTTCATTAGCTTCTTGCTGAAACAAATCTTTAGTCTTGTGGAAAAAGAACACACTTTCCTTCTGATGCCAAAATGAATGAACATTAGACCATTCTACCCTATGCAGAAAAAGAATACAAGAGAATACTTTTCCCGTAAGCCTATTTCTTTTATTTCAGAAAAGTATCCCGATGGCTTCACCTGTATCCTTTGCGCACTTAAACAACTTCTTTCCATTGGGAGTACTTAACTTCTTATTTTCTCTTTTCACTTGTGTTGGGGTTTCACCTTTCAGACCAACTTTTCTAGATGCTGCATGATTACCGCCACTACTCTGCAACTTGATATCTCTCAGAGTTGAAAAACTCTTTTTTTATGAACATAAGCTTTATCAATCACTTATATAAAACACATGTTTATCTTCCGGAGAAACATATTAAACATTACAGATCCAAGGGTGACTACTTCTCATTTAGAAGACGCTATGACACCCCTTTCCTGACATACCTAAATCACCTAAACACCAGATGAAGAAGAATGATTGAAAACCCGCTAGGCTCAAATAGGCAAGGAAAATAATTTATCTAATTAGCACATTAGGGGAAGGTTTCAAGATGAATGAGAAGTAGGTCACCAAAGAAAAATTTTACCCCCTAGGACCTAAGGAACCTAGACTAAAATTTGGCAACAAGGAGTTATGAATAGAACTCCTACCCTAGATCCTTACTGCCTAAAAGAACCATCAAAGTACATCCTCCATGCATACTCAATTAGATGCATAATGGTCTCATTAGGGAATTCAATCTTTAAAGGTTCATCATCTTGAAGTGGTGAATTAGCTAGTTGATCTACGAGGACTTGTCCTTTAATAGCCCTCCTGTCTACATACTCAATGTCAAATTCACTTAGAATGAGGACCCATTTTGGTAGATGCCCTGTTAATGTTGTTTTGCTCAAAAGGTACTTCATAGGATCAATCTTAGTAATTAGCCTTACTGTATGTGAGAGCATGTAGTGTCTCAATTTCTTTGATGCGAGGATGACTGCTAAGCATGCTTTTTCAATAATGTTGTAATTGAGCTCATAGGAGACTAGTGTTCTACTGATGTAATAGATAGCTCTTTCTTTCTTAGTTTCATCCTCTTGTGCTAATAATACTCCTAATGATGTAGCTATATCTGAAATATACAAGAGTAATGGTTTTCCATGAATAGGTGCCATAAGAATAGGAGTAGCCATGTACCCTTTTAATTCTCTAAAGTTTGCTTCACAGTGCTCATCCCATTTGAAGGTGACCCCTTTATGTAGTAATTTGGTAAAGGGTTGTGCTCTATCAAAAAGTTGTGACATGAACCTCCTGATTGATTGAAGTCTCCCTTATAATGTCCTCATTTGACTAATGTTGCATGGAGGAGTCATTTCTAGTATAGCTTTGACTTTTGCAGGATCTACCTCAATTCCTTTTGCTGAGACAATAAATCCTAGGAGCTTTCCTGATTGGTCCCCAAAGGCACATTTCTTTGGATTGAGCCTGAGTTGAAATTTCTCCATATAATCCAATATATTTCTTAATTCATTAATATGAGTGCTACTTTCTTTTGATTTAGCTAAGGTATCATCCATGTAATCCTCTATGTTTTGATGCATCATATCGTGGAATATAGTAGTCGTGGATCTTTGATATGTAGCACTGGCATTCTTTAACCCAAATGGCATGATGTTCCAGCAAAAGGTGCCCCATGCACA
Organism: Thuja plicata; assembly: GCA_018584345.1. Classification (NCBI taxonomy): domain Eukaryota; kingdom Viridiplantae; phylum Streptophyta; class Pinopsida; order Cupressales; family Cupressaceae; genus Thuja; species Thuja plicata. The sequence continues at coordinate 393,565 of MU223598.1, read as the reverse complement.
TGTAAATATATTTTTCTCTTGATCCTCATGGGAAATTTTTATCTGATTATATCTTGAGAAACCATCCATTAAGGAATACATTTGGTAACCTGTTGTGAGGTCTATGATCATGTCAATGTTAGGTAGCGGGAAGTCATCCTTTGGACATTCTTTTTTTAAGTCTCTAAAGTCCGTACATATCCTCATTGATTTATAGGATTTAGATACTGGGACCACATTGGAGATCCATCCTGCGTAAGAAATGACTCTGATGAATCCAGCTGTCAACAATTTCTCCAGCTCTTCTTTCACTAGTAATGCAACATGAGGATGCATATTTCTGATTTTTTGTTTCACAGGTTTGATCCCAGGTCCTATAGATAAATGGTGCATTATCAATTCAGGATCTAGTCTAGTCATATCTATGTAAGACCATGAAAAGTTGATCTTTTTCTCTTTTAGGAACTTGGTGAAATGTGTCTTCTCCTCTTTTGACAAAGATTGTACAAGGTGTACTATTTGAGGAGCTTCAATTGTTCTCAAATTAACTAGTTGTGTTGGTTCGATTAGAACTAAAGACCTTTCTTGAAAGTGCTCGGGGAGGATATCAAGAATCTCATCCTTTGGCACCTCTGAGAGGTTTTCACCAGTGGATACGTCTTTTGTTTTTACTATTTTAGGATCTAACACTGCCACAATGTGGTTTTCACCATTAGTTCCCTTTTTCTTTTTATTTTTCAATTTTTGACTGAGAAACCTGATATCCTCCTCTGACTTGTTCTCGGTCCTTACATTGGTGGAAGAAGGATAAGGTTCACAAGCATTGAGATTGTAGGCCAAGGTGTATTCATTGGGGAAGTTAAGGATAGGAGTAGGATCTGTACTATTCCAATAAATTAGATCTGGGTTTATTAGAGACAAGGAATCAAACTCTGGGAAGAACAATGTCACATTAGCATCATGACTATTAACTGACATGACATGTCCTATTAAGTTAGTTTCTTCAATGTTTAGATCAATAAGAGTTAGACCATCATAAAAAGGGTCGTTTTTAGTCATATGCGAACCAAACTCTAGTGACTCATTAGTATAACTCTCATCATCATCTCTCCATAAAAGGAGGCTTCTTGCTTGTCACCTCTGGACTTCTTCTAGACTTAGGAAAGCACCAGTCTCTCCATCTATGACAGGGAGAAGGAACTCTTCCTCTACTTCAGGATTATCAGTGTTGTTGGGAGTAGTGTTAGAATGTTCACAAGGTGCTAAGGGAGCCACAAACATGTGAATTGTATCTATTTCAATGTCTTATGTGGTGATAGATAGCTCCTCCCATTCATAATCATGAGAGTCAGTGATTTCATTATCAGATCTGTTTAAGTATTCAGAAATAGTTATCTGGTGTACTCAGTTAGCTATCTGTGGATCAAAGTGTGGTAGATCAAGAATATGTGAAATTGTGACCAACTACCCCTAGTTAGGATGTAAATCCTGTCATTGGGGTGTACTTTCTTTAGTTGTTTCTATTAATGGTATCTCTAAATTATTTGTTGTTGAGCCTCCTACCTCTTGAATGGGAGGTTGTGCTAACAAAGGTATGTGTATATCTCGAGGTACCTCATAGCTTGGTACATAGTGTTCTCCTTGATATTCAGGATTATCTTTACCAACATGTAATAATATTTCATAGGACCACTACTCTAGTTCTATCTCATCTATTTCATCACTCCCTTTGTCTGAGGCTAGACTGTCTTTTGAAGCAGGTTTGTCAGTTTTAGTATTAAAATCTAGTCCTCTTTTGTCTCTAGTATTCCATAAATCCATGGGTATAGGCTCAATAATTCCTCTTCCTGTGTTGCTGAGAGGTCCCGTTCCTTTGTATCTCATCTGTTTGAGGAAATCATATCCTTTACCATACTATTCTAGAGATATCTCTACATGTTTGACCTTAGCTTCCGCTGGTTCTCCTTTATAAAGCCAGTCCAAGATTGTCTGTTCTTCTGTGTTATCTAAAGAAGATGTGGATTCCTTTACCATGCCAGTTGCTTTGTGTATTTATGGCTCCTTGGATGTAGTAGGTGTGAATGTAGAGGAATATTTTCCATAGGATCTTGGTGACACCAAAAGTTTTGCCAATAACGGAGTCAGGTCCAGCTTGTATTCTCCCATACTTGTTTCTTCAAGTTTTAATTTTTTGCCAAAACTCTTCATAACCATGTCCTTGGTAGTTTCAGGATAAATTTCATCCATAGCTTCTTTTTTATGGGGAATCATACTACCTTCTTTGATATTTTTGCAAGTATAATTAGCATCCGCGGGAATTGTCACTTCCACCCGATTATGTGGGAACTTGATACATTGGTGGTAAGTAGATGACACAACTTGCATTTTGTGAATCCATGGTCTCCCCAACTGGCTATTGTATGCTAGGGGTAGATCCAGAACTTGACATACGACATTCCTTTCATTTGGACCAACTCTGATGGGTAGAACAACAAGACCTTTAGAGGATCTTTCTTCCTCATCATAAGCTTTGATAGTTATTTTACTTCTAGCTTCAATGGTCTGTTCTAAAAGACCCAGTTTCATAATTAGATTAAGTGTACAAATATTCAATCATGTGCCTCCATCTATCAACATGCGTCTAACATGGGATTTATTAATGAGGACTTCAATATGGAGGGGTTGATTATGTGGATGTGCCAATGACTTATCATCCTCTTTAGAAAAGGAGAGGTAATGTGGCACTGAGATGTGATTGACCATCGCTTGGAATTTGTCTATATCAAGGTCCTTTGGTACATTTGTGACATGTAAGGCTTGTTCTAGGATTTCCCTATGCACTGTGGATATGTTGAGCAACTCAAAAATGGAAATTTTGGTAGAGGTTCGTTGCAATTGGTCTACCAAGTCATACCTTTCTCCAGGAATAGTAACCACATGTTTTTCTGTTGGTTTAGGGATAGTGATAATAGGAACCTTGGACATTGATGCTGGTTTTGAGGAAGAATTGGGTCCTTTGATCATGACCTATACTTGGCTCCGAGTCACCGCATTCGATTGGAAAAAACACCTTTGATTGTGACCACATTAATTGATTTAGTCTTAATGTCTAGCATATTGATCACATCATCATTATTAGAGTAGGTGTAGTTTACTTCATTACCTTTCCCTTTAGATGTTTTCCCTTTGTCGTAATTAGGAAATGGTTTATTGAATGTTGTATGATCTTCATTGGTAGTGTGTCCATCAAATTTGATCTTACCTCCTTCAATGAGGTCTTGAATAACATGTTTAAGCCTAAGGCAATTATTAGTCTTGTGTCCTTTGTTCTTGTGAAAGACACAGTAGGAATTATCATCCCACCACCTTGGTTTAACTATTGGTTCCCATGGTTTGGAATCTAGGATTGTGATAACTTTGTTGTCTAGAAGTGTCTTTAAAATGGTCTTGAGAGGCTCTCCAAAAGAGTGAATGTTCTTTGATATTTTGAAGTCCATGTCTGACCCTTTCTATTATCATTGTTCTCTTTGGGTATAGGGGTTGTTACCTTGGCATCTTTGCTTGCTTGCATACTGTTGGTTAGATTGAACACCTTAGGTTTAGGACCAACATTGGATGTGTCTACTATGCCATCGTTGACAACATTTTTGTTCTGTTTCCACCATTTAGGTTTGGAGTTGGAGTTGTTAGGTTTGTTTTAACTTTGAAGAGTGATTTCCCCCTTTTTGACCATAACCTCTTTGATACGGAGGGCATTTTTAATCATCCTATCAAAACTAGGGGAATCTTGCAGTTGTAATGCATAGTTAAATTCTAGTACTAAGTTATTGACAAAGATTTCCATCTTCTCTGATTCAAGGATAGCTCTTGAGTATCGTGCAAAGATTTTCCTCCATCTTTGGAGGAAGTGGGTAAATGATTCGCTGATATTTTTCTTAGTATTACATAGATCCATCATAGTCACATCATGTTGGATGTTGTAGGAGTAACATTGAATAAATTGTTGAATCAACTCCTCAAAAGTTTTGACCTTGGGTGTAAGTTTTGAGAACCACTCCATAATGTTGCCTCCTAGACTTTCAGGAAATAGTTACATGAGGTAAGTAGGTTCAAGCATGTATTATATGCTAAGAGCACAAAACTCTCGAACATGGTCATGTGGATCGGTCTCTCCCGTATACTTGTCGTATTTTGGCTGTGCCACATTGGGAGGGAATAGAACCATAGTAATACTCTTGGAAAAAGGAAATGGACAAATGGAGTCCACCGAGTATTTCATTTTGGGTTTAGCCTTCTCTTACTTGAGAGTCACAAGTTCTGTTTGCATTAAAGTGAGTTGTTTAGCAAGAATGGATATAGGAGTTGGTACTTATTTTTGTTTTAGCTATTTGACATCATAATCTGGGGGTAATTTTACGCCAGTGGATGCCAAATGGAGGAAATATTTCTCTTTATCCTCGTTAATTATCCTTTCCAGTATCTTGTGGAACCTCTTGCTCTGTTTGAGTTTAGTGTACTCATATTCAGGGATCTCCCCCTCACTGTCCAATCCAAATAGAGGACGTTCGAATGTGGTTTCTTTATTTTCATCGAGGTCTTCATGCTTTTGGATTTTTCTATTCATATTATTCAAAAGCTACACTCCAGTCACGAGTGTTTCTATCCATTTATGGAGAGTCTAGATCGAGTAGGGAGTTGTGAGATGTTTTTCCTTGAAAGTGTGGTGATTTAGGAGGCACTTTTGATCCTTTAGAGGTGTACTTGTTGCGTCTTGTATTAACCATGTATCCATCTCTCAACCCCGTCAAAGTTTCCTAAGAGGGTCAGGCAGTATCTCAAATTGTTCAAGTGAGTGTGTCTAGGTGGAAGTATCATTTTTATCTTGGTGGAGGTAAATGATTCTAGCGTCAGAGGGTTAGAATACCCTGATAGTGAGCTGGGAACCAAGTTGTTGTAAGAAGTGGACATACCACGCATATTGAAATAGATTACAAAAAATTGACTAGACATGCAAGGTAGACGTTTGAGAACGTATTCTAACACAGCAATAGGGAGACCACAAAATACAATAGGGGCAGACTAAAGAGCCAAAAGGGTATCTAAATCAATTGAAACTTTCTGAGAAACTATTTTGCAAGTGCCCACTATTATAGATGTGAGCTCCTAGATGGGAGCCTAGAAATATAGGATGCGAGCTACTGATGACCCTAGATGTGAGCTTAAATACCAGATGCAACAATGTGCTAACTAGATGCGAGCCGGGATACCAGATGTGAGCTTAAATACTGCATACTATTCAAGAAATCCAAGATGCAATTTTCTGATGTCTTTGTCAAATTTGATCAGTTTTGAAAAGTTCATTTTGGAAGTGCGTGAAGTTCGTTTGATTATAGTTTTGTGTTCTGAGACTTGTTAGTGAATGAAAACACATGTGTGGACCTAGGATTGAAATTTTTTGTTTGTTTGAATATGTTATCTTTTTAATGATTTTTTAGGCATGTCAAATAGATTTGCATTGTTAGGAGGGTGAAACAGACACACATCTTATCCCTATTTTCTAGGTGGAGGATGAAAATCCTTGCTCGTTGACTTAGGCACACACTCAAATGCTAATCAAAATACAACCATCACCAAGCATGCAATAGCTCTAGTCACGATGTTTTATTAGCTGACTCCAAATGCAAGTGAGGGCACGATATGATGAGTGTCTTGGGGAAATTAATTTTTTCCTTGCACAAAGATTATCACCCTTTCGGGGGTGAATCAGGAATTCTTTTAGTTGAAATGTTGTCTATTATTGGGCAATCCATTCGAAACTGTCCCCCATATAATTGCACAAGGCAATATTGAGGCATATAGCCCTATGAGTACTTAAGTATATGTAGTCTCACAAGAAAGATTCAAGCGGCTCCGCTCTACACATACCCAAGCATGTTCAAGGAATGATGTCAAAATTCCATGAACAAAACCGATTCAGTCTTCTGAGGCTTTGGCCTGCAAGGAAGCAATTATTTATAGTGAGTTGGAAGGGTTGGCGTAAAACCTGTCCTCACTTGGGTCATTCCTGGGAGATTTTTCCTCAATTGATAGGCCCTCTACTATTAAATAAGCGTACAAAGGATTGGTGAGCATAGGACGTCTAGATTTATGATTCCTCCAAAGAAGAAGAGCATACTCTCCTAATCCATGCTGTTTTCTCCCAAAATAGATTCAAGCAAACAGTTCATTCCCTCAAGCAATGTTGTGCTTGATTTAAGATGTTCCTACTTTATAGAAAATAGAGAGCTTAAAAGTAAAGTTTGTGTTGTTCAATTTAGCCGCAATATTTAAATGAATAGCTTGTTCAATTTCTGATTCCCAAAATTTAGACAATGTGTTTGTTCAATTAGCCCAAAAATTTAGTGCTTTGATTTTTCAGTTACTGATCCAAATTGAATTAAACGATTGAACTTGTTCATTGAACCACAAAATTTTAATGCTTTGATTGTTTAGTTACTGATCCAAATCAAAATTTAGTTTTTTTTTCCTTGGTTCAGTTATCTCCAAATTCCTTTCAACCCAAAAAATGAGGTGTGAGTTTCTGATATTCCTTAAAAAGGAAAAGAGCATAGTCCTCTAGTCAGTTTAGTGGAAAATTAGAAAATGTTTTTAGTGTAAAAAGCATGTAAAAAGAGGTCAAGATGGGGGTTAGGGAACCTAAAAAACCACGTTAGCATTATTTTTCCAACTCCCAAGAAAAACCTTTGATGGAAACCTGCAAGCACTAGTTAGGATGTGAAAAGATCAAAGAAATCAAGCGCGCAAACATTAGTGGTTAGGCAATGAAGTTAACAAAAAAATTCACCAAATGCGATCCTAAAATAACAGGATGCGATACTGTATACTGTATGCGATCCTTTGTCACCAGATGCGACCGAATGTTCCCCAGATGTGATTCTAAACCAAAAAAGATCCAAGAAATCTCAGATGTGAGCCTCATTTTCTGCGGTGAGAGGCCGTATCCCGGATGCGAGCCAAAATGACCAAATGCGATTCTGGACCTGAAAATTGGGAGGAAATATTAGTGAAAATGAGGTTAAAAATGAGGCAAATATTGAATCGTGCCCCACGATGGGTGCTAGAAATGTGTGTGTGATTTTTGTACCTGTTAAGAGAGACATAACACTTCAATAGGTTATTGCATTAGTGGAAAACATGGTTAAATGAGCATATAAAGAAACTAAAATTGACCTATTGATTTCTAACTAAGAAGAGTATGATAAGCAACACAATAGCCCTTAAATTATGCTATTATCAGTGACATATATGACTTAGCATGAAATATTTGAGTTAAAACAAACTAAATGATAATAAAACATGCATATTTATCTCTAAAAATGAACATAATAACAATGCATGAACATGAGAAACTAAGTGGAATATGAGACTATATGAATCTTAACAACATAACAATGCATTTTCAATATAAGTTATGGGCTCATTTGTGCTCAAAAACACCTTCTATTTATAGAAGAATGAGGAGAGAGAGAGGGGGGACAAGGTTCATTAATGGAGTTGAAAAACTCATTAATGGTGTGTAAGAGGAAATAACTCCAAAGGAATTCACTAGGCATGGTGGAAACATGGGCTTAAGGAATCTTCATTAATGAGGCATTAATGAGAGCCTTAAAAAAGCATGGGAAGGGTTTAAGGCAAGCTTGAGAAGGTGGACTTGAGGGAAGGAATCTTGAGATTCCTTGACTTTCGCAAGTGGGTGGAGTCCTTAATCACTCCTTAATGGAATGTGACAACATTAGTAGGTGGGTTAGAATAGATTTCGGATTAGAATTAGATTTAGCACGGGTGAATGGGTTGGGATAGGTTCAAATCTAGAGTCAAAGTGGTTGAAGTGGGTTAGGTTAGGGTTTTAGAGGAATATTAATAAAATGAATAAAACTTATTTAATTCATTCACAAATAGGGATATTAATTATTTAAGCATTTAATTATTTTTTAATAATCAATAGGACTATAGCCAATTTAATTAAATTAATTAGGCTAGGGGAATGGGTTCATTTGCAAGTGAGCAGTTGATTTAGGGCTTTATTTAATTCCTAGCAAATTAATCATTTTTAGCCATGTATTTGATTGATTATTTGATTTTGGCTAAAAGTAATTAACTTAGCGATTTGATCACCTTAGGAGATTAAATTTATTTCAAAAGAATTATGCCAAGCAGTAACAAGGTCGTTTGAACATAATTGGGGGTATGATCACACTTAGGGAAAATAGGGTCTATAGTAGGAACAAACCAAATCTAGGTGGTTACACTGGTCAAGTGGAAGAACTTACCTGAGGAAGATGCAACTGGGATGATATAGGATGATGTGAAGAACCATGGATTTACAGTTGAAGACCTGATCTCAGAGGGGATTTGATATTTTTCTCACCTTGGGAGTATGGTGCAGGAGCACCCATGGGTCCAGGAGATTAATCAGAACGTTTGTATTTTTTAATTATATTGAATTTTTAATAAGATCCTAAGAACCATTAGGAAACATTTTATGAATTTTAAAAACCAATTTGTAAGGCCTAAAGGCCATAAGGTCCTAAGTTGTCATGTAAAGACCAAATTGGTCAAGATGGGTCAAATACCCCAAGTGTGTGAGAAAATGATAGATTTGATGTTTTTCATGTTAAGGGAGGTGATTGGAATTATTTAAATTTAATTGGGGAAATAGCAGTTGGGTAAGAGTCCAAATGGAAAATGTTGCAAAATTACAAAGTTGCAATGCAACTTTTGCAAGAATTGTGCAACTTTTGTCAAATTGTAGTTCAATGGAAAATTAGTTCAAATATCTAGTTGGAATTGGTTCATACAGCTATAAAATTTCAATAAATGTCTCTTTGGGTCGAGGCATAGGAGTATATGTAATTTTATTTATCAAATATAAGAGTCTGTTATGATTTTTAGTGTTTTCTGTAACTATTCTTGGGTGATACAAAGTTGTACAGATTGGTAGGATCCATTGATGCACATTTTAAAATATTCTTATAAGTTATCTTTCATTTTCAACAAGTATGGTAAACATCCATTAATTTTGAAGCAAGTTACACCCATTTTTTTCCAAACTGGTCTGAAACCCTCACAGACCTAGGGTTTGAATTCATGACAAGAATGACCTGACTTCCCACCAGTCAAAAATCCAATTTCCTGCGGGAAAATTTAGTCTGAGAATGTATTTTAATATTCAAAAGGTTTTGGAGTGGTCTCTTAGGATGACTAATTTTGGTATCAAGCTCTAGGCCTAACATCTCAATGTGACAGGCCAAGGATATTAGGAAGTGAGTACAAATTGAGTTTCAAACTCAAAATTGAAGGTGTTGGGAAGTAACTTATGGTGGATTCTACATGTTGGAGGCAAGAAAGAGATGTTCAAGGCATTGGTTATGTTGGGAAAGGGGTATTGAGTTGGGTTTGTTTGTAAACGGAGGCCTAATAGCCCTATTGGGTCACTGCAATCAGTGGTAGGTTTCCCATAAAACTTGTGATTCATAACTTGATTCTAACATAAGTTTTATAACTCCTAAATGGGTATCTAGTATGGTTATTTTATTTGACCCATGGTTAAGGGGCTATGAGAAAAGGTCAAAATATATGGTGGATAGGGCTAGTAAATATTGATGTTGGAATATGTCTTGATAGGGTTTTTTTATCGAAAGGGTGCTTAATATAGAATGAGGTATTTGTAATGCAATATTATCTAACATAGTATTCCCCCATCGAATGATGTTTAGAAAATTAAAATGAATGTCTGACACTTCAAATGAATATAGTGTTGGGTTAATTAAGCATGTCAAGGGTATGGGTGTTATTGGTTTTAGATTCAATAATAGTTATTTTGTAATTGTGGGATGAAAAAGTTTGTTATAATTGTAAGTAAGCTAGAATATTGGGTTTTCTTCCCGGTCCTTTCCCAATTGAGCTCTCGAACAAGTTTATTGTTATATATATATATATATATATATATATATTAGTGGTTCACCCACTTTTGATTAAAAAACAATTAGGTTATTTTTGAAGCAAGTGTCATAAATAGAATTAAGGGTTTTAAACCTATGATGGAATTGTGATTTTTTTGATCCTAAAGAGAAGGAAAACATAAAATTTTGAGCCTACAAAACCTTTGTGCTGTTCTTTTTCCTAAACCCCAAAGTGAGAAGTTTCCTTATGGACAAATCTTGTAAGTTGTTAGAATTTAACTTGTAACAATTTGTTAATGGGCCATATGAGTCTTTTATTCTATCCAATCAGTCTTGTGAACACATTCTACATCCCTAATGAGTCCTATGTTTGTTGTGTCAAGTAAGAGTATGAAGGAGTTGAAGGCCTTGTAAATGTTTCTTGTGACCCATGAACTTGAAGGTTTGAGTAGGAGTTCTACTTTTCCATAAAGCCTCTACATGATAAAATCAAATGAAAATAGCACCAAAAGAATAGGAAATGATAACCTTTACTTATCTATCGGGGACATTCTATTGAAATTTTATGCCATTTGGGATTAAGAATCTCGAGGCTACCTATCAGAGGGTGATGAAAATAATCTTCCACGATATGATTCATAAAAACATGGAATATTATTTTAGACATCAAAAAATGTCTTAATCCCTCTATTAGTTAAATTATTAATTTAATTAATTCACTTAGCCTTTTAAAATCAAATAAATTTGATTTATTTAATTTTAAGCCTTTTTCCTCTATTATTTAAATAAACATTATTATTTATTTAGATAATTAATTTACCCTTTTTCTCTTTTAAATTAAATAAATTTTATTTATTTAATTTTGAGCCTTTTCCTCTATTTATTAAATAAACATATTTTTTTTATTTTCTAAATTCATTAATCCTTCTCTAGCCAATCATGTGGATTCACATGGATCAACTCCAAAATTATGAGCTTGTGACACTTGTCACTTGTCTCTTCATTTGGCTTTTAGTTCAAAAGTCAACTCCTCTTTTTAACCACTTAATCCTAGCCACTCATCCCTTTTGCCTCTTAATCTCCTTCACTCCCACCAAAACCCTACCTAACCCTCAATCTTAGCCACTCATTTTCCACCTCTTAATCCTAGCCCTCCATTTTCATGTCAAATCCATAAAAGGAGGCCACACTCCTCATTTTGCAACTAGTTAGGGAATTGAGTTAGTCATTTCATTTTAGAGAATTTTTATTGAGCATGTCTTAGTCTTCATTCTATTTATCTTCTTTGAGCATTAGATCATCTAGATATTACATGTTAAGTAATGGAAATCAATCTTAGTTTAGTTCATCTTGCATCTTCATCCTATATTTTCTATTGCATTCTCAATCTTCATCATGTGAAGCTTAGGGAAAGTTTCTCATACTTGTCCTCAATCCCTTCACCATCTTTTGCATCTATTGTAGTGGGATTTTATTGCATTATGTTGGGAGAGCACACCTACAAAATCTCTAAGAGAAAATCAAACAAGTCTTGGGTGCACTTTTTTAGCTCATTGGAGGTTGTAGTGAGAACTTAGTTGTATTTCAATTTTTTTGCATGCTTTAATTTATTGGTATATCTTGTATTTTGCATGTTTTGACTTGTTGTGCAGCTACATGAATTCTCATTGCATACATTTTGGCACACCCGGTGGGACCCATGTCCTGGTTCTTATTTTATTTTGTAGGTTTTTTGGACGGATTGACAGACAGGCGGCTCCACTTCTACAAAGGCAGCTCCACCCACAGGCGGCTCTGCCTGTACATAGGTGGCTCTGACAGAAGGGGAGTTTCCTTTCTTAGTTTAGCTTTCTAAGTTCTTTAACCTGTAATTTTTTAGTCATTTTAAGGTTAATTCCTTAGTGCATATTGTCATTAGAAATATTCTTGGGCATTTGCAAGCATATTAGGATTTAAATCTTGCTATTTCTAGTTGTTATTCTCTTTCTGTCTCTGATAGGCGTCTCTATTTGTACACAGGCAACTCTGACAGAAAGAGTTTATCTTGCATTTTGCATCACATTTTAGGGTTTCTATGCACTTTTAGGAACTTCTAAAAATAGTTGCATTATGTAATTTTATAATAGATGACATTTTAAAAGCTTTATCTCATTTGGGTCTTAGTATTTTGTAAGGTTTAGGGTCTTTTCTGCATTCTGTTCCAGACAGGCGGCTCTACTTGTAGATAGGCGTCTGGGAACATAGGCATCTCTACCTATAGACAGGAGGCTCTACTTAAATTAGTTTATTTTCATCACATTTTTCATGTGGAGCTTTTCTAATCTAGTTTTCTTGCAGGTTTTTGGTGTTTTCTATCTTCTCACAGTGGTTTTGCAGAATGCTTGACCAAGATCAAAGTGTTTTTTAAAACTACTAATCTAGTGTCTTCTAGGACGCTTGTGGAAGACTTGAACATTGAAACTACTAATCGATTTGTTTTGCAGTTTGCCTTGGAGATACAATTAAACTTTATGTTTTCGATTTTTCTCACATAGTTTAATTTTGTGGGCTTGTGTGTTTGTGGAAAATGGTGGTAGGTATATGCTCTCACCCTTCTTAGGGTGATCAAAATACCAAACCCACCGAATTCCCCCTAGTTAGAAAGAGCCCAAGGAAATAATCAAGTGACTTATGTGTTTGAAGGATCACAAGTAGTAGGGATATGCTCTCACCCTTTTAGGGTGATCAAAATACCAGACCTACTTGTGCCTCTTTTTTTTATTAGGATTTGTGTCCCCTTTTTAGAGTGGCTATCTCCTGAGAGATTTAGCATAGCCGGTGAGAGAGACTGCCCAAGTGGGGAACAAGGCATACCTAGCCTCTTCCAACCCACTATAATCAAATACTCTTGAGACTAATCTCTCAAGGGATGTAGATATTCTTGAGAATTCATTCTCATGCTTGATATTGTAGGGTTGCAAGGCCTGAATCTTGTGTGTGAGACTAAATTATCAGGTACTCATAGGGCTATATGCCTTAATCTTGCTTGCGGGACTAGGGGAGGTAGTTGCAAATGGAAGTTTCATAAGACACTTTTAGATAGAATCCTACACGGTTTACCTCCGAAGGTATCACAATCTTTGTGTAAGGATCGATCCAAGTGGATTACCCAGATCACCTAAAGATTTTACACTCACCATATGTATTCCCAAGGGTATTCTAAAACATGAATGTGGCATGAAGGAGCCTATGCGATTTGAGCATTGAGTCTCTTTTCAAAACCCGCAACGTGTATATTCCTGGAAAATGCCAACATCACTTTGTGTTAGGAAAAGGAATATCTAGTGTGGGCAAAGATTTTGATATAAAGCCATTCCTTAGGTAGCTTGTGCTTGAAGTGTCTTTGAATGTGTTGAGACTAGTGGAAATATTGGGCTTGCAAAATCTATCAAAATATACACATTGCGCTACAATTTCCTTATCATTTCAGACTTCACAAATGTTTGTATCTGCAAGGTTGCTTTGTCCCTTGTTGGATTGTTTGGAGATAATTGCTTGGTCACATCATTTTTGACTTTCATTTGTGCTTGAATCATTTTTTCCCACGGATAATTTGATTGTAACATCCTTCAACATCATCAGGTAAACCAAGTCAAATTAGTTTCTCAAGATTTTAGATTCAAAACTTCAAGTTTCTATCCAAATTCCTACACAGGCGGCTCTTCTTGTTGACAGGCAGCTCTACATATGGGAGACTCCACTTGCAGACAGGAATCTCCACCTAAAATCAGTAAATTTTGAGGTTTTGAAAAGATTTTCTAGCTCCACTCTCCTGGAGGTTCTCAAATTGTTTTGCCTCAATCAATTATTTGCTTGTTCGACCACTATTTTATTTCATCCTTCTAGTCTCTCATATTTTCACTTCACTTTCCTAATCTTGGTAACTTGAATCACCATCATCTATATTGGACTTCATCAATCAATGTCAACCCTTATCTTTCATACCTTCGTCAGATTTCCATCTAAAATCTTAGGTAGAAATATTTATCAAAGTGTTAGAAGGATCCTTATCATTAGCAAAAAAATTAATCTTGTCACTTGAGAACATTAGTATATCTTGAGTGGTCAATCCAATCCTATCTTGCTCAAGATCATAAGTCTATCTTTGAGTAGGAAAAATCATCATCATTAATCCTTATTGTTTGCACCTCATTGGATCCTATTTCACTAAGGTTTGTCTTAAACCTTCATCATTAATCCTTATCAATCCAATATTGAGACTTTGTCTCTTTATCCAATCAATCAAACACATCCAATAAATCAATCAATCAATCCTTTTATCAATCAATAAATCAATCCTAATCGATCATAAGTCCAATTTACTCCTAGTTTCTTCAACAGATCAAGCCAATCAATCCAAATCTTGATCATAAACAAATTGAATCCAATCATCATAAAATCAAAGCAACCTTTCAATCCCTATCCTCATATCAAAAAATCCAAAAACATTGCTCCTAGTCCAAGATCATTTCCTCTTCACTTTCTTCTTTGCAAACATCCCTCATTTTTCTTCCAAATTCATCCATCACCTTCATTCCTCTTCTTCATCTACCTCATATTCTAATCCAATTTTAAATCCTCTCATTTAATCATCATGAATATAGATTGGTTTCATGAAATGGTTGAGGAAATTCAAATGTCAAACCCTAATCCTCCAGCCATACCTCAACTTTAGCCAACCTATCAAACACTCCCATCAACCTCATATCTTCCTCGAAACTATTCACCTCCTAACTATCCATATTTTCCTCCTCAACACCCCACATCTAATCCTACTTCTCCTCCCATTTATTATCCTTCTTCCACCTTTGACAAGGGAAATCCATCTCACTATCCCCCTTCTACATATGATCATCTTTCCCAAGAGATCCAAGAACTTCAAAACATTGTCCTCAACATGTAAAATGAAAAACATTATCCTCCATCTAATCCTATACCTCCATATAATCCTAATCCTCCAGAGCACTTATCATCCCCTACGAACTTCTTTAACTGGGTTGATCAAATAGTAGAAAAGTATACATCTCCAGCTTGAAACAAGGTTGTCCGATCCCCATGTCCATCTCCATTGCACAAAGACAAACCCCCATCTCCTAAGCCTCCTAAATCCTCATTTCCCACAAACTTCTTTAGTGATTGGATCCATGAAATAGAAAAGAAGCATCGATCTCCAAATCCAAGCGAAGTCATCCAATCCCCTCAAGTCATTAACCCATGTTCCAAGTGACGTCGGCCATCTCCCTTGAATAAAAATACATCACCATCTCCTAAGCCCCATGATTGTTCCATTCCTCCAGCTACCCCAATCAAGTATCTTGCATCTTTCCATAATGCTTCCACTCCATCCATCACACCATCCCCACAAGTCGAAACAAATCAACCTCTTGTTCCAAAGCATTCCTCCATCTCATGATACCTCCCCATCTTTTGACATCTTTCCAGATGAAGATCCCAGCCTTCCATATCAAGATCCCCTTGCCTTTCTTAATCCAACTCATGATCCTATTCCTAATCCAGAATAGGAAATCCCTTACACCTTTCCATTTAAAGACTCCATCCTCCCATCCCAAAATTCCCCTCGTGATCCTATCCCTAATCAAGATCAAGACATCCCTTTTACCTTTCCCTTTGAAGATTCAAGCCTTCCATCTGAAGATCCTACTCCATGCAACGATGCCACTCTATCCAATGATCCCTTTCGTGTCTTATCTAATAATCCCTCCCTATGTCAAGATCAAGTAACTTCTCCTAATTCCATCTCCTTTCATGATATCCTTCCATCCAATGATCCCATTATCCCTTATGCTCCACCACATAATCCTCCTCAAATTCAAGATCAAAGTACCCCTTCAACTTCATGTGATGATCCAAATTTATCCCAATATCTTCTTATCCCTTCTAATCCCCCTCAAGATCCTAATCCTCCATATGATCCTAATTGTCCACAAAATTCCATCACACCTATCCAATCCATCCATGAAGCTCATACATCTAAGGTTAGTTCATCCACCTCTATCCAACATATCTTCCTTTAAGAGCCTATCATTCCTTCCACCTCTTCACCCCATTCACATGGACTCGCATCTTGTGCTCAAACAATTAAGTATCCCACTAAAAAAATAATTTCTCAAGATGTTGGTGTGCCTTCCACCCCTTCTATATCCAAAATTCCTCCATCTACATTAAAATATCCCCATCACACATCCTCCAAATCTATATTGGGCCCTTATGTTGCAAAAATCATCCCTTCCCCCTCCAAATCCATTTTGGACCCTTATGTTCCAAACTCCATCCCTCATTCATCCACATCCATTTTGGGTCCTTATGTCCCACAGTCAAACTCTTGATCCCTTCCATCCATTTTGGGTCCCTACATACCTCCATCACCTCAAATACCCAAGCAAGATCAACAAAGGCACACATCCTTGAATTCCTTCCAACATTCACTCTTCTTTATTCCATCTATAAACTCTCCACACCATCTATATTCATGCACCCCTACCCTGGCTAATGGAAGAAAATTGGATGCCAACGCTAAAGTGCATAAAGTTCAAAATCCACAAAAATCAAAGGATCAACATGTCCCATCTAAAAGACATGTTCAAGAAAAGAAAAAAATGATCCAAAAGAAAGAAAAATTCAAAAGGCCAAAAAGGCCCAAAAATAAATTCATGTGGATTCCTAAGCTAGTTATTGAAGCAATGCATATCAAAGAAAAATCAAATTTGGCATCCAAACTTGCTAATCCAAAAGCTTCATCCACTCATAAGTCCTCAAATCTTCCATTTTCCAAATATATTTTGGGTCCTTACATCCAAAAATTGATGAAGGGTGCTCCCCTTAATACCACAAACACATAACATAAACAGAGAAACAACCACAATATGCAAGAATAGAAAATTGGCTTCTTATTATCTCCACAAATGTGGAATTACAAACTTTCAGAATTACAATATGCAAAGCCACATGGGCATTCCCTTACAATATTCTGTAGGACAAAGCCTCAAATTATTACCCAGATCTACTACCCAGAACTATTCTGAACTGCCTAAGACAATAATACAGCCTTCCTTATATAGGCAATTTTCCACCGCCTGGGAAGGTTCCAGAATAAGGCCGACCAAACTTAGAATTGTTTTATTTTACATTTTATTACATCATAGTCGGCTCAAGATAACCTTTGAAACCCGAACAGAAATTTTGAAGAAAATTATTTTCTGCCATTTCAGGTGGCCCAACTTCCGAAGACCATAAGTCATCAC
>MU223598.1:359234-371453 GCA_018584345.1 Thuja plicata | reverse complement strand
CTATCATATTCATTTCATCCACCCATATGCACCTACCATATCCTTTATTCATCCACTATCCATTATCCTACATAAGTTCATCCACTTTATCCATATTTGATCTTGACATCCTATCCATATCTTCCATCGCATAGTCCTTTTCTTATACTTTTCCTCCATCCACCATCCATAATTCTATGTAATTCCATCCTCCTTTCCATTTCCTAGATCCCTGTTATCCCATACATTTCCTCCATACATTATCCATTATCCTCCATATCATTATCCCCTATCCTATTCATAGCCTCCATCTCATATCCCTTTCCATCTCTCCTACCTTTTCTCTTCATACAAACTAGAGGCACTAAAATATTAATGCATGCTTTGGACAACACGGCTTTATCTCCTCCATGCACATCCTTTATATACTATCCATTTGTCCATCTCATAAATCCTTTATCCTCCATCTCCCCATCCTTCACACTCCCACCTCTTGTATGGGGGCATATTTTACAATATTGTACTTGGATCTTGCTCTGCTTATTCCCCCTCCCATACATGCCATTCTGTCCTTTCATACATCTTTTTCATACCTTTAGTGTGGTGACATTCCACCTAGTTCTTGGATCTCTTTCCTCTATAACCCCCATCTGATGGTCTTCCATATCCTACCATTCCATCCATCTCCTTCCCAAATCATCTCTCCATCTTTCCATCCTTTCATATACCTTGGCTCTCCCTTGTCATTGGTGTTAATCCATTTTCTCCTTCATCCATTCTCCTATCCAATCTCATCTACTCCATTTGTCCTTTCCACCTCCTATCTAATCTTTTACTCTCCTTCAAACCATCTTGCCTATCAAATCTCTTTATCTTCTCATCCAATCTTCCTCTCATCCAATTCAATCATTCTTATCTCCTCATCCCATTCTATCTAATCCATGTTGTTGTATGAAGCCTAATCAGACACAAAGGTCTTTTCCACCCCCTTTTTTATCGACGCGGTTGCTCCCCATATTTTTCTACAGGGGTTTGGGGGAAAACATATTTCTAAAAAATCATAAAAATCATAAAACATTCAAAAAATCTTAAAAATCATAAAATATTCAAAAAATCTAAAAAAGTTAGAATATGTTCCTAAACAAAATCCTGAAAAATTAAAAAATTATCATAAAATCTTTAAAAATAGAAAATTCAAAAAAAAAAAAATTCACAATCTTTAAAAAACGTAAAAAATTAAAAATATTTAAAAATCTCAAAAAATTCTTAAAAATCTAAATTTAAACATTAAAAATTATAAAAAATAGAACATTCTTATAATTGCAATAACATCAAGTTTGATCAGTACTAATCCATGCACTCCAATTTTACAATCTTGCACTTCAATCTTTCATCCTATCATCATGTTAATTTGAATTGGCTGGAAATCGCTTGATCATTTTTTCCAATCATCATCATTGGATGTATCCTTCCCAATCCTTGTAGCCCTACCTACATTTTCTTGTGGCCCTGCCCGCATATCCTTGATCTTCATCAGTCAATCAATCAGTTTTCAGTTGCCTAGGGGCAACATGTTGGTTAGCTTTCGGTTTGTTGTGCATGCTTGCTTGTTGATTGTATGTGTTAGTGTTTTTTTGTACTTGATCATTTTATCATTATCTCTTTTATCATGTACTTGACACCTTGTCATCTTGGTTCCTTATACCTTGGTGCATATCGTCAAGTACCATATCAAAATCCAAGTTGTGCTCCCCAACATTTACACAATTCATTTTCATTGCATTTTTGATAGATTTTCATTTTGCACTATGAGGCCTTCTTTTTAGCCCTCATCCTCACCTAGTTTTGTGTCTCCCCCCAAGTGATGAATAGCTCTTCATTTCTCCTCCCACCTGTGCGCTCACTTAGATCTTCCCTTTTTCCCCCTCAATAGGCAGTCCCTCCTCCCAGGCAATGGAGATGCCCCTCCGTAGATGGATGGGCGGCTCTACTAGAAGAGACGCCCATCTATAGACGGACGAGTGGCCAATCATGTGCATTAATCCTTCTCTAGCCAATCATGTGCATTCACATGGATCAACTCCAAAATTATGAGCTTGTGACACTTGTCACTTGTCTCTTCATTTGGCTTTTAGTTCAAAAGTCAACTCCTCTTTTTAACCACTTAATCCTAGCCACTCATCCCTTTTTCCTCTTAATCTCCTTCACTCCCACCAAAACCCTACCTAACCCTCAATCTTAGCCACTCATTTTCCACCTCTTAATCCTAGCCCTCCATTTTCATGTCAAATCCATAAAAGGAGGCCTCACTCCTCATTTTGCAACTAGTTAGGGAATTGAGCTAGTGATTGCATTTTAGAGCATTTTTATTAAGCATGTCTTAGTCTTCATTCTATTTAACTTCTTTGAGCATTAGATCATCTAGATATTAAATGTTAAGTAATGGAAATCAATTTTAGTTTAGTTCATCTAGCATCTTCATCCTAGATTTTCTATTGCACTCTCAATCTTCATTATGTGAAGCTTGGGGCAAGTTCCTCATACTTATCCTCAATCCCTTCACCATCTTTTGCATCTATCATAGTGGGATTTTATTGTATTGTGTTGGGAGAGCACACCCACAAAATTTCTAAGAGAAAATCAAACAAGTCTTGGGTGCACTTGTTTTAGCTTATCAGAGGTTGTAGTAAGAATTTAGTTGTATTTCAAGTTCTTTGCATGCTTTAATTTATTGGTATATCTTGTGTTTTGCATGTTTTGACTTGTTGTGCAGCTACAAGAATTTTCATTGCATACATTTATGTAGATGAAACCTTGGGAAAATAAATTAATAAAAAGGATGACTTGAAGGATCTCAACAAGATATTTGATAGAATGGAGAATTTTAAGCTAACATTAAATCCCAAGAAATGTTCTTTTGGAGTATCATCTGGAAAAATCATAATATATATTTTTTTTGCAAAGGGAATCAAAGTGGATCAAGCTAAAGTCAAATAAATCATGGAGATGCAACCACCAGAGAACATAAGTCAACTGAGGTGTTTCCAGTGAAAGTTATAATCAATCGGAAGGTTCATATCATAATTGGCAGAAAAATCACAACCATTTACAAAGTTTCTCCACAAAGGTGTTACCTTCCAATGGGATAAAACTATTAGTAATAACTGAGAGGGGGGGGGGGGGGGGAATCNGTGAATCAGTAGCCTCAAAAATTTATCCTTCAAACATTAACCACCAATCAAATAAACCTCAGATTATTAAGTCCCTACAAGATGCATGCCATGAAATACTTGTAATGAATAACTGTCTGTCGGTTTTCCTTGTCTTTCCTTATTCTCATTGATTACCGATAAGCAGTATAACTATTTACCGAAACTCAGTAAATAATCAGAGTATACCGATCAATCCAGTGTTAACTATGTTAGATACAAAACAATAAAGAAATGAATCATACACACAACACACAAATTTTTAATGTGGAAACCCTGTTAAGGGAAAAACCACTAGGACCGGTACCCCAAATTTTCACTCTTCTGAAGTGAGCCCTGTTAGGAGCCAACCCTGTTAAAGGTTACAAACACACTTTTAAGTGCGACCTTGTTAGATTATTTTATACATAGAGGTTGTCACTTAGTATCGGGCATCTATTGCTACTATCCTTGAATCAACCTCCTTCTTAGACTGTCAATAGGTATCGGGCAAATCCAATGCTACTTTCATGAATCAACCTTTTTGGCACTCCTTGGGATGTACCTCAATATATAGAAGACTGTTAAGTCCTGCTCTATTAAGAGACTTGATGCTTCAATGGTTAAACTGAAATAATATGACCTATTTCTAATGCAACTTTGAATTGTATATTTTCATATCTATTTAAGTACATTACCTCTCTAATCAATGTATCAATTCAATTCTTTGTGCTTCACACTTTCTGCTTTGTGATGTTGTGCTTCACTATTTGTCGGTGTCTGTAGAATTCTTTAGCTCTCCTTCAACTTGATTGATCAGGACTGTATGAAGTTCTTCTTGATCATTTTTTCTTCAACATCCTCTTTTCATTCACTCCCCTTAATGCCCTTTCCGTGAATGTGATGTTACAAAAATGAATTAAGCTTGTCTCTTATATAAACATGATATTCACTGTTTCTTGATTCTTGATTCTTGGCGTGAAAAAATATCTAGCCAATTTGATTTAAAGCATAACTCCTGATTTATCTCATAGTTATCTTCTTTCCAGCTGTACAAATCTTCTTTAAATCAATTACTTAACTTTGGTCGAATAAAACAAAGAAAACAACCAGTTAAGTCTATCTTTTAGCTCTTGCCAGCTAGATATTTTGTCATTTTTTGAACTCTTTGTTCTGTCAGTCAATTCTTCAGTTAGTTGTCGGTGACAACTGACATTTCTGTCAACATGACTCCAGTTAGCTTTGGGATCTCAATCCATCAGGCATCATTAGCTTTTTACTCATCGGGCAACTCTATTTTCAGCTCATCGAGCATCCTGTGGTTTTGCTTTGCCGGGCAACACTGTCTTTTGTTTGTCAGGTATCACTGTGAATTTTCTTCTTTTCCTTTACTGATGGTGTGAAATCCGTCAGTGTTATCTATCACTTAGTGAATACATGACATTTATGCATTGCTAAAATCATAACCTTTATTCTACTGATTCTCTGAAGTCTTTGGCATTATGTACATGACCGTACAGATGATATCAAGTTGACATCAATGACAATACAAATCATTAACTGATTTAATGCTTTGGATTATCTTTAAATTAACATTATCAAACATTCAATCAATTACATGTCATCAAAAACATGTGAACAATCCTTCAATCAAGTAAAGTAGTATTTGAAAAATCCTCCTATATTGATGTCTCTTATTCAGGAAACCATTGTTACTCTATATCTCAACAACTAAAACATAATTAGGAGTACTACTAGAACAACAAGATAAAATAGGAAAGGAAAGAGCCATATACTACATTAGCAAAATATTGGTAGCCTATGAAATCAACTACACAACTATAGAAAAAACAAGCTTGCCAATGGTCTTTGCAACAAAAAAATTTAAGAAACTACATGCTTTCTCATTTAGTTAAACTCATTGCTAAAATTGATCCAGTCAAATATCTCCTAAACAAAGCAACACTAACATGAATATTAGCCAAATGGGTAAAATACTAAGCGAGTCTGATATTGAGTATGTGGATTAGAATGCTATAAAAGGAAAATTCATTGCAGATCAAATAGTTGAATCACCTTTGCACGACAAGAGACCGTTATGTATTGAATTCCATAATGAATCTATACTCCATATCACTAAATATCTATAGAAAATGTATTTGGATGGCTCGTTCACTCAAAAAGGATCTAGAGAAGGAGTACTATTTATTACACCGCAAGACTATATCATTCCAAAGGCATACAAACTATTATTTCCATACACCAATAATATAGAAAAATATGAAGCCTTGGTTAACAATTTTAAAATGGCACTAGAATGGAAAATCACTAAATTACACATATATGGTGATTAGTAGTTGATAGTCAACCAAATCAATGACGAGTATCAAACGAAAGATGCAAAATTAGTGTCATACAAGAAAATGGTAGATGATCTCAAAAAGTACTTTGTATACATTACCTTTGAATAGATTCTTAGAGAAGAAAACAAAGTAGCTAACGCAATGGTGACCTTGGCCTCTTTGCTATAGATATTAGACCAACAAGTCCTCTATGAGTTCCTGATGGAAGAGTTTCCCTACCCATCTTATGACTGTCCCGATTCTTGCCTCATTTTTCAAATAGTAGGACATGACTCCTCCCTATATAAAAAAAACTATGTGTACCTTAAAGACTATTCCCTTCCAGAGGACTTATCCAAAAATAAAGAAAATGAAACCTTATCCTTCAAGCCTCGCATTACCTTATCATAGCTGACGACTTATATCAATGAGGTCTTGATAGTACTTTACTAAGATTTTTAGAACATGAAGAATTTCATAATGCCTTACATGAAGTCCACCAAGGTTTATGTGGATCACATTTGAATGGTCTCGCTCTTGCTAAGAAAATTTTGAGAATCAGTTACTATTGGCCAATAATGGAGAAAAATTATGTTTAGTTTGTAAACCAAAGAAAGAAATGTCAAATCCATGGAAACCTCATCCATGCACCAGTGAGAGATTTTCTACCTTTAATCATGCATTGGCCCTTTTACCAATGTTCATTTGATTTGATTGGTCAAATATATCCCTCATCTTCAAATCAACATAAGTTTTTCATAAATGACACATAATACTTCATAAAATGGGTTGAGGTTATCCTTTTGATCACTACTTCTGGTAAACAAATTTCAATGTTCATACTCAACTATATAATATATAGATATGGTATCCCTTCTTCCATAGTGAAAAACAATGGAAAACAATTTAAGAACAAGGATGTCACCAAACTCTGTGAAAAATTTCATTTCACACAACATTTATCCTCTATCTATTATCCGCAAGAAAATGGATAGGAATAAGCATCTAACAAAAAACATCTTGAAAATCTTGCACCAGATAGTTAATGACACTGGTAGAGATTGACATCTTCAAATAAATCCATCTTTATGGGCATATCGTACAAGCATCAGGACACCAACTGGAGGCACTCCATTTTCTCTTGTTTATGCATCAGAAGTTGTTTTTCCTATTGAAGTGGAATTACCATCCTTGAGGGTCTCTTTAAGAGGGCTTATCTTTGATGATGAATATAGAATCTACAACTTGCAAGAACTGGAATTGGTTGAGGAGTGTCAACAAGAGACCTTTGATAACCTTCAGTTCTATTAGAAGATAATGGATAGAGGGTATAATCATAAAGTCAGACATAGAGAGTTCCAGTCTGGTGAATTAGTGCTGAAAGAGAATCCTAAAAGTAAGATAGTGAAAAGAAAGGGAAATTTGAATCAAATTGGTTGGCACCTATGTAATAGTATCTACATATGACTCTGGTACATATCATTTGTCAACACCTGAAGGAGATTTTCTTCCAAACCCTATTAACACCATCCATGTAAAGAAGTTTTATACTTGACATCTTGAATTAAAAATGTATACAATGCAAAATGATCGTAAAGAAAATAAAAAATAGTGGGAAAATGATCCTGAAGAAAATCAAAACAATGGAAATTTTTTCCCTAACAAAATTAAAAACAGTGGAAAGTTTCTTGAAGAAAGCACAAAAACATCAAAAATAGTCCTGAAAAAAGTGTATCTTTGTGAAAGCCTAGCAAACGGGTGCCTTCATAACAAAAAAAAGTGAAAAATCAAAAATAAATAAATAAAAATTTAAAAAAATCAAATAATATCAAGAAAATTACAATAAATTTAAGTAGTGAAAACCTAGAAAACATGCACTACTTGTAAACTAGTTTCTTTATCTATCAATGCATTGCTTAGCCATCTCCTTTGCATCAGTAGTATACCTCATCGCTTGAGCATACTTATCATATATTTTACATCATTTGTACATATCGGTTGTTGTCGCATTCCTTGTACATATCAATTGGCTTTGCATATATCCTCGTGGCTTGGAGTTGGTCCACATCTTCTTCCTAGGACAATTGTATATAGATTGGGGCAAGTTCCTAGTCATCACCAGATTTTACATCTATTAATAGATGATCATCTTTTAAAACACATTCGAACACATTTTCTATCAACAATCATGAATTCTGCTATTTTAGCAATCAACAACCAAACAACGACGTTTTTCAACACCACCTATTATGGATAGCCTTGTCCTATATTTTTATAGTCCTATCTTTTGAGTGACTCAAGGATTTCTCTACACTAGAGAAACAAGGAAGAAAGTGTGACATTTTTTTTTGTCTGTTGATATCAATTTTCTCTTATCATATCTTTTGAGTGACTCAAGGATATCTTCATAATAGAGGAACAAGGACATGGGGCATGATATTTTTCTTTAGTTTCTTCTTGTGGGATATGTTCCAATGAAATCTAATAGGATAGATATTTGTCGTTGTTTGTGGTAAGAGCCTCTACATTTTTTGGTATGCCACACATACCTTGACTCCAAAGATCTGTATTATAGATGGAGGTCTGAATTCATTCCTTGTTTTTTGAAACATTAGTAATTATTTATTGTCATATTTCCAGAGGAATTCTAGGATGTCTTTATACTAGAAAACCAAAGAAGGAATATGACATTTTCTTTATCTGCTTCTTGTGGGATATTTTTTTAGATAAAGTCAAAGGTCGAATAAATTGGGTGTCTGTGATAAGAGCATTCACAATTCATTGTGATACACCACATGTACCTCGACTCTGAATAATTGTACCCTACATTGAGGTTGGGAAAATTATTCCTTGTCTATTTTATACAAATGATACTCATGTCATCATAGTTTATCATACATTGATGCTTGTATCAAATTGAAAGATCAAATTGGATGATATCATTATTCATATCACCATGGTTGCCTATGTACTAGTGGGGGTTGTATTGATTTTACATCCGATACATGTAGTATTCATATCACCATGGTTAACTATGTACCAGTGGTGGTTGTACTTTCTTAATAATCCAAGGAAGATGATATTTGTATCATCATGCTTAATTATATCAATGATGGCCATGTCTACTTCCACATTACAAAAGCTCAATGATGAGATATAGCATAACAAAATATTGAAAGAATGACAATAATGGAATTTTGCATAGAAGGTTAAAATCATTTAGGAGTGCATTCATCTAGTGTGATCGACAACATCAGAAAAGATTAATTTTGACATCATCATCAAATATATCTTCTACACAATCGAGTATCTTGTACACTGAAACAAAAAGATCCATACATCACATGTTAGTGACATATATTATTTATTACATCATTGTTTCATTTCATTTACCATAGCATCACATTTTTCACCACATTGCATACATAAAAATCCTAAATAAAATCCAATTGCATTTTATAATCACATGTAAAAAATTCACATCACATAGTATATTCATTTGGATCATCATAAACCATCATATAATGCAAAATCATGGACTCATGTATCCATAAAAAAAAATATTTTTATTTTAAAAAGAACATGTTCATCCATCATAAGGAGATCATATAGACATCAATGGAACCAAACTGCATCTCATATACATATACCATACATGTCAGTGTGCTGATACAATGAGATTAAAATATTTGATAGATCATATATAATAAAAAATGTCTAACATCAAAGTACATCAACCATGTAAAGGTATGATATCATCATCAAAGTACAATATCAAAGTACATCATTAATACATCAAGGATCATAAACAAAATTAGGCATGGCTTCGCGCATCTGGACTAGGAGGACTAGGTGGAGGAACATTTGATCTAGCAGGAGCTATACCCAGTAACTGACCCACAACCTGAGAAAACAAAGGAACACTCCTCGGAGGTTATGGAATGGCTTAAAAATAGGATACATAATAATACATATCTTTACCTTGATGAAGTGCAACATCTTTCTAAGATGTGTCTCTCTCTAAAGTAAGCATGGCAACCTAAGACTCTAATATTGCCACACAAGTCTATAACTGTGCTCTCTCCTACCCTAGTCTATGAAGAATGACACCCTAGTCACCCACCTATCCGACCCTCTACACTAAAGCTAAATCTTTTTGTACACCCTCTTGTGTACCTCTACATGGTGGAATTGGAGCATTTTGTGGTGCATCTATTGCCTCCCTATTCCTTATCCTCCTCACCAAATAACTAGGATCTTTCATGGGTGCTATACATCTAATCCTCCTCCTACCCCCATCACGTCCATCACCACCATCATCCCCACCATATCCTCTTCCACCCTCTTGACCACCACCTCTACCTCCACCTATCCTACCACCTCTATCACCATCTCTACCACCCCTCCTTCTATCTCCTGCTCTCCCTCCATCTCTACCTCCATCCCTCATAGTAGGTGCTCATGCATGACCACCCCTACCTCTCCCCTAAGCACCATCATTTTACTCCTCCTCAACATCTTCAAGGTCATCAGTCATGGTACCAACCTCATAAAGAGAATTAAATCTCAGGAATGGATGCTACAATAGATATTATACATGCTCATTTGTAACTCCTACATCAATAATATCTGGAGCATAATCCCACTGCATCATCACTAATTGTAGGTACTCCTTCTTAGTAGTCTCATTCTAAATCTGAGGAACCCATAGTGGGTCATCCTCCCCACATCTATCATAATGTATTGTATCCTAGGGCATGCTTTATACATGTTTGTATTGTCTCAGTACCCTAGTCATGATGAATCACTCAATCACATATTGACTCCTACCAATCAGATACCTGATCATAAAGACAAATGACATCTCCCTCCTATCCTCTCTCCAATCATCTCAATCCAAATAGGGTCTCCACTCCACTATAGTAAGATCATCAAAAACATGCCTCTAGTACTCTAACTTCCCTAATTGGGGTTGCACCATAAAACCATTGTACATATATAGGTAAGGTTGTCCCGTCTATCTCTCTTGTGGAACAACTTGTCTCATCACAAGAAGGTGCTCCCATGCTCAGATCTGGAAAAAAATCACACCTACTGACACACTCTTTTCATATCAATAAACCACATGTTGTAGCTCATGCTATAATTGATCTAATAGAAAATAACCCCAAGCAAAATGTCACAATCTCTCAAGTAAATCCTCCAGTAACCATCCCCAGAAACACAAGAATCCACGTGCATTCTTGTCTGGTATGAGAAAACCATCGATTAATCACCCAACGCTATAGGAAGAGGAGCATAAGAAGCCTCCATGTTATCCCATCTGATGGTATATTGAACAATGTTCTCATCCAGGAACACTCAATGTAGTGCCTCAATGCCCTCAACTATGTCATGGTCATAGTAAACAATATCACCTATAATGTGAATCTAGAGAATCTTGTGCACGTCCTCTAGAGTGACTATAATATCTCTAGTCGATAGGTGGAATGTATTTTTGTCCAAGTACCATCTCTTGACCAGAGCAGTCAATAGGCCCCTATTCACTCATTACTTGGGTATATCAAGAAAATGTGACAAACCACAATGTTGGGTATGTTAGGAAAAATGCAACTGAGAGGGGGTGTGAATCAGGTGTATGCTAAATATTTAAACTTCTAAACTAATAAATCATTTACTTAATGCAAATCTGAACACTTCAAGAACAACACCATAACACAAGTATTTGTTGTCGAGGAAAACCCTATTAAGGGAAAAAAAACCCGGCGGGAATTAACACCCACAAATAATGTACTAGAAATATTATATCCCTATTAGAAGACCTAGCCATTTTAGGAGCTGATTATTACATTTTAGTACAAATTCCCTATTAATGGATAGACCTTGTTAGGAGGTGAATGAAATTTTGAGCTCACTACCCGAGCACACTTTCCAAAGTGAAGGTTAAATCTTCCTTTTGAAGGTGAAACCCACCTTCTGGAGCCACTGTCGAAAGAGAAGTATAAAGGTATACTTATAACATTGAACTAACTGATAGAGAATTTATTTGCCTATACAGTTCCAATGAAGTACATTGCAAACATAATCACTACTCTACATCTAGTAGAACTCACATCCACATCCTCGCAGCATCCAATCCATATATTTTCACATCAAGACACTACTTTCTTTTATACAAGTTACAACAAGCAATTAGGTCAGCATGTTAATGTAACCACCTGGATTTGGTCTGCTCGGACTATAGACCCTATTTTTCCTAAGTGTGATCATACCCCCAATTATGTTCAAATGACCCTATTACTGCTTGGCATAATTCTTTTGAAATCAATTTAATCTCCTAGGGTGATCAAATCACTAAATTAATTACTTTTAGCCAAAATAAAAATCAATCGAATATATGGCTAAAATGATTAATTTAAAAGGAATTAAATAAAGTCCTAAATCAATTGCTCACTTGCAAAAGAACCCATTTCCTTAGCCTATTTAATTTAATTAAATTGGCTATAGTTCTATTAATTATTAAAAAGAAAAAAAAATTTAAATAATTAATATTCCTATTTTTGAATGAATTAAATAAGTTTATTTCATTTCATTAATATTCCTCTAAACCCCTAACCTAACCCACTTCAACCACTTTGACCCTGGGTTCAAACCTATCCCAACCCATTCACCCCATGCTAATCTAATCCTAATCTTAATTCTATCCTAAC
>MU223598.1:271758-359184 GCA_018584345.1 Thuja plicata | reverse complement strand
GTCAAGGAATCTCAAGATTCCTTTCCTCAAGTCCACTTTCTCAAGCCACCCTCTTACACCCTTCCCATGCTTCTTTAAGGCTCTCATTAATGCCTTATTAATGTAGATTCCTTAAGCCCATGTCTCCACCATGCCTATTGAATTCCTTTGGCATTTATTGCTCTTATACACCATTAATGAGTTTTTCAGCTCCATTAATGCACCTTGTCCCCCCTCTCTCTCCTCATTCTTCTATAAATAGAAGGTGTTTTTGAGCACAAATAAGCCTTCATTTTTAGAGTAAAATTGCATTGTTATGTTGTTAGAATAAACCTAGACTCATATCATATTTTAGATTTCATGTTCATGCATTGTTATTTTCATGCTTTTTAGAGCTAGAATGCATGTTTAGGAGATATCTTTCTTGTTTTAACTCAAAAATTTCATGCTAATTCATATATGTTACTGATAGTAGCATAATTTGAGGGCTATTGTCTTACTTATCATACTCTTCTTAGTTAGAAAGCAATAGGTCGATTTTAGTTGTTTTATACGCTCATCTAACCATGTTTTCCACTAATGCAATGACCTATTGAAGTGTTGTGTCTCTCTTAACAGGTAAAAAAATCACACACACATTTCTGGCGGCCACCGTGGGGCATGATTCCAAATTCAGTCTCTTTTTGACCTCATTTTTCACTAATATTTCCTCCCAATTTTCAGGTCTAGAATTGCATCTGGTCATTTTGGCTCGCATCCGGGATATGCCATCACACCGTAGAAAACAAGGCTCGCATCCAGGATTTTCTGGATCATTTTTGGTTTAAGATCGCATCTGGGGAACATTCAGTCACATCTGGTGACAAAGGCTCATGTACAATATATGGTATCACATCCTTTTATTTTAGGATTGCATCTGGTGAAATTTTTTGTGAACTTCATTGCCTAACCACTAATGTTTGCGCGCTTTATTTCTTTAATCTTTTCACAGCTTAACTAGTGCTTGCAGGTTTCCATCAGAGGTTTTCTTGGGAGTTGAATGAAGAATACTAACGTGGTTTTTCAGGTTGCCCAACCCCCATCTTGACCTCTATTTTTACATGCTTTTTACACTAAACACATTTTCTAATTTTCCACTAAACTGACTAGAGGACTATGCTCTTTTCCTTTTAAGGAAAATCAGAAGCTCACACATCAGTTTATGAGTTGAAAGGAATTTGGAGATAACTAAACCAAGGCAAACAAAACTAAATTTCAATTTGGATCAGTAACTGAACAATCAAAGCATTAAAATTTTGTGGCTCAATGAACAAGTTCAATCGTTTAATTCAATTTGGATCAGTAACTGAATAATCAAAGCACTAAATTTTTAGGTTAATTGAACAAACACATTGTCTAAATTTTGGGAATTAGAAATTGAACAAGATACTCATTTAAGATTGTGGATTAATTGGACAAGCAAACTTTCCTTTCAAGCATTTTGTTTTCCATTAAATAGGAACATCTTAAATTGAGCACAACATTGCTTGAGGGAACGAACTACTTGTTTGATTCTATTTTGGGAGAAAACAACATGGATTAGGAGAGTATGCTCTTCTTCATCGAAGGAATCATAAATCTAGACGTCCTACACTTGCCAATCCTTTGTAAGCTTATTTAATAGTAGAGGGTCTTCCGGTTGAGGAAAAAATCTGTCGGCAATGACCCAAGTGAGGATAGGTTTTACGCCAACCCTTCCAACTCACTATAAATATTTGCTTCCTCATAGGCTAAAGCCTCAGAAGATGGAGTCAGTTTTGTTCATAGAATTCTGACATCATTATTTGAACATGCTTGGGTATGTGTAGAGAAGAGCCGCTTGAATCTTGCTTGTAAGACTACATATACTTAAGTACTCATAGGGCTATACGCGTCAATTTTGCCTTGTGCAATTCTATGGGGGACAGTTTTGAATGGATTTCCCATAATAGACAATATTTCAACTAAAAGAATTCCTAATTCATCCCCAAAAGGGTGATAATCTTTGTGCAAGGCAAAAATTAATTGCCCCAAGACACTCATCATATCGTGCCCTCACTTGCATTTGGATTTGGCTAATACAACATCACGACTAGAGTCATTGCATGCTTGGTGATGGCTATATTCTGATTAGCATTTGAGTGTGTGCCTAAGTCAATGAGAAAAGATTTTCATCCTCCACCTAGAAAATATGGATAAGATGTGTGTTTGATTCACCCTCCTAACAATGTAAATCCGTTTGACGTGCCTAAAAAAATATTAAAAAGATAACATCTTCAAAAAAACAACAAATTTCAATCCTAGGTCGACACATGTGTTTTTATTCACTGATGAGTCTCAGAACACAAAAGTACAATCATACAAACTTCACGCACTTCCAAAATAAACCTTTCAAAACTGATCAAATCTTACAGAGACATCAGAAAATTGCATCCTGGATTTCCTAAATCGTATATAGTATTTAGGCTCGCATCTAGTATCCTGGCTTGCATCTAGTCAGTACATTGTTGCATCTAGTATTTAAGCTCCGATCTAGGGTCGTTAGTAGATCGCATCCAGTATTTCTAGGCTCGCATCTACAATAGTGGGCACTTGGAATATATTTTCTTAGAAAGTCTCAATTGATTTGGCTACCCTTTTGGCTCTTTAGTCTGTCCCTGTTGTCTTTTCTGGTCTCCATGTCGTTAAATCAAAATACCTTTTCAAAATGTCTACCTTGCATGTCCTATCAGTTTCTTACAATCTGTCTCAATACGTGTGGTATATCTTCTTCTTACAACAACTTTGTTCCCAGCTCACTATCAGGGCATTCTAACTCTCTGACATTGGAATCATTTACTTCCACCAAAACTCAAATGATACTTCCACCTAGACACACTCACTTGAACAATTCAAGATACTGACTGACCTGTTAGGGTTTTTTATTGCTAGGCCTCTAAAAGATATTTGAAATCTTAAACAACTCTATCACCCCTAATGCCTTTTGACACTATGACTCAAGCAAGGGAAAAAACACTAATTGATGAGGTTCTTGATAACACTGTGAATATCTATTACCACCTCCTTCTTTTTTGAGATCCACTGACTCAGGCAGGTTTTACCTATGACTGATTACTATCTTAACAACATCTTTATAGTGGATTAAACCTTATGTGTTGAATGCTCTGTTTCAGATGGACATGTATATAACAATACAGATGACTATGATTATTCTAAGGAAAAGCTTGGCAATCCAAATCAATATCTTAATGATAGCAGACAGCAACATAACCAAGAAATACATTCTTCTTTCCTTTTGTAACTCTTATGAATCTAGGAGGAATAACCTATTTGATTTTCTCTTTAAGAAATCAACAAACTTCAATTGTAACCCTTAGGAATACAATTGATTCTACACAAAATACTCTAAAATGATTGGTTTGAATAGTATTTGAATGTTTGGATAATGACAAATTATCAAATCAATTCCTAGACTAGTGCCTATCCTTTGGGCTATAGAGTCAATAACTTAAAGTTCACAGAAATACATAAAAAACAAATATTGTAAGATGTCTTACAACTTACATACAATTTAGATAAAATACCTTACAAATTATCCTGTCATCTCTATGATATTGTATCAAATCCTTAACTATCGTTATGCTCCCTGAAACCACTTACAAAACTTAGTTCTTTCCTTGAAAGAAACTTGCAAGTAATTAGATAGCTACCTTATAGCTAAAATGCTTGAAATTGCCTTACAAATTCAATCATAAAAGAGAATACACAACAATTAAAGAGACAACAATGAAGATAGAGTAAAATTTCACATGTATTTTTAATGATATGATCCTGCTTTAGTACATAAAAATCTTGAAAGCTTGAAAGACACAGACAAAAGTCTAGAAAGGTTGATTTTCTATATATTTTATCTCCTTCAATTACAATTTTGATCCTATATATAGGTCCTTAACCATCTTGGAATCCTTTATTTTAGCATGCAACAAGCCTCTGATGGTTTAACAAACCTAACCCTAAAATTATAGAAAAGACAAAAGAAAAGAATAAAGAAGCGGTGGGAGGACAAAAATAGATGATAAAAATCTGATATTCTTTGTCCTTTCTGGAATTTGGCACCTTTGTCTGACAATGTGTAGGATAGCTTTTGGTATTTTCAGCAAGACTAAGTGACTGCCATTACAGGCTAACTTACACTTATCTCCATAAATAGCTAACCTCCCTGTGCTCAATGATCAGGCGCCAAGTGCTCCCCTCTACTCTTCATCAAGAGTTTCTTCCTCAATTTCAGGCTTCTTCTTCTTGGGCCTAGTCATCAAGTCCCATGCTGTCACCTCATCTTTAGTTGGCCACTTGAAAACCTAAGTGCTTTGTACCTGTGACTTTTTCCTGTCCCACCTGACATCAGTAATGCTCTTAACATCAACTTGAAATTTATTGATGTTAGTTTCAGCTCTGAAGGCCTCATCCAAAATATTATTAAAGCCTTCAATATCCAAATCAAATCCTAAAATGAATGCCTCATTATTAGGCATCTTACTGTCAAACTCATTCTTCCAGACCTCCAAGGCCTTTACCTGATCATCTTCTCCTTTAAGGGGAGGAAACAATCTGTTGAAATTTGAAGAAAATAGGCTCAATTTAGCCTCTACTTGGTTTAACTTGCCTTTGAAAAATGACAAGGCCACATTTACCTTTTTAACCTCATCTCCTACCTCTCTCACCACCTTAGGCAATTTTGACTTTAGGGGCTGCAAAAAGGCAAGTTTCTCAAATAGTTGCACCCTAGGAGACCAATTAACAAAATAAGGGTTTAATATAGAAAGATACCCTGTTATCTCTGTGTGTAAGGTGGGCAACTTATTATATGCATTGAGGATGACATATGTCTAATCCTTCAATATATCAATTCTATGTTGCAAAATGCACCTAAATGTATTCAAGGCTATCTCAATCTTCTTTTCTCCCATGTCATCATTTTCAACCACCTCCTCTAATTTTTCTTTATCCTCAATTTGCAAAGGTTGTTGTGAAGGTACATACACCACCTTAGGCTTCTCTTCTAATTGCTTCATTAGCTCAGTAATCACCTGATTTTGTTGGTGTATCTTGATGTGGCACATCTCCCAGTCTTTTGCCAAAGCACTGGTCTCTTCTATCAAAATACTACACTTATCAGATAGTTTCTTGGTCTTGTCCTCATTTAAGTGTGCCCAGTGTGTCATAATCTGAGATATCACTAGATCCCCTATATTCTGCACTGACCAAACCATCTGATTACCCACCATATTCTCTTGGATGTTCACAAACTGAGGTTTCTGGTCTTTTGGGCAAAGGCTCCACATGACAAAGGCCTGAGACTTTGGGCTATACCCAAGACCCTTTATCATGTCTCCCATTTTCACCTCACTTTCCATTTTCAAGTCTGGCTGCTTCCTTATCTGATCAATGATAAAAGCTGAGGCTAAGTCCCAGCCATCAGCAAGCAATATGCCACTATTTAACACCATTTGACTGGCCTCATCAGGTGAGATATCCTCACTATCAGGGTCATATGATTGTAGGGATAATAGAGCCTCATTTGTGATTGTTTCTTCTCCATCAAATTTCAATTGAACTCTTATTTCCTCTTTCTTTTTCCACCTTAGAAAATCTTTAAATTCATCAGTCTTGATGAAACCATCATCACTTAAAAATTGTTGTTGATGTAGTAGTCTTTCATCAATACAAGACTTGAGAGGCAACTCAATATTTTCCTCTACATCTAGTTGTCGCTTCTTTCCTTGTTTGATCAATTTTCTCAGGTTATGGTCATATAACCTATTCCCTGGAACCAAGGCACTTACTTTATCCTTTTTCTTTTACTACCTAATAGTTGAAGTCTGACCTATGTCAACTTTTTTCCTTTTGGCTGAAGGCTCTTCTACATCGTCTGGTTGGGAGACCTCTCTTACGTCAATGATATGGCCCTCTTCTCCCTACAACTATGGTACCTCTGCAACATCTTGTTGAGGCTGGTCATATTCAGGTGGACGGGCATAGTCATCATCACTACCACTTTCATATTCTAACTCTAAATGATCAGTCTCGTGAGCTACTTTCTTATCTAGAACATTATCAAGTTTCTCACAAAGCACATATAAATTATCAATCATGGCTTTGATTCTATCAAAATAGGGCAAATAAGGATAGAAGCCTCCAAAAGCCAACCCATTTCTCTTTATTTGTGTTTCTAGCTTCAGTAATTCCTGGATCCTCTCCCTTCTTTTCCTGATTTCATCTTCATCAAGAAGATTTCTTATTGCATCCTCTTCTATACATGTACAATGAACATTTGTATTAGGGATTGTGGGGGTTAGAAGCTTTCTGAATGGACTGCCATGAAACCCTCAGGATCAATATATCTATATGAGGCTGCCCCCATTCTGCAGCTCTCCAACCACTGGCTGACTATGTCAATGGCACCTTTGCCAATAGTGAAATTGAAAATCTTGAATTGCCTAGGGGTTAAGGTCCCCTTCCTATGTGGCGCAAAATGCTCATTATCTGTCAATAAAAGCTTCCAGATGAATTCCATGGCAGAAACTCTTGATGACACATGGTAGGGAAAGATATGAGGTGGATGTACACATCCATATACCCTGATCATGGTGAATTTCTCTTCAAGAAAGAAGTCTCCCCAGTTATGATCTCCCTCCGATTTGTCTACATAATTACAAGGCCTCAGTAATTGGAACACCTTGATTGGGAGCCTTGTCTTTTTGATGCCCATGCTCTTCATTATTGGATATACCATCCAATTCTCAAACACACAGTAATCACAATATTTGGATGTATATTTCCAAATCCTAACCCAAAACTGAATGGGATTAGGCTTATCCTTAAAAATCCTTTGAGGATCCAAATTGTTCACATCCATGATCCTGAAGTTAAAATGTAAGAGCAGATGCATCAGGATGGAATAATGAGAGAACCTAGATTCCTTTTCCTTGGGATCCTTCATCTTCTTCTGCATTGCTACAAAAACTTCATGCATCTCATCAATGATGTGTTTTATGTAGTCATAATTGGTGCTAGAATGCACCTCTTGTAAGTCAAGTACCATCATTAAAATCCCAGCGTTAATCTTCTCAGCTCCTCCATCTCTCCCTAAAACTCTACACAGGGCATAAGAAATATATTTGATATAGAAATGTAGGTCCTTAAAGAAATAGGGTGTTGTGCCTGGTATAGGAGTAAGATGGTTCCTAACCTCCTTATACATGTGTTTCTACAATTGTTCCCTATCAATTCTAGGCTTTAACCTATATCTCTCTTCTTGCCTAGTAATATTAATTTTTGTGGACATGGTACTGTACAAGCCAAAGCCTTCCATAAATGAGTTTCTATTCAGGATAAGCAGGGCAGTGCCATCCTTTTTCTTAATTGTCTTGGATAGAACATCATAGTGACTAGCAAGACCTAAGAACAAGTCTACATCTATATAGATGTTAGGGACAATTAACCTAGCTAGACCACAAGTCCAAGGGTTTGATATTGGAATAGCCTTATTAGAATTGTTATAGAAGTAGTTGTAAAGAGAAAAACTTGTTGATCCTAGAGTGTGAGCATCTCTGATCTCGCAGTAATCATCATTCAACACATTTGCATTTGCCCTTTTGTTCTGCGTAGAACTTGGCAACAATCTCAGGAATTCATCAGAATAATTCCTCTTCCCTTTAGTATCATCATCTACCTCGTCGCTTCTCCCACTAGTAGAATCCACACTGACTGCTCTACTGATCTCCGCTTTGTTTCAATCCTCTTTTCTTTACCGATATTGAAGCAAATCTTCTCTTAAGACTGACTTCTCTTCTTTGTGCACTATTCCCAACAATTCAAAAACATGATAATCAATTGAGTACTCTGCAACTTATCCAATTTCTACTTTCAACAAACAGAAAACCTAGCACTTCTTCACTCTATAGCTCTGAATGCAAGATAAGTTAAAAATGAACCTTCAATCAACTCTTCATGGTAACTATTTTAGGTACATGACTCATCATTTGAAAAATCATCAATTTTGTCTTTAATTCAACACACTATGAAATTAATTGAAAACCTAGCCGTAGTTCATGAGTGTGACAGGAAATCAAATTCATATATGTGTATCTTCAAAAAAATCCTTATAAAATTCAAAAGAGATGACATGCCTCTTTTTTATTGGCTCTCCGTCAGACATCTCAGCTACCCTTTTTACATAGTAATCAATTTCCTAGATTGTCATTGTCACATGGTCATGTCATCAACTACCACCTTTTCTAAAATTTCATATTCAGTGACCATGCGACTGTGTATTATCTCCTTGTTGTTGACCCAACTTCATAACCCTTAATTCTTCTGGAGACCAAGCGACTGTGTTACTTTCTTTGCCTAGCTAACCATAGTTTATTTCTAGTGATCATGCGACTGAAGAAATCAAAGTCGCTGGATGAAAAACTTAACTCACAATTTATTCAGAGACTCCGTGACTAACGGTTCCCTTTATCTTTTACAGTTATCTCCAAGTCGCTGAATGTTACTTTTCTTTATGAGACCCCGCAACTAACCTTAATCACCTAATCGTTGAGTATAAATGTTAGTTGACAAATCTTTCGGAGACTATGCGACAAACATTTTCTTTTAGTTTTAATTCAGAGGCTACGTGACAAACAACTATCTCCAAGTCGTGGGCACTTTTTCCTTAAGGCTCTTTTAATCAAAGACTTCGCGACCACCGTTTGATCTATTCATCTTTGCATCTGACGGCTCCACTAAGTCACTGAATATTTCTTAATACCTTTATATTATTTGGAGACTACACGACAACAAAGGACTTTATACTTAGTCTCCTAATCGCAAAATGACCTTTTTCCTTTGGGAGACCACACCACAAACCTCTTAATCCTTTCACCTTTGGAAACGTGTCTCCTTCCTTTGCTTGTCTCTGAATTATTGAATAAAAACTGACTCAACATCCTAATCCAGCGACCACCCGACTATCTTATATTCCAAACTGTATGCGGTTAGTCACGAAGTCTCGGCATCTTTCACTTAACTATCATCTCTTTTGGAGACTACGCGACCATGAATTTTATACTTATTACATACTACAAGCTAATTCATAAAAAATCACTAACTACTGGATCAATCACGCGACACCGTGACTCATCTATGGGCCCTTTTGCTAATTGCTGACATGTTTCTTTATTTGGAGAATTCACGACTGAAGGGCTCTGCCAAGTCTCATAAAAAAAAAGGAATATTCTTTTTTTTTTGAGAGACATCCCAACAATAGTTAATCACCAAGTCTTGAAACAAGAAGGAATTTGCTGTTAAGATCATGCAACTAGGCAACTATGGTAAAAAATACATGACTTAAGTTGTTTGAAAAAGGTAACACCAAATTAGAAACATGATGAACACTTTAGGGTTTTTCTCATTTTATCTTAGAGCAGGACCTAGGGTTTTGAGGTTTTGCATTTTCACATGGATTTTGACTTGAAGACCCTAAAATTTTCAACAAGGAAAGAAAAGAGCATGAGGATCAAAAAATTTTGGCAAATAGACCAGAGCTAGGAATACAACCAACACTGGATCTACCTGAGGATTGACTAAACACAGTTTATGGCAAAGAACCACAGAATCTCTGGTTGCAGACCTCTCAAAAAATGAAGCAGAGATCAACTAACCTAAATGTACATTACTTTGATCCTCAATTAAAGAAAGGCTTTAAGAATTGCCCATGCACAGGCAACTCAAAATCTTCTCCCTCCATATTCTTCAATAAATAAGAGCCTTTGCCAAAATTTTCTGAAACAATGAAAGGTCCTAGCCACAAAGACTCAAATTTTTTGTGCTTACCTTTGTCTTCTGCTCTTGCTTTCCATTGGAGAACTAGGTCACCAGCCTGGAATTTTCTCTTAGTAGCCCTTTTTTCAAACAGGTACTTCATCTTCTATTGTAAGTTTATGTTTTCTCTCTAACTATTTCTCCTTGTTTCATCCAATTCAATTAGCTATACCATTCTATCTTGCATATCATCAAAGACATCTAAATGTTCTTGTTGTATAAATTGACATATTGGCAACAAATTATTGATAGGTAATCTTTCTTGTAGGCCATATACTAGCTCAAAAGGAGATTTACCAGTTGCTTTTTTGAGTTTTATCCTATCAGCCCAAAGGGCTAATTTTAACTTTGTGTCCCATGTTCTCTTATTTTGTTCCAGAGTCTTTTTCAG
This sequence comes from Thuja plicata, assembly GCA_018584345.1. Taxonomy (NCBI): domain Eukaryota; kingdom Viridiplantae; phylum Streptophyta; class Pinopsida; order Cupressales; family Cupressaceae; genus Thuja; species Thuja plicata. Next base: position 348,929 of record MU223598.1, on the reverse strand, counting down.
TATCTTCAATATACTCTTATTGCTAGACTCAGCTTGTACATTAGCCTGTGGGTGATATGGGGATGAGTATGATATTGTAATCCCATACCTTTCACAGAAAGTTGTCATTTCTTTTGATCTGAAACTCATGGCTTTGTCCATTACTAACTTAGTAGGTACACGAAATCTGGTTATAATATTCTCCATGAGAAATTTAGTAACCACCTTGCTTGTTGCCTTCCTTGTAGGAATAGCTTCAATCCACTTTGTAAAGTAATCTGTGGCAACCAATATCCAACTATGTCCTCCACTAGACTTCTCCTGAAATTCACCAATAAAGTCAATCCCCCACATAGAAAAAGGAGCTTTAGTACTCACTGGGTTCAGTAATAGAGAACCTAAAAATATTAGTGAATTGGAAAACCTTTGACATGGATCACATTTCCTGACATGTATATAAGTATCTTTGAACAAGGTAGGCCAATAATACCCTTCCATTAAAATCTTATGGGTGGTAGTTTTAGCAGAAAAGTGACCTCCACATTCTCCTTCATGCATTTCAATCAAAACTTTCTCAGCTTGGTATCTATCAAGGCATAACAATAGTACACCATTCTTGTCTTTCCAAAACAAATCACCTTGGATCAGAGTGTACCTTTGAGTTTTTAAATTTAGACTCCTCTTCTGATTTTTATACAAATGATCAGGACATTTAGCATTTTTGAGAAGGAATACAATATCAGTATAGTATGGTTGCCTTTCTATGCTAGTAATGGCTTGGTCATGTATTTCTATCTGATTTAGCTATATTAAATCCAGATTCTCTTATGTCATAAGGTTTTCCAAGCCTTGTCCTCTTATTAACTTGGTGATATTGATCTCAAGGTTGAATTCTTGAATTCTGGTGATCCACTTACACCTCTTACCAGTTACCTCTGACTGTGTAAGGATATCCTTTACTGCTGAATGAGTAAAATAGGCCTATACCTTATCACAAACCAAGTAGGGCCTGAAAGATTTCATAGCCTTTATCAATACATAAGCCTGCTTCTCCATTATTTCATAGTTAAGCTCTGCAGCTTGCAAGGACTTACTGTAAAAAGCTATGGGATGTTCAAATCCTTGTTCATCCTTTTGAAGTAGAATAGAAACAATTGTATGGAATGATGCAAATGAAAACAAAGAGAAAGGCTTAGTATAATCTGGAGATTTCATAACTGGAGCCTCCTACACTGCTTTCTTTACTTTTTCAAATGTCTGTTGAGCTTCTTTATTCCAAACAAATTTGGCATCTTTCTTTAATAATTTGACAATGGGTTTACAAATTTCTGCAAAATTTGCTATGAATCTTCGAACAAAGTTGATCTTTCCTAAGAAAGACTGCACACCTTTTAAGTTCTTTGGAGCAACCACCTTTTGAATTGCCTCCACTCTCTCAGGGTCTATTCTTACCCCTTCCCTAGACACTATATGTCCAAGCAACTTCCCCTCTTTGATTGCAAAATGACACTTCTTTGGATTTAATGAGATACCATATTCCAATGCTTTGTTAAAAATCTTACCCAAGTGATCACAATGATCAATAGCCCTTTTGGAGTATGCAGTTAAGTCATCTTGATAAATAACCATGAATAGATCAATAAATTCCTTGAAAGAAACATACATATCCCTTTGAAAAGTCACCCCTACATTTATTAATCCAAAAATAATTTTGATATACACATAAGTTCCCCATGGAGTAGTAAATGCAATTTTATACTGCTCTGTCTCTTTAACTAAGACCTATTTATAACCTGAGAAACCATCCATCATAGATAGAAACTCACAACCAGTCCCCTTGTGTAACATTGCTTCCATATTGGGTAATGAATAATTATCTTTCAATGAAGCAATATTGAGATTCCTAAAATCCACACACAGTCTGATATCACCATTCTTTTTTCTAACTGGCACTAAATTTGATACCCAAGTTGAATGTCTGATAAGCTAGATTATCCCAACATCCTTGATTTTCATCAATTCCTGTTGCATATTAGGAGCCAACAAGGGGTTAATAGGCCTCTATTTTTGCCTAAATGGTTTCACATTTGATTTCAATGGGATTTCATGTTGAAAAAGGTCCTCCCTATATGCTTTCAAATCCTCATATGACCAAGCAAAGACATGCTTGTATTTTCTTAGTAATTTAATCAAATTTGTTCTTATGTGAGAATCTAAAGCTTTCCCAATATAAACTATTTGAGGACTATTTTTAGATCCTAAGTTTATATCTTCTAAATTCTCAATCTTGGCATTGCTTAACTTTGATGAATCATTTTTCTGACTTATAAATAATGCTTCAAGCTCCACCAGACCCTTAGGAATCTGATTAGAACTTAATTGGCCAACTTCATTTCCACAGATGTAATATTTTCCATCATCATGTTCCAGTAAGGAACTAAAATCTATACTTTGTTTCTCATAATGCTCTAAACATTGCATGAACCTCAAAATATCTTGATCATCTTGGAACACTTGCCAGTTGTATATATTTTCCAGAACAACTGGTCTTGTTTTGACTTCTAGTATTGACACCCCATGTAAGGTCAAATCATCATTTTTTAAAGCAACGTTTGCTAAAAAATCAGCCACAATATTTTTTGACCTATCTTACCAACTTATATCAAAGGCATCAAACATTTCAAGTTGATCCCAAATAGCATACTTATACATTTTCAATCTGTCATTTTTTATAGCATATTTAGATTTGACTTGTGCTACCACTAACTCAGAAACACCATAAACCTTTAAACATTTTATACCATGTTTGATAGCAATTTCCAGTCCTAAGAATAAAGCCTCATACTCTGCAGTATTGTTTGTACATTGGAAGGCTAAAATAAATGAGTACTTAAAAGTTGTACCTGATGGAGATATCAACAATACTCTTGCCCCTGATCCTTCTTTAGAGCAAGCACCATCAAAGTACATTTTCCATAATCCATCTTCCTGCATGATTAATTCTTTGTTCAAAGGGTTAGCCTCTTGATCTTGACAATAAAGTTCATTTTTTTGCATCCTGAAATTTTCCATGTTTATGTCAATGTAACAGTTGACATTAGTGTCTTCAAAATTTTCTATCATGTGGGGAGTTCTACTCTCCCTTAAGACCTTAACATTTTCTCCAGCAATGTTGAAAGTAGCATATGATAAATCATTTTGTATACTACCTCCCATTGAAGCACTCCATTTTCTTGATAGCAGCATGCCATAATGTGGTGGTATATCAACCACAAGAACGTTCATGGTCATTACTACATCAAGGAAAACTGTTAACCTATAAGGCATAGCCTCAATGGTATCAATCACAAGGACCTCTCTAGAGTCCATATCTTTGCATCTCCCATAAGGAGTATCAACTTGTAACCCCATTTCCCTTATGATTTCAACTAGCATAACTGTATAAGAGGCTCCTGAATCAATCATGCAATTTTTTAGCATCTTATCATTAATTATTAATGAAAGAAAAAATGGGTCAACAACTTTTGGTGAAGAAGTTGCATTCAAGAATATTTGAGGAATTTCAGATGTCAATACCTCTACTTCACTTCCCTTGGTAACTGAACTCTTGGAAATATCCATTGGACTCTGAAACTTTATTGTGGGTACACTATTTAATAATGACATTAATTTTTCCTTATGTTCTTTAATTCTCATCATTTCCAGAAATGGAACCTTAACTGCCATCTGGGACAAACATTGACCTATATCTACTAGAGTGTATCTCAAATCTGAAAATTTTAATTTGTCAATAGTCACATCATTTTCTTCATTGTGTTCTTTTAGAGCTGACTCTTTTAACTTTTTATTTTCTATCTTTTGAACAGGAACAATTTTTTCTAGTCTTTTCACATCTTCTTCTTGTACAACATTTGGCTCTATGGCTTTTGTAATAATCTTGACCTTATGTTTATTTACATTTTCACTAGGTCCATCTTTTTTCTGCACATATTTAGTGTCTATTTTATTTTCCTTTATAAAGACACCTAAGGGTTGGCTACCTGCACCACCTACCACCCTGTTCCTCAAGCGGTAATTGCTTCTAGCTTTATTCACTAACTCTGCAGTGATTCTAGCCTTCTCTTCATCTGAAGCTTTCCTGATGAGTGGAAGATCTTGATTGTCTTGGGCATAGATTCTTATATCATCATCATTTTCTTCAATTTCACTATCAGATAAGATATGTTGATGATGATTCTCTATCTTTCTTTGTGCAATATAATAATCATGATTTTCCTCTTCATTGTCTGAGTCCATATCATGGCATGAATATGTGTTGGTCATACTATGATCACACTGTTCACCATCATCATTCCCATATTCTTTGCTTACTCTTAAGTCCAAAGAAACAATACAAAAATCAAGATTATGAGGGGCCTCACATGCTTCACACTAAGTATCATCATTGCAAAAATGAACAGAGTTTTTGTGAAGAGGGTCTGGAGTTCTGTTGTCTGTATTATCGTTTCTAAGTACAGTAACAGGCTTCCCATCCTTGAAATGAGTTCTGTAAGGATGGTTTTTCATCCTATTTTGAGGATTTTAGGTAGCATTATAAGAAGGTTTATTGTTCTGAGGAGCTTTATATTCTTTATACTCTGGTTCTTTCAAATTCCTCCTACTAAACCTTGAGTCATCCCTCCTATTCAATTTACCAGATACTCTTCTATTCATTTCAATATTGACTGTTATTTTATAAGCATCAGTAAGATTTCTAGGGTTTTTATCTCTAAGAGCGTATCCCATTTTAGAATCAAAGGCGTTCAAAAAAGTTGCTAGACATACCTCTTCATCCAGCCTTATCTTCTGAAATAGCTTGTGCATAGCTCTCTGAAATCTTGTATTAAACTCTGTGACTTCCTCATTATAGTTCTTTTAAATATTATTGAACTCATTCAATAAAAAGCCTTTATTTGTTTTGTCTCCATATTGATCTTTAAACAATTCAATCAATTCATCCATAGAAAAAATAGATCCATTAGATAGGATTCTAAACCATTCTCTTGCATCTTCAACTAAGGATTGAACAAATAATTTCATCAATAAATCTTCGTGAGTGATATTCAGATCATCAACAAAATCAATGAATTTTCTTAGGTGTGTTTCACAAGATATAACATTATTACCTGCAAACTTAGGGAGTTTTTCTCCTATATCACCCACATCTTTAGGAAAAGCATTAGGATATCTAGGGATACCAAAAAAATTAAATTTTTTGTACCTTTCAGTGTGCAATGGTTTCCTTTGAAAGCTATCATCCTCTTTAGCAGTAGTGGCCCTTATTTTAGAAGTAGTAACATTCTCCGGGCCAGCATAAGCATATTTTGAAGACTTTAAAAAATCTATCTTTTTCTTGATTTCAATAGTGGCAGCCTCCATTTGTGCCTTCTCCAACATTTTTTCCATGGTTTCTTTTTCAACTCAATTTTTCCAAATCAATGTCCAACTTGGACATTTGCTCGGTTAAAGGCTTTTGAAACTTAGGTTCTTGATTCCTACTTTCACTCATCTTTTGCTTTCTTTTATCCTTTTGTGAAATAGGAGCCTTATGAGTGACTGATATTTCTTGATCCCTCTATGATCTCTCTGTGTCTTTCATACTTTGATGCTTTGAAGACTTTCTTTTGTTCTTATCAACATTCTTAGGGTCACTCTTTTTCTTTCTCATTTCTCTATCTTTCTTCATTTGTTGAACCAGGGCTAGCTGTTTCAAGATAAACTTTTCTTCATTTGCCAGCATATCATAGGGAGTGCCAGCATTTCAGAGGGAGCATCTTCTAAATCTAAACTAGAAGTACTAGTCTCTTCTCTCTCACTTGAAGTAGAGGTGACTGTGGGTGTTTCCAATAATCTTTTAGCCGCTTCTTCATACTCTAAAGTATTTACATCTTGAGAATGCTGACTTACATTCATTTCTCTCCTAATATTACCCTCTTTACCTCTTGGAGGGGTCTCATCCATGTTAACTAGATTTTTCTTTTTTCTCCAAGACATCTCCATCGTTGAGGATGATGGAAGTCCACCATATAATACTTTCTCAGGATCTTTTCTCATCCTTGGCCTAGTATTCATTATTGAAAGATATTCACTCAATTTGCACTAATCTCAGAGATTTTATTTTAGAGTCTCCACCCAATAGCTTGGGATAAATGAATACTTATCAAAGGATAATTATGACAATAACCACCAAAAAAGAATTGTATAAATTTTGAAAACACCAGATATTTCTGACTACTTGCACTAGAGATATTCTGAATCTTCTTAACCAAACTCTATAATCTCTAATCCCCAGAAGAGTCGTTAATATGTTAGGGTTTTTTCTTGCTAGGCCTATGAAAGATATTTGAAATATTAAACAACTCTATGACCCCTAATGCCTTTTGACACTATGACTCAAGCAAGGGAAAAAACACTAATTGATGAGGTTCTTGATAACACTGCGGATATCTATTACCACCTCCTTTTTTGAGATCCACTGACTCAGGAAGGTTTTACCTATGATTGATTACTTTCTTAAGAATATCTTTAGAGTGGATTAAACCTTATGTGCTGAATGCTCTGTTTCAGATGGACATGTATATAACAATACATATGAATATGATTATTCTAAGGAAAAGCTTGGAAATCCAAATCAATATCTTAATGATAGCAGACAACAACATAACCAAGAAATACATTCTTCTTTCCTTTTGTAACTCTTATGAATCTAGGAGGAATAACCTATTTGATTTTCTCTTTAAGAAATCAACAAACTTCAATAGTAACCCTTAGGAATACAATTGATTCTACACAAAATACTCTAAAATGATTGGTTTGAATAGTATTTGAATGTTTGGATAATGAAAAATTATCAAATAAATTCCTATACCAATGCCTATCCTTTGGGCTATAGAGTCAGTAACTTAAATTTCACAGAAATACATAAAAACAAAATATTGTAAGATGCCTTACAACTTACATACAATTCAGATAAAATGCCTTACAAATTATCCTATCATCTCTATGATATTGTATCAAATCCTTAACTATCGTTATGCTCCCTGAAACCAATTACAAAACTTAGTTCTTTCCTTGAAAGAAACTCGCAAGTAATTAGATAGCTACCTTATAGCTAAAATGCTTGAAATTGCCTTACAAATTCAAACATAAAAGAGAATACACAACAATTAAAGAGACAACAATGAAGATAGAGTAAAATTGCACTTAGATTTTTATTGATATGATCCTTCTTCAGTACATAAAAAGCTTGAAATACACAGACAGAAGTCTACAAAGGTTGATTTTCTATATATTTTATCTCCTTTAATTACAATTTTGATCCTATATATAGGTCCTTAACCATCTTGGAATCCTTTATTTTAGCATGCAACAAGCCTCAGATGGTTTAAGGAACCTAACCCTAAAATTACAGAAAAGACAAAAGAAAAGAATGAAGAAGTGGTGGGAGGAAAAAAATAAAGGATAAAAATCTGATATTCTTTGTCCTTTCTGGAATCTGGCACCTTTGTCTGACAATGTTCAGGATAGCTTCTAGTATTTTCAGCAAGACTAAGTGACCGCCATTATAGGATAACTCACACTTATCTCCATAAATAGCTAACCTCCTTGTGCTCAATGATCAGGCACCAAGTGTTCCCCTCTACTCTTCATCAAGAATTTCTTCCTCAATTTTAGGCTTCTTCTTCTTGGGCCTAATCATCAGGTCCCATGTTTTCACCTAATCTTCAGTTTGCCACTTGAAGTCCTAAGTGCTTTGTACCTATGCCTTTTTCCTATCCCACCTGACATCAGTAATGCTCTTAACATCAACTAGAAATTTATTTATGTTAGTTTCAGCTCTGAAGGCCTCATCCAAAATCTTATTAAAGCCTTCAATATCCAAATCAAATCCTAAAATGAATGCCTCATTATTAGGCATCTTACTGTCAAACTCATTCTTCCAGACCTCCAAGGCCTTTACCTGATCATCTTCTCCTTTAAGGGGAGGAACAAATCTGTTGAAATTTGAAGAAAACAAGCTCAATCTAGCCTCTACTTGGTTTAACTTGCCTTTGAAAAATGACAAGGCCACATTTACCTTTTTAACCTCATCTCCTACCTCTCTCACCACCTTAGCCAATTCTGACTTTAGGGGCTGCAAAAAGGCAAGTTTCTCAAATAGTTGCACCCTAGGAGACCAATTAACAAAATAAGGGTTTAATATAGTAAGATACCCTATTATCTCTGTGTGTAAGGTGGGCAACTTATTATATGCATTGAGGATGACATCTGTCTTATCCTTCAATATATCAATTCTATGTTCCAAAATGCACCTAAATGCATTCAAGGCTATCTCAATCTTCTTTTCTCCCATGTCATCCTTTTCAACCACCTCCTCTGATTTTTCTTTCTCCTCAATTTGCAAAGGTTGTTGTGAAGGTACATACACCACCTCAGGCTACTCTTCTAATTTCTTCATTAGCTCAGCAATCACCTGATTTTGTTGGTGTATCTTGATGTGGCACATCTCCTAGTCTTTTTCCAAGGAACTGGTCTCTTCGATCAAAATGCTACACTTATCAGATAGTTGCTTGGTCTTGTCCTTATTTAAGTGTGCCCAGTGTGTCATAATCTAAGATATCTCTAGATCCCCTATATTCTGCACTAACCAAACCATCTGATTACCCACCATATTCTCTTAGATGTTCACCAACTGAGGTTTCTGGTCTTTTGGGCAAAGGCTCCACATGGAAAAGGCTTGAGACTTTGGGCTATACCCAAAACCCTTTATCATGTCTCCCATTTGCACCTCACTTGCCATTTTCAAGTCTGGCTGCTTCCTTATCTGATAAATGATAAAAGCTAAGGCTAAGTCCCAGCCCTCAACAAGAAATATGCCACTATTTAACACCATTTTCCTAGCCTCATCAGGTGAGATATCCTCACTATCAGGGTCATATGATTGTAGGGCTAATAGAGCCTCATTCATGATTGTTTCTTCTCCATCAACTTTCAATTGAGCTCTTATTTCCTCTTTCTTTTTCCACCTTAGAAAATCTTTAAATTCATCAGTCTTGATGAAACCATCATCACTTAAAATTTGTTGCTGATGTAGTAATCTTTCATCAATACAAGACTTGAGAGGCAACTCAATATTTTCCTCTACATCTAGTTGTTTCTTCTTTCCTTGTCTAATCAGTTTTCTCAGGTTATGGTCATATAACCTATTCCCAGGAACCAAGGCACTAACTTTATCCTTTTTCTTTTCCTTCCTAACAATTGAAGGCTGACCTATGTCAACTTTTTGCCTTTTGGCTGAAGGCTCTTCTACATTTTTTGGTTGGGAGACCTCTGTTAGGTTAATGATATGGCCCTCTTCCCCCTGCAACTATGGTACCTCTACAACATCTTTTTGAGGCTGATCATATTAAGGTGGATGAGCATAGTCACCATCACTACCACTTTCATATTCTAACTCTAAATGGTCAGGCTCCTGAGCTCCTTTCTTATCTATAACATTATCAAGTTTCTCACAAAGCACATAGAAATTATCAATCATGGCTTTGATTCTATCAAAATAGGGAAAATAAGGATAGAAGCCTCCAAAATCCAACCCATTTCTCTTTATTTGTGTTTCTAGCTTCAGTAATTCCTGGATCCTCTCCCTTCTTGTCCTGATTTCATCTTCATCAAGAAGATTTCTTGTTGCATCCTCTTCTATACATGTACAATGAACATTTGTATTAGGGATTTTTGGGGTTAGAAGCTTTCTGACTCCTGCCATGAAACCCTCAAGATCAATATATCTATATGAGGCTATCCCCATTCTGCATCTCTCCAACCACTAGCTGACTATGTCAATGGCACCTTTGCCAATAGTGAAATTGAAAATCTTGAATTGCCTAGGGGTTAAGGTCCCGTTCCTGTGTGGCACAAAATGCTCATTATCTGTCAATAAAAGCTTCCAGATGAGTTGCATGGCAGCAACTCTTGATGGCACATGGTAGGGAAAGATATTAGGTGGATGTACACATCCATATACCATAATCATGGTGAAGTTCTCTTCAAGAAAGAAGTCTCCCCAGTTATGATCTCCCTCCCATTTGTCTACATAATCACAAGGCCTCAGTAATTGGAGCACCTTGATTGGGAGTCTTGTCTTGTTGATGCCCATGCTCTGCATTATTGGATATACCATCGAATTCTCAAATGCACAGTAATCACAATCTTTGGATGTATAATTCCAAATCCTAACCCAAAACTGAATGGGATTAGGCTTATCCTTAAAAATCCTTTGAGGATCCAAATTTTTCACATCCATGATCCCGAAGTTAAAATGTAAGAGCAAATGCATCAGGATGGAATAATGAAAGAACCTAGGTTCTTTTTCCTTGAGATCCTTCATCTTCTTCTGTGTTGCTACAAAATCTTCATGCATCTCATCAATGATGTGTTGTATGTAGTCATAACTGGTGCTAGAATGCACCTCTTGTAAGTCAAGTACCATCATTAAAATCCCAGTGTTAATTTTCTTAGCTCCTCCATCTCTCCCTAACACTCTACACAGGGCATAGGCAATATATTTGATATAGAAATGTAGTTCCTCAAAGCAATAGGGTGTTGTACCAGGTATAGGAGTAAGATAGTTCCTAACCTCCTTATGCATGTGTTTCTGCAATTGTTCCCTAGCAATTCCCGTCTTTAACGTATATCTCTCTTCTTGCCTAGTAATATTAATTTTTGTGGCCATGGTATTGTACAAGCTAAAGGCTTACATAAATGAGTTTCTATTTAGGATAAGCAGGGCATTGCCATCATTTTTCTTAATTGTCATGGACAGAACATCATAGTGACTGGCAAGACCTAAGAACAAGTCTACATCTATATAGACGTCAAGGACAATTAACCTAGCTAGACCACAAGTCCAAGGGTTTGATATTGGAATAGCCTTATTAGAATTGTTATAGAAGTAGTTGTAAAGAGAAAAACCTATTGATCCTGGAGTGTGAGCATCTCTAATATTGTAGTAATCATCAGTTAGCACATTTGCATTTGCACTTTTGTTCTACGTAGAACCTGGCAGCAATCTTTGGAATTCATCAGAATAATTCCTCTTCCCTTTAGCATCATCATCTACCTCATCGCTTCTCCCACTAGTAGAAGCCACACTGACTGATCTACTCATCTCCACTTTGTTTCAATCCTCTTTTCTTTACTGATATTGAAGCAAATCTTCTCTCAAGACTCACTTCTCTTCTCTGTGCACTATTCCCAGCAATTCAAAAACCTGATAATCAATTGAGTACTCTGCAACTTAACCAATTTATACTTTTAGAAAATAGAAAACCTACACTTCTTCGCTCTATAGCTCTGAATGCAATATAAGTTAAAAATGAGCCTTCAATCAACTCTTTATGGTAACTATTTCAGGTACATGACTCATCATTTGAAAAATCATCAATTCTGTCTTTAATTCAGCACGCTATGAAATTAATTGAAAACCTAGCCGTAGTTCATGACTGTGACAGGCAATCAAATTCATATGTGTATCTTCAGAAAAATCCTTAGAAAATTCAAAAGAGATGACATGCCTCTTTTTTATTGGCTCTCCGTCAGACATCTCAGCTACCCTTTTTACATAATAATCAATTTCCTTGATTGTCATTGGATGCCAAATCATTCATTGTTGTCATGACATCAATTTCCGCCTTTTCTAAAATTTCATATTCAGCGACCACGCGACTATGTATTATCTCCTTGTCGCTGACCCAACTTCATAACCCTCAATTCTTCTGGAGACCAAGCGCTGTGTTACTTTCTTTGCCTGGCTAACCATAGTTTATTTATGGTGATCATGTGACTGAAGAAATCAAATTCACTGGATGAAAAACTTAACTCACAATTTATTCAGAGACTCCGCGACTAACGGTTACCTTTATCTTTTACAGTTATCTCCAAGTTGCTGAATGTTACTTTTCTTTATGAGACCCCGTGACTAACCTTAGTCGCCTAATTGTTGAGTATAAATGTTAGTTGACAAATCTCTCAGAGACTACGCGACAAAAATTTTCTTTTAGTTTTAATTTAGAGACTACGTGACAAACAGCTATCTCCAAGTCACGAGCACTTTTTCCTTAAGGCTCTTTTAATCAGAGACTTCGCAACCACCCTTTGATCTGTTCATCTTTGCATCCAACTTCTCCACTAAGTCACTGAATATTTCTTAATACCTTTATATTATTTGGAGACTATGTGAGAAGAAAGGACTGTATACTTAGTCTCCTAATCGCCAAATGACCTTTTTCCTTCGGGAGACCACGCGACAAACCTCTTAATCCTTTCACCTTTGGACACATGTCTCCTTCCATTGCTTGTCTCTGAATCACTGAATAAAAACTGACTCAGCCTCCTAATCCAGCGACCACTCAACTGCCTTATATTCTAAACTGTATGGGTTAGTCATGAAGTCTTGGCATCTTTCACTTAACCATCATCTCTTTTCAAGACTACACGACCATGAATTTTATACTTATTACATAACTACAAGCCAATTCAGAGACTATGCGACTGAAGCAATCGCTAAGTCTCATAAGAATTCACTAACTATTACATCAATCACGCGACACCGTGACTCATCTATGGGCCCTTTTGCTAATTGCTAACATGTTTCTTTATTTGGAGACTTCACGACTGAAGGGCTTTGCCAAGTCTCATAAAACAAAAGGAATATTCTTTTTTTTGAGAGACATCCCGACAATATTTAATCGCCAAGTCTCAAAACAAAAAGGAATATGTTGTGAAAATCATGGGACTAGGCGACTATGGTAAAAAATACATGACTTAAGTTGTTTGAAAAAGGTAATGCCAAAATAGAAACATGATGAATACTTTAGGATTTTTCTCATTTTGGCTTAGAGCAGGACCTAGGGTTTCGAGGTTTTGCATTTTCACATGGATTTTGACCTAAAGACCCTAAAAATTTCAACAAGGATATTACAAGGAACTGAAAGAATTATGGCCTTAGGAAATAAAATAGCATGAGGATCACAAAATTTTGGAAAATAGACCAGAGCCAGGAATACAACCAACATGGCCCTCTCGGGAAACTTTGACGGAGTTGAGACACAACTTCATGGTTAACACAAGACACAACAAGTACACCTCTAAAGGATCGAAATTGCCTCCTAAATCACAACATTTTCAAAGAGAAACATCTCAAAATTCCCTACTTGATCTAGACTCTCCACAAATGGATAGAAACACTCGCGAATGGAGTGCAACTTTTGAGGAATATGACAATAGAAAAAGCCAAAAGCACAAATATCTTGATGAAAATGAAGAAACCACATTTGAACATCCTCCATTTGGATCAGACAGTGAGGGGGAGATCCCTGAAGACAAGTATGATAAAATCAAACAGAGCAAGAGGTTCCACAAGATACTGGAAAGGATAATTGACGAGGATAAAGAGAAATACTTCCTCCATTTGGCATCCAATGGCATATAATTTCCCCTGGATTATGATGTTGAACAGCTAAAAGAAAAAGAATTACCAAATCCTATATCTATTCTTGCTAAGAAACTCACTTTAATGCAAACTCAGCTTACAAAACTCAAACAAGGGAAGGCAAAGCCTAAAACAAAATACTCTTTGGATACTATTTGTCCATTTCCTTTTGACAAGAGTATCGCTATGGTTCCATTTCCTCCCAACGTGGCACGCCCAAAATATGACAAGTATACAGGGGAGACTGATCCCCATGACCATGTTCGAGAGTTTTGTGCTCTTAGCATAGTGTACATGCATGAACCTACTTACCTCATGAGGCTTTTTCCTGGAAGGCTAGGAGGCAATGCCATGGAATGGTTCTCAAAACTAACACCCAAGGTTAAAATTTTTGAGGAGTTCATTCAAAAATTTATTCAACATTACTCCTACAACATCCAATATGATGTGACTATGATGGATCTATGTAATACTAAACAAAAGACAAGAGAATCATTTACACTATTTCTTCAAAGATTGAGGAAAATATTTATACAGTACTCAGATGGAAATCTTTGTCAATAACTTAGTACCAGAATTGAACTACGCATTGCAAATGCAAGATTCCCCTAGTTTTGACAGGATGATTAAAAACACCCTCTGTATTGAAGAAGTTATGGTCAGAAAGGGGGAGATCACTCTTCAAAGTGAAAACAAATCAAACAACTCCAACTCCAATCCTAAGTGGTGGAAATAGAACAAAATTTTTGTCAATGATGGCATGGTAGATGCATCCAATGTTGGTCCTAAACCTGAGGTGTTCAATCTAACCAACAGTATGCAAGCAAGCAAGGATGCCAAGGTAACAAATACCATACACAAAGAAAACAATGATAATATCAAGGGTCAAACATGGACTTTAAAACCTCTAAGAACATTCACTCCTTTGGGAGAGCCTCTCGAGACTATTTTGAAGACACTTCTAGGAAACAAAGTTCTCACAATCCCAGATTCCAAACCATGGGAACCAATGGTCAAACCCAGATGGTGGGATGATAACTCCTACTGTGTATTTCACAAGAACAAAGGACACAAGACTAGTAATTTCCTTAAGCTTAAAAATGTCATTCAAGACCTCATCGAAGGTGAAAAGATAAAATTGGATGGACACACTACCAATGAAGATCATACAGCATTCAATAAACTATTTCCTAATTACGACAAAGGGGAAACATCTAAAGGGAAAGGTAATGAAGTAGACTACACCTACTCCAGTAATGACAATATGATCAATATACTAGACATTAAAACCAAATAAATTAATGTGGTCATGATCAAAGGTGTTTCTTTCCACTTGAATGTGGTGACTCAGAGCCAAGCACAGGTCACGATCAAAGGACCCAATTCTTCCCCAAAACCAACATCAACGTCCAAGGTTCCATTTTTGAGTTTCTCAAGATATCCACAATACATAGGGAAATCCTAGAACAAGCCTTACATGTTGCTAACATCCCAAAGGTTATTGATATAGAAAAATTCCAAGTGATGGTCAATCACATCTTAGTGCCACATTACCTCTCCTTTTCTGAAGAGGATGATAAGTCATTGACATATCCACATAATCAACCCCTCCATATTAAAGTCCTCATTCATAAATACCATGTTAGACATGTGTTGATAGATGGAGGCACAGGATTGAATATTTGTACACTTAATATCATCAGAAAGCTAGGTCTTTCAAAACAATCCATTGACTCTAGAAGCAAAATAACTATCAAAGCTTATGATGAGGAAGAAAGATCCTCTAAAAGTCTTATTGTTCTACCCATCCAAGTTGGACCAATTGAAAGGAATTTTGTATGTCAAGTTCTGGATCTAACCCTAGCCTACAAAATCCTATTGGGGAGACCATGGATTCACAAAATGCAAGCTGTGCTATCTACTTACCACCAATATATCAAGTTCCCACATAATGGGGTGGAAGTGACAATTCCTGCGGATGCTAATTATACTTGTAAAAATATCAAAGCAGATAGTATGATTCCACATAAAAAAGAGGATATGGATGAGATTTCTCTTGAGACTACCAAGGACATGGTTATGAATATTTTTGGCAAAACCTTAAAAATTGAAGAAACAGGTATGGGAGAATACAAGCTAGACCTGACTCTGTCACTGATAGAACTTCCAGTGTCACCAAGATCCTATGGAAAACCTTCCTCAACATTCACACCTACCGCATCCAGGGAGCCAGAAATACACAAAGAAACTATCATGGTAAAGGCATCCACATCTTCTTAGATAACACAGAAGAACAGGCAGTCTTGGACTCGCTTTACAAAGGAGAACCAGCGGAAGTTGAGGTCAAACATGTAGAGATATCCCCAAAACAGTATGGTAAAGGATATGATTTCCTCAAAAAGATGGGATACAAAGGAAAGGGACCTCTAAGAGACACAGTAAGAGGACTTATTGAGCCTATACCCATGGAGTTCCTCTTCACATGGAGTTTTAGCGAAGAGAATTGAGGTAGATCCTGCAAAAGTCAAAGCTATTCTAGAGATGACTCCTCGATGCAACATCAGTCAAATGAGGACATTACAAGGGAGACTTCAATCAATCATGAGATTCATGTCACAACTTGCTGACAGAGCACAACCCTTTACCAGATTACTACATAAAGGGGTCACCTTCAAATGGGATGAACACTGTGAAACCAACTTCATATAATTAAAAGGGTACCTGGCTACTCCTCCTATTCTTATAGTGCCTATTCATGGAAAGCTATTACTCTTTTATATCTCAGCTACAGCTACATCATTAGGATTATTATTAGTGCAAGAGGATGAAACAAAGAAAGAAAGAGCTATCTACTACATCAGTAGAACACTAGCCTCTTATGAGCTCAATTACAATATTATTGAAAAATCATGTTTAGCAGTCGTCTTCGCATCACAGAAATTGAGACACTACATGCTCTCACATACGGTAAGGCTCATTGCTAGGATTGATCCTCTAAAGTACCTTTTGAGCAAAAAAACATTAACAAGATGATTAGCAAAATGGGTCCTCATTCTAAGTGAATTTGACATTGAGTATGTGGATAGGAGAGCTATTAAAGGACAAGTCCTCGTAGATCAACTAGCTGATTCACCACTTCAGGATGATGAACCTTTAAGGATTGAATTCCCCGATGAGACCATTATGCATCTAACTAATTACCCATGGAAGATTTAATTTTATGGTTCTTTCATGCAACAAGGATCTAGGACAGGAGTTCTATTCATAACTCCTCAAGGCTACAAGATACCCAGGTCTTACAAATTGATGTTCCCATGCACGAACAACATTTCAAAATATGAGGCACTGGTCAACGGTCTTAAGCTTGCCATGGAATGGAATATTATAGAGTTACACATGTATGGTGACTCCCATCTCATTATCAATTAGGACAATGGATACTACCTGATGAAAGATGAAAATTTGACACCCTACAAGCAACTAGTTGATGACCTCAAAAAGTACTTTGTCTTCATCACATTCCAGAAAATACCTAGAATAGAGAACAAAGTTGCAAATGCTATGGCTACATTGGCATCCATGTTACAATTGGAAGAACATCAATTCCTCTATGAATTCTTGGTGGAAGAACTATCCTATCCTACCTTTGATACCCTCGAATACCAAGTAATCTATGCTTTGAACACCCTAGACCAATCTCAGTATGCCAATATCATTGCCTATCTCACCGACCAAACTATTCCTAACAATCTATCCAAAAATGAAAAAAGAGCCTTGATTAGGATAGCATCACATTATGTCCTCATAACTAATAACTTATATCGACAAGGTCTCGACGATATGCTTCTTATATGTTTAGATCTTGAAGAGTTTGATCTCCCATTAAAAGAAGTCCATGAAGGTGTATGTGGATCACACTCAAATGGCTTTTCACAAGCAAAGAAACTACTCAGAGTAGGCTATTACTGGCCTACCATGGAAAAAGATGCTATTCAGTTTTCAAAAACATGTCTTAAATGTCAAACACATGGAAATCTCATCCATTCTCCTGCCAAAGAACTTATACCTTTCATTACACATTGGCCATTTTAGCAATGGGCCTTTGACTTGGTTGGACAAATATATCCCAATTATTCAAATAGACACAAGTTCGTCATTATGGCCACTGAGTATTTTATGAAGTGGGTCAAGGTCATGCCGCTAATCAAAGCCACTGGAAAACATGTGGCTATGTTAATTTATAACTACATTATTTGTAGATATGGGATAGCCTCTTCAATTGTAATAGACAATGAGGGCCAATTTAAAAATCAAGACATTGATGACCTTTGTGAACAGTTCCATATCACTCAAAACTACTCCTCAATCTATTACCCTTAAGGTAATGGACAGGATGAGGTATCCAATAACAATATTCTCAAAATTCTACACCAAACTGTAAGTCTGGTAGAGACTGTCATCTACAACTGAATCCGGCACTATGGGCCTCCAGAAAAAGCATCAGAACACCAACTAGAGCAACGCCATTTTCTCTAGTCTATGGCGCTGAGGTAGTACTACCTATTGAGGTTGAAATCCCATCTTTCCAGATATCTTTACAAGGTTTTTTTACTAATGATC
Source organism: Thuja plicata (assembly GCA_018584345.1). Classification (NCBI taxonomy): domain Eukaryota; kingdom Viridiplantae; phylum Streptophyta; class Pinopsida; order Cupressales; family Cupressaceae; genus Thuja; species Thuja plicata. Next base: position 330,805 of record MU223598.1, on the reverse strand, counting down.
AATACCGCATAGATAGGGTGAATTCTTTAGACCTACTAGATTAGCGCAGACAATAGGCGTTCGATCATCTAAAGGTGTACCAAGCACATATGTCCAAGGGGTACAACAAGAAGGTCAAACCATGAAAATTTAAAGTGGGGGATCTTGTCTTAAAGGAGAATCCTAAGAACTATCCCAATAGAGAATAGAAAGGAAAATTTGAACCTAATTGGATGGGACCTTATGTTATCACTGCTACTTTTGGGAATGGAGCTTATCAACTAGCTACACCTAAGGGAGATGTTCTTCCAGATCCTATCAATACTTTACATTTGAAGTGGTTCTACGCTTGATGTTTGGCTACCAGAGCCTATACAGTGAAATAGTTCTCAGAAAATACCAAAAACATTCAGAAAATTGATCTTGAAGAAATTCAAAAACAGTGGAAAAAGTCCTGAAGAAAAGGTATCCTTGGTGAAAACCTGGTAAACAGGCACCTTGAAACTACGAAAACATTCAAAAAAGGAAAAATAGTAAAAAAATTGAAAAAAAGAAAAGTGCCTTTATGACAACCTAGTAAAACAGGCATCCTAGTAGCAAAAGGAAAGAAAAGATCTTGCCAAGTGGTGAAAACCTAGCAATCAGGTGTCACTTGTGTTCTGCACTCCATCTATCAATGCATTACTGATACTAGGCCTTCATAATCACACCTGTGCTAAAAACACTGACTTCGTTTCCTAAAAAACTATCTTATCCTTTCTTGGGATTTGTCTGCATTTCTATCTTAGGATCAAGTCATTCTACACTAGGGGCATCTTTTCCAGTAGAATAGGTTGTGTCTGCTAGGTCGTCATAGGATGGTTTGTCTTGTGATACGATGCTTCTTAATACTTTTTCCAAACTATTACTTTCATGAAACAAGGATGAAACAAACATGGCACTACTGGTGTTCCTAAGACCCACCTTGGATTGCAAACATGAATGAAATTGTACACAGACATGGAACACATATTTCTTGAATTCCAACTTTTGATTGTTGAATCTCTACTGCACTTACAAAATGAATCAGTAGTATTTTTCAATACTACCTAAACATAGTTTGATCTTGGTTTGATTATGACTCTTTCATGTCCTAATGATGTTTTAACTAGGGACATCTAAGCTATTATGAATTTTATTTCATTAATTCACAATTGATTGTTGTTATGTCTTCCGAGTTGCTCCATGACATCTGCACAAAGACAAAGAGTCGCAAGGACAGGGGGCATAACATTTTCTTGGTTTTCTGCGTATGGTGATTGTTCCAAATTATCCTATAAATTTCACCTAACTTGGATGTTTATGGTAAGAGCTTCCACTATGGGTGGATAGCCGTATATATCTCAATCTTTTTTATGCGTAAACTACGGTGAGGTTGGACCAATTTCCTTGTCTGTTTTCTAAATTCAGATTCTTGCTAAGGTATACGAAGCATAATGTACCCAAGGATATGAATTTTCAAGGTCATTGCGGGTCCAATATCTTTCCATACACAAAATCTAGCATATTAAAAGGAAGGTGACTATCTTGTTCTCCTAGATTCTATGCCTTGATGCCTAAGTCTATTTCTAACATTCCAATACAACATAGTATTCATACTTTCATAATATCAGTGGGTATTAGTGATTGTTGTACTATTAGGTGGTGTCCATTCTAAAATGTGCCCAATGATGATAAAAAGGCTACAATATCTACAAATCAGTGACACGTCCTAAAAGTCTGCATATAGCTGCATTTAAATATTGCATGATACATTTATGAAAGAAGTTAAACAGCATAAGGACTTTGTGCTCAAAAATGATTTCTATTTTTTTCTTCTAAATCCAAGTTAAAATTACATCCATTTACTATCACTAATATCTATATCGTTGCACATCCATAGCATACATTTTGCGTTCATAAAAATGAGATAGAAAGAATAAAGAATTTTATTTCTACATCCTAAGTGCATCCATACATTTTACATTACATAAGAAAAACTGAAAAACATACATTTTCATATTCACATAGTATCATTTGAAACATATTTATATCAGTGATAAACTCCAAAAACAACATAAATGATGTCATCATCTAAATCTAACTCATCATATGACCAAGGTATCATCACATGTGAAAATAAGTCTATCAAAGTAAAAAGTAATCATGAAACATGTCAGAATCAGGAACAGCTACATCAGATATATATCTCAAACATGGTACAAATCAAAATATGACACAAATCTACATAAAGAGTATCAGCATGATAGAGGATCAGAAAGAATCAAATATGTGTGTGTGTGTGTGTGTGTGTTTTTCATGTACAAAATAAGGATCTCAAAAGGATCCAGATATACAATATACATGTGTAAACAAAATACGGCATTAGCTCTGGCCACCCCCCTCTCCCTGACCTGGAGGAGGAGGAGGAGGTGGTACAAATGGAGGAGGAGGCATCACCCCCTCTGACTGCTGGGCCAACCGTAAAAATGACATAGCTCTCTACCCCTCTGGCACTATTGCATGATAAAGAGCATAATAGTAAGTGACCCTCTGGCCCTGGTGAACATCTGTACGAGCCTGTATGTCTCACTCTTTCCTAAGCCGCTCAAGCTATGCATCTCTATCTACCAGTAAAGCATCTATTGTTGTAAGCCTGGCCTCTAAAGTTGTGATCCGTGCCCTGACCTTCTCTCTCTCCTACTCACACTGTGATAGAGGATCTCCATCTCTACTAGAACCCCTACCATAATCCTGTCTTGAAGGCCTATCCTGACATCTATCATGTGATCTGTCAGGTTGTCTCTGCTACTATTGATCTCCTATAAGTAATGGACCTAGATCTATCTGAGGATAAACAAATCTAAATCGGGTGTGCTAACCCTCTCCACTCCTACTAGAAACATCTACGTGGCCACCCACAGCACCACCACCCTGTCATCTCCACCATCATCCCCCTCATCTAGAGGAGGACATCTCCCATCTCTCCCTCCATGCCTACCGGTGCCCCTATCTCTCTGAGCTCCTCCTCTCCCACTAGCGATATGATCATCAAGATCATAATCTAGTGGCTCCTCTATATGATAAATGACCTCCTCTGGCATTATGAAATGAGGAAATGGATGTTGAAGCATCTCTGCTATATAACCATCTAAACAGCTTACATCTGCAACATCCAGGAGGAGATCCTATTCTACTCCAACCATGTCCCTAATCTCTTGATGGGTAGTCTCATAAATCAGCTGGGCACCCCAAAATGGTGCCTCATCTCAGATTCAAGCATATATGGTAATGTCCTATGTCCTACCCTACTGTTGGCCATACTGTCTCAAAACTCGGGAGTGCACAAACCACTCTACAACATATCTAGTCCTCCCAATAAGATACCTTCTTTGAAATAGGAATGGTACCTGTCAAGCATCTGAGGTCCACTTCTCACAATCTAAATATGGTCACTAGATTACCTTAGTCATATCATCAAAGAGTCATCGCTAGTACTCTACCTTGCCCAGATGGGCCTACTGAATATGACCTGCATACATATATACATAGGCCTGCTCTGGTGCTCGATGTCTATCTACTATCGGTCGTGTAATAGGGATGTGCTCCCAGGCCCAGATCTGAAGAATCAATATACCTACAGTCATGCTCCAAGTATAATGATATACAATCTCGTGCAACTCTTGGTACACGTGGGCTAAGATGCAACTGCCCCATGCAAATCTCCCTTTGTGGATGACTATCTACTCTAACATGTCCACCCATCCAACCAAAAACTTGTGCTGACCTCTGTCTGGCATCAGGATGCCACCTATCAAGCCTGCTAAGTACACAAATAACCAATCATAATGATCAACCATATAGTCCCATGAAAGGTATCTATGATCAATGGTGTCATCCTGAAAATACCGACGAGCTGCTCAAATCACCACGGCATACGTCACCTCGAAGCACACCTCATGACCAATAATTGGAACACGCAGTATGCACCATACGTCCTCTAGATTCACTGTAATCTCCCTGGTTGGAAGATGGAAGGTGTTGTGCTCTAAGTGCCATCTCTCAGCAAGAGCATTCAACAACCCCCAGTTTACCCCTATATCAGGTAAACCTATAAAAGATCATAATCTGCAATAGACTACTGTCGCATGCTCATCAGCTGATAATAATCCAGACAAGGAAAGCACACGACCTAGATACGTGCCTCTAAAAGAAACTACCTCAAAATATGCATGTTTTTGACACATACAAATATTAAATCAGTCTTCTATCTACAACAAAGATACAGACTCCTGATCAGCTAAGTAATTCAAGGTCCGCGACAAGCAAAGAGGTCAAAATGGATAAGTTCCTAAGTCTACAAATGAGACATGATCCTGGAAAGATAGGGTGAGATCTCTTTTACTGGATGCGATCCTAGAAATACAGGATGCGATTAAAATCATAGGGTGCGATCCCCAAAATATGAGATGTGACCCTAAAAGTAGGGTACGATCCTAAATGGATAGGGTATGACACAAAACCAAAATTCTATTAAAACAAAGGCAAAAATAGACAAACGGGATGTGACCCAGGACATCCTGGATGCGATGCAAAAACCCAGGAAAACTGGATATAATTCAGGAAATATTGACTTTGACACGGGTTTGACAGGGTGCGATCTAAAATCTCGGATGCGATGCAAAACTTAAAAGGCTATAAAAGCTGTAAAAATGCATAAAAATCAAATTTGCAAAATTTACAAGGTAGTTTTATGAATACTTACCGGAGGTGGGTAGTTGGCCGGGCGTTGATGTTGATGGCTCATCTCAAAATGATGCTTCCTAACAGGGACCACCATCTTCTCTACAAAGCTCTTAGATTTATTATGGATGAAAGTGAAAATGAATAGTAAAATGGTGATTTTTGAGGCTTATATTGGTCTTTTGAGCTATTTAGGAGTTTCGAAACTCCTCCCAAGCAATTGAAGCTACATTTATGTTCTCTTTTTAATCAATCAGAAACCAAATCAAAGGTTCCTAAGGTGTTTTATGCAGTACAATAACATTTTTGTGACACCTCCTGAAAATGCAGATTTGCTCCATTTGTTTTGAAAATCTATCAAATTGCACATCTCATCATAAATCTTGGTCCGACATCATTTTATCAGTCCCACCACTCACATTTTTCATGTCAATGACTTGGTTCTCATGTGTTTACTCTTGAACACACCACATTTTTCACTTCTTCTTTCTTATCCTACCCGCTTCATGCAAGTGATACATCATTTCAACAAAGGGATTTTATTCTTTCCTTTATACAAGTTACAACAAGCAATTAGGTCAGCGTGCTAATGTAACCACCTAGATTTGGTCTGCTCAGACTATAGACCCTATTTTCCCTAAGTGTGATCATACCCCCAATTATGTTCAAACGACCCTGTTACTACTTGGCATAATTCTTTTGAAATCAATTTAATATCCTAAGGTGATCAAATCACTAAATTAATTATTTTTAGCCAAAATAAAAATCAATCAAATACATGGCTAAAATGATTAATTTAAAAGGAATTAAATAAAGTCCTAAATCAATTTCTCACTTGCAAAAGAACCCATTTCCCTAGCCTAATTAATTTAATTAAATTGGCTATAGTTCTATTGATTATTAAAAAGCAATAAAATGTTCAAATAATTAATATTCCTATTTTTGAATGAATTAAATAAGTTTAATTAATTTCATTAATATTCCTCTAAACCCCTAACCTAACCCACTTCAACCACTTTGGCCCTGAGTTCAAACCTATCCCAACCCATTCACCCCATGCTAATCTAATCCTAATCATAATTCTATCCTAACCCACCACCTAATGTTGTCACATTCCATTAAGGAATGATTAAGGATTCCACCCACTTGAGAAAGTCAAGGAATCTCAAGATTCCTTTCCTCAAGTCCACTTTCTCAAGCCACCCTCTTACACCCTTCCCATGCTTCTTTAAGGCTCTCATTAATGCCTCATTAATGTTGATTCCTTAAGCCCATGTCTCCACCATGCCTATTGAATGCCTTTGGCATTTATTGCTCTTACACACCATTAATTAGTTTTTCAACTCTATTAATGCACCTTGTCCCCCTCTCTCTCTCATTCTTCTATAAATAGAAGGTTTTTTTGAGCACAAATAAGCCTTCATTTTTAGAGTAAAATTACATTGTTATGCTGTTAGAATAAGCCTAGACTCATATCATATTTTAGATTTCATGTTCACACATTGTTATTTTCATGCTTTTTAGAGCTAGAATGCATGTTTAGGAGATATCTTTCTTGTTTTAACTCAAATATTTCATGCTAAGTTGTATATGTCACTGATAGTAGCATAATCTGAGGGCTATTGGGCTATTGTGTTACTTATCGTACTCTTCTTAGTTAGAAAGAAAAAGGTTGATTTTAGTTGTTTTATATGCTCATCTAACCATGTTTTCCACTAATGCAATGACCTATTGAAGTGTTGTGTCTCTCTTAACAGGTACAAAAATCACACACACATTTAAAACTTTCCTAATGCATAAACAATTACATAGACCATTGCTAAGATACACACGGTACCTTACACAAGTATTTAAAAAACACAAATTATCATCTATGTGTGAAGATGCATAATTCACGTTCGTCATTGACTGAGCATGTTACATCTATGTGGTCGGTCCCAAACAGGTCTTCGTCAATCTACATGCCACAGCTGACATCATCAAGAATCCAGAGATCCAAGAATAAGAAATAATGTTCTCCCATGTATCTTCTATCATTCAAAAAATCTCACATATCATAATCCATGCTCGCATCCAAGTTATCCCAAAAACTCGGAGACCATCTCTGGCACAATCCTTTGTCAGTGCACTGTAACTAGTCTTTACAAAAACAACTATAACTCATGAAAACAACAATATAAAATCTAGCAACCTTATATATAATGTGTAAATACTTCCCTCTACAAAAATTCATGCTCACATATACTGAAACAATGTACATTGTCTATACACAATTGTCAAGCTTGCATGTACGCATGATAAGAAGTCTTTATACACAATTGTCCAACTTAAACATATGTTTACATCAATAAAAAAACATGAATGTCAATTCCTCAAACATAAATAATTCCAACAATCTCCCCCTTTGGCATTAATGGCAACATATGTGTAAAATTATGAACCCAAAATTAGCTTTCTTAATACTACTTTCTCAATATCCTCTTCACAGCTCCTCCTAAGGCAATAGGGATTTTTCACTTATGTCTCTCCCCCTTTAACATCAATGGAAAAGGGTACTATAGCACTTTTACTTCTCTACACATCCCACCTCTTTAAGTTTTAGCTTTTTCAAATCTTCATACCTGCAACAAACCAGGTGCTTGATCACCCAAATACATTTTCTTGTATTCCTGTGATCACTCCCCCGGAGGAGTAGGTCCAAGAATCAAGTCCATAGAATGATATATCTTTGCTAACTAATGGACTGTTGCATTCCTACATCTTTTAGTTCTCACTGGGAGAGGATCTCACCCGAAGCACATCATCTTTTAGAAAAGGTTTGGTGAATATATCTTACATTTGATCCTTTGTACTAATGTAATCCAATCTAACTTCCTTTTCTACAACCTTGTCTATCAAAAAGTGATACTTGATTAAAATATGTTTAGTCTTTGAATGCATAATGGGATTCTTTGACATGTTCAATGTTCTTGTATTATCACAATGTATAGTGGCTGGCTCTTGAAAGGTTGTCCCAATGTCCTTTAGCATCTGTTTCATCCAGAAAATCTATGTACAATTTATAGCAGTAGCTACATACTCTGACTCAGTAGTAGATTGAGCTATATAATCCTGCTTCTTAATTAACCATGAAACCATCCTATTTCCAAGGAAAAATGCTCCACCACTAGATATTTTTTTATCATCAACACTTCCTGCCCAATCAACATCACTATAAGAATGCAATGAAAAATCATAATATTTTTCATACCATAAACCATATTCTAGTGTCCCTTTGAAATATCTTAATATCCTTTTAACTATAGCAAGGTGAGTCTCCTTAGGATCATCTTGGAACCTCAAAACAATTCCAATTGTACTATCTATGTCTGGTCTAGTGTGAGTTAAATACTGCAAACCTCCAATCATGGACCTGTATTTTGACTAAAAAACACTTTGAGATTCATCAGTAGTAGTACGATTGCATCCAGTAATCATGGGTGTTCCAACAAGTTTACAATCTTCCATTCCAAACTTATTTGGCTACTCCTTAAGATACTTATTTTGAGAAATGAAAATTCCTTGTTTACATTGAGTAATTTTCAAACCAAGGAAGAACTTATTTTCACCAATCATAGACATTTCAAATTCACATTTCATTTCTTTTGAAAAATTGTTACTCATTTCATATTGCCTCCAAAGTTTATATCATCCACACAAACTTCAACAATCAATCTTTCATCTTCACAAGTTCTCAAATACGGATTACTATCTGCACTACCTTTTATGAAACCAAGATGTAACAAATACTTGTCTAACTGCCATATCAATCTCTAGGATCATGTTTCAGTATATACAATGCCTCCTTCAATCTGCAAACCATGTCCCCATTATTTGTCAAAGGAAAACCATTAGGCTTCTCAATGTAGAATTCTTCCTCTAAATCACCATCCAGAAATGCATACTTCACATCCATCTAATACACCTTGAAATCTTTATGTGTTGCATAAAAAATGAATAATCTCATTGCCTCTAACCTCGCAACAGGTGAATTTATTTATTCAAACTCTATACCTTCTTGTTGTGAATATCCTTTCAGACTAGTCTATCTTTATTCCTCACAACTATGCCTTCTTCATTTATTTTGTTTCTAAAAATCCATTTAGTTCCAATTACATTATTTTCCTTAGGTCTTTGAACCAATTCCTGAGTGTTGTTCTTCTCTATCTGATCTAGTTTTTCTTGCATCTCCTTAGTCCAAGATATGTCTCTACAGGGTTCATCAGTAGTCTTAGGTTCTACTAGAAAAATCAAACAAAGCTCATTTCTAACTTTAGACCTTGTCATCATCATGTCCTTATTAACATCACCAATAATCTGATTCTCAGGATGATTCATCTTAACATACCTTTGTGTCTTTAGGATTTCTATAGGCTCATCCAAGCATTTCTAAATTTCATTATCAATCTCAAGATTTTTCTTGTCTCTTAATTTTTAGTTTTCTTCTCATTCTCTAGAATCTGAATCTGAAACCTCTCATCAATTTTCACATTAGCATTTTCAACTATTTTTCTCAATCTCATATTGAAACATTTATAAGCCTTACTTTTAGTAGAATAGCCTAGGAAAATTCCTTCATCAATTCTAGCATCGAACTTTCCAATGTCATCATACATATTGATATAACACTTGCTACCAAATATTTTGAAGTATTTTATAGTAGGATCATAACCGAACCAAAGTTCATAGGGTGTCTTATCAGTACCTTCTTTGCTCTAAATTATATTCAAAGTGTAGACAACATTACTGATTGCTTCTCTCCAATGCATATGAGATACATTACCTTCAACCAACATTATCTTGGTTGCATCTAATATGGTTATATTTCTTCTTTTTCGTTATCTCGTTATGTTGTGGTTTCCTAGGAGAAAAATTCTGTCTATATATCCCATGTTCTACTCAATAAAAATTGAGAAAATATGATGTAAACTCTCCACCTCTATCTGACCTCAAACATCTTATCTTCTAACCTAATTCATTCTCAACTTTTTATTTGAAAATCTTGAACTTATCAAATGCTTCATACTTTTCTCTAATAAATGCAACCCACATCATCCTAGAATATTCATCAAAAAAAATTATAAAGTACCTTTCACCATAGTAGGATCTAGTCCTTGTAGAACCGCAAAGATTTGTATGTACTAGATCCAATTTTCCTTTTGCTGAAAATGATTTTCTCTAAAAGCTTCTCTTAGTATGTTTTACCATCACACATTCTCTACACATAGTGTTAGGAGTCTTCACAAGTTTTGGTAAATCTTTGACTGCATTAATGTTGTTGGCCTTCACAATGTTATCAAAATTTATATGAAAAATCCATCTATGTCATAGCTAACTATCATCTATCTTCGCAAAAATACAAGTTTCCTTTTTAGTATTCAGCTCAAACACATTACCTCTTGACTTAGTACCTGAAGCGATCAAGTTTCCAGATTGACCTCTGATAGTACAATTTTCATCCATGAACTGTAGGCGATATCCCTTGTCTACAAGTTTTCCAACACTCAACAAGTTGTTCTTAAGTCCATCAACAAGTAAGACATCATAGGTGTTAGTTTTACCATCAAGAGAGATTAAACCTATTCCAATGATCAACTTAGGAGTGTTATCACCAAATATGACTACACCACCATCATATATATTCAGTTGAACAAATTTATCTTTGTCACAAGTCATATGATGTGAATAACCACTATCAATGATATATTTTGATTTCTTTTTAGCATGTGATACTAGGGCTTTTTCTTCATGAATAGGTTCATCATCTTTAATAGCAATAAATCCAATTTCATTCTCATCATTCACAGAATCATCATTAGATACACCTTCACTAGCATAGTAGCATTCCTCATTCTTGGAGTAATTAGGCTTATGCTTAGGAACGCTTGTTAGACATCTAGAAGAAAACTGACCAATCTTACTACAAGAAAAACATTTCAGGGATAATTTTACTTCAAATTTACCCTTACATCTCTTTTCCTTTTTTCTATTAGAGCCAAAAGTTTGTCCAGTTTCCTTTCTTCTTCTTCTATCTCTGCCCACTTATTAACATATTCTCCATGCTATGCATGTCTATTTCTCCTACTAGTCATCACAAGGCTTGATAAAGTCTTTTTTTCATTATGAATAGTATCCTTTAATGCAGAATCTACTTTGGGTAATGCATCTTGTAACTCTATGGTCTCAAAGGTGGTCAGCTTAGCAATCAAGACGTCTCTGTTGAAATGTTTTGTCAGTGGTATAATCTCCTCTATTTCTTTCACTTTGGTTTTGTAGGTAGGTGTCAAGGATCTAAGAATCTTTGTGATCACTTCATCTTTAGTATATGTGCCTCTTGAATTTTTTATTCCAGTAACAGCCTATGTAATCCACTGGATTAAGGCTCTAACATTATCATCATCTCCCATCCTTAGATTCTCCATTTCAGCATTCCAATTATGTGGTTTTTCCTACTTAGTGTATTGATCTCCTTCATATAGAGCCTCTAGCCTTGTCATGATCTTGTGAGTTGAGTCAAGATCTTTAACCTCTTTAAATTTTGTCTGAGAGAGCACACTTATCAATTCTTCTCTTGCAACCATATTTCAATAAAACAATTTATTTTCTTCATTAGTGGCATTTCCTAATTCATCTTCTTCCTTGATCGATTCATCCTTATCTGTAATCATCTAGTAATCAATTCCCAAGCAGATCAGATGAGTTCTCATCTTGTTCTTCAAACTATCAAAAAATTTGGCATCAAATTTTGGACTCTCCTTCCTATAGTAAGCCATCTCAAAATCACCTCAATTTTTTAAGCTTTCTCTCAGAGGACCACAAGCTCTGATAGCAATTGTTAGGAATAATACAATTGAGAGGGGGGGTGAATCAGTTGTGCACCAAATATTTAAAGTTTTAAACTTATAAATCAATTACTTAATGCAAATCTAAACACTTCAAGAACAACACCATAACACAAGTATTTTTTGTCAAGGAAAACCTTGTTAATGGAAAAAACCCGCTGGGAGTTAACACCTACAAATAATGCACTAGAAATATTGCATCCCTATTAGAAGATCTAGCCCTGTTAGAAGCTAATTATTACATCCAGTAAACAGTACCTATTGAATTAAAGACCTTGTTAGGAGTCTTCTTAACCTTGTTAGGATTTGAATGAAATTTTGACCTCACTACCTGACCACACTTCCCAAAGTGAAGGTTAAATCCATCTTCTGAAGGTTAAACCCACCTTCTAGATCCACTCTCCAAAGAGAAGTATAAAGGTGTACATATAGAAGTGAACTAACTGATATAAAATTTATTTGCCTATAAAATTACAATTAAGTGCATTACAAACATAATAACTACTCTACATCCAGTAGAATTTGCATCCACATGATTGTAACATCCAATCCATACATTTTCACGTCAAGACACTACTTTCCCTTATACAAGTTACAACAAGCAATTAGGTCGGCATGTTACAACTTTCCCAATTCACAAACAATTACATAGACCCTTGATAAGATACACATAGTACCTTACAAAAGTAGATAACACGTACAAATCATCAGTTACGTGCCAAGATCCATAATTCATTCTCGTCATTCACTAATCATGTTACATCTCTGTGGTCGGCCCCAAATAGTTCTTTTCCAATCTACATGCTACAACTAGCATCATCAAGAATCCAGTGACTCAAGAATCACAAAGAATTTTATCCCATGTATTTTCTATCATTCCAAAATATCTCATATCATAATTCACACTCGCATCAAAGTTATCCCAAAAATGCAGAGACCATCTCTTCCATAATCCTCTATCAATGCACTATATCCATTCTTTACTAAAACATCTATAACTCATAAAAAAAGAAATATAAAATCCAGAAACCTTAGATATAAGGTGTACATACTTTCCTCTAAACAACTTCATTCTAGCATTTATTGAAACACTGTAAACTATCTGTACACAATTGTCAATCTTGCATGTACCTGTGATAACTAGTCTTTCTAAAACTTCTAATGCATCGAACTGAAATATATGTTGACATCAATGAAAAAACATGAATGTCAACACCTAAAACAAAAATAATTCAAATAGGATCACACTACAATCCTCATCTCATAGAGCACCAGTCAAGCTTAGTACTTTTAGGTATTGACCCCAAAATTTCACTATCTACATAACAACCTGCAAACCATCGAATGCATATCAAAATCTAATCATTTATATCACAAATATGATAAAAACCCATCAAAAAATTCATGACATCATCATAAACACTTGACAAACAAATCAAGAATCAAATCAACATCAAAACTTCTCAAAATTACACATCATTGGGTACATAGGCAAAAAATGACAATTTACCCCAGAAATGAGCTTTTAATGATAGAAAATGACAATATTTCCTGAAATGAGCTGTCTTTGACTGGAAACGATGAAGTTTCTACAAATGACATAATAGGGGCCAAAAAATGATGAAGTTTCATGGAAACAACATTGGCATGCTGGAAACAAAGTTTCCTGAAAATGACATTGTAGACAAGGAACAAGACAAGATCCACTAAAAATGATAAAATTCAAAATTTTCCCTAGACAAGAAATAGAATTTCACAAACTATAAATGAGACAGTAAAGACTAGAAATGAGAAAAGACATCTCGTATACAAGCAAAGAAACCCCAAAAACTTAAAAAACTAAAAACTTCATGCAAAATGCTCCAAATTTTGTACAATAAAGGCATTAAATGCATGAAACAAGCATGGAGAAATGTTGAAATACTAGTGGTGGGTAATGGGCAGGTCTCTGATGATGAACAAGCTTGAATCATTGGGTTTTGACTATCACCAAGGGTAAATATGCAAATGAATAGTAAACATGGTGATATTACCCTATTGTAACCCCTAAAATGGCATTTATATCATATTATTTTCACATTTTCACCTTAATTAATGTAAAAAATCAAATTTATGATGTCATTATTCTTTGAAACCTTCATAACATCATTAGGATCTCAATCAAAATTCAAATTCACATTTCAAATAAAAAGGACAAATCACAGGAACATTCAAACATAAAATGGAATAATCATTCCTAAACCATCCTAATCATTCCTAACCATTCCTAAACCATCCTAGCCATTCCTAAATCATTACTAAGCACTCTTAATCATTCCTTAATCATTTCTAATCATCCATAAATAATTCCTATCATTCTTAAACCATCCTAGTCATTCCTAAACTGTCCTAATCATTCATAAATTGTTCATAATTATTCCTAAATCATTTCAAAATGATACAAAACTATTAAAAATACTCAAAAATCATCTAAATCAATTAAAAATCATGTGAAATCAATTAAAAATCATGAAAAATCAATTTCAAATCATTCAAAACCATTCAACGTCACTTTAAAATCATTCAAATCTCCACCAAATCACCCGATTAGCATCATCATATTTCTATTTTTCTCTTGGGGGGGCATAATCAAAACATCATCACAATCAGAATGTCATAATTGTAGGTGAATCAAATGAGAATTGAAATATCAAATTTATTCATCAACTCAATCAATTTCTCTCATCGATCAAATTTATCAAATCTTCTTCAACAATCAAATCATCAATTATCTTCAATAAAATCAAAGGGATTATATTTAAATCAAATCAAATCAATTTCATTGATAATTGGGGCATGTCAATTTCATTAGGTGCCATATAAAATTAACAATGTCTCTATCATTATCGAATCAAAAAATAGGGTAATATCAATTTCATCAGGAACCATATCAAAATGATGTTTACTCCGTCATCATTGGATAATCATCTTCATCGGGATCCATATCAAGTTATTTATCTATATCAAAATCTTTGGAAGTGAGTGATTTCATTAGAACCCATATTAAATTACTCATTCTCATCGTCATCATCAATATATTCAATATCTTCATCTTATGGTAATCAATTTCATCATGACCCATATCATATTGGTTACTCATTCTACATCAACATATTTAGTATCCTTCTAACAGGTAATCAATTTCATCAGGACTCATATAAAATTGGTTACGCTAGCTTCATTCAACAAATATCTTATCAAACATCAAATAAAGTGCAGAATAAAATCGAACATCATCAAGTTGTGAGTAGTTTAATAAAATCCATATCAAATTGTTCACTATTCTCTCAACCCAACATCATACATCAGGGATCCATCATCTTATCAGTTCAATGAGAATCAACGGGGACAACATCAGATGTTCTTTAGATCAATGTGTTGCCCACACATCGATTCAAAGAGGTGCAAATGTAATCACCTAAAATGGTTAAGAGAAATCAAATCACTAATTTTAAATAAATTGTTCCAATTAAATAAAAAGAATCTTAAACCCAAATTGTATGATTAAGTTCAATCAATTTATTTACATAATTCATCAATAGTCCTAAGAAATTAATGTCCTATCTTTTTAATTAAATAAAGAGCAAAAATCTCATCACATGACTAGAAATAATAATATATTTGATTTAATTATATATCTCATTAATATTCCCTCTAACACATATGCCACATGGGACACAAGGATTTAAAAGGGAATGTCTACTTAGAAATTTCCACCAATGGGAGAAAAGTGTAAGATTAATCGAATTCCTTTTCCATCTCAACCATCCAATTCAAATTGGATTAATCTTGACCATTCAATTCAGATCAGTTCATCTTACATCTTGAGAAATATATAAATCAACCTCAATTAAGGTCATTTGGTATCTAAACCATTTGTAAGGAGGTTATGTCAAATTGAGTTTTGAATTGAATTAGGAGAATTGCATCATTGTCATAGCTTAATTTATAATCTAGATCACTTTCATCCTTAGAATTGAATCATGTAGATTATAATTATAGCATTTAGATCATTTTCATAGCACAATTCATCTATTTTTGCATCAATTAGGATGAATTTCATCATTCATCATATCAATTCCATCAAATTGGCATAATTAGGTGCATTATAAGATTGAATATTCCGTTTCATGTTTTCATTCAATTAGATTTCTATGCATTTTGAATGAAGTTAAACAATCTAATAGATCTACATGCAGCAATGGAACGTTCTTGAGGTGTTTGATTTGAATTTATTTTATTTTAATGTACTAACACCTTGGTATAATATTTTATTGAAGTTTTGTGGTTGCAGATAGGTACACAATTTTACACACACATTTTTATATAATCACTTCCATTGGAAATGCTTAACATTAATCTTAATCATGCATATTCAAGGTATAAAAAATGATCGATTAGATTACTTGAATAATTATTTTCATCAATAGATAATTAGTATTAATATGTATTGTCATCTTTTATGCTTATCAGTCTTAATTATTTTTGTTAACTACTCTCATCGCATATGTCTCAGTTGGTCTACTTTGTTACGAATATGCATTGCACTTGATTGTCTAACGTATACATTATTTTCTAATCATTCTACTTGTGCCTCGAGAGTATGTCTCAATTTTTCATAGTCTATATGGATGGTCGTGTTAATAAATCTAAAAATATCAAATTATTACTAATGCTATATTGATACTCATGGGATCATTAATTCTTAATGCTTGATGATCAACTTCAAAGTAACCAGTTGTTAACCATGTTCTCTCCATCGGTTGTATGTGATTGATCTTCTTATTCCATATTGGCTTTTACCTATATATCTTTCTAACTATTGGTCATGGATCACTATAAGGTTCTTCTCCTTGATATCACTATGTCCATTATTTTATCATACTTCCTTACTTTGATAGTGATTTCTTCATACACGATTGATCTTATCCCTATTTTCTATTTGAGATATACATTATAACTTGATGATACTCTTCACTTAGGGTAGAGAAGAGAACTTTCCTTTATGATAAATGATATGAGCCTCAATATAATGTCACATGATGATTGTTTTCATGATATATATATATATATATATATATATATATACTTTAAGTGTGAAGAATGCATGATGATCTATATTAAATATTACACTTTTTTCATCCTCGGTCTCTTAATATCATTAGGAAAATTGTTTTATTTATAAGACTTCACGATTTTCCCCATACTTTATTACTTTGACTATCTACTTTTTATGTACAACTTACTACTAAATACCTTCTAACTATTTTTAGGTGCTCAAGGTCTACCACTCCTTGACCACATAATATTTCATTGCTAGTTTATTATTAGTGCAAAGATGGGGACATCACATTCAAGAATGTTGATATGAGTGAGAGAAAGAAAATGAAGTTCAAAAGTGAGAACAAAATAGGAAATTTCAAATGATTATTGATGATGTTGTCGGTTGGTAGAAGCATTGCACTACTTAAGCACAACAAGTTTAGTGTCTCAACAAATAGTATAGTCATGATTTCATAATACACTAGTACACCACACAAACATTTTTGCTTCACAAATTTGACTGAACAAAAATTGGAACTATCATTCATTAAATTGGACCTATCATTCATTAAATTTTACATACATGACAAGAAGGGATATTTTGGATTAGGATTAAGGTTTATATTGTGATGCAGAGGGTCTAGAGTTCTAGTGTTTACACTTCTCCAAATTGTTAATCAACTTATTTTAACCATCCAATGGTTTCAACCACCTATGTCTCCTTCACCAAGATTGGCCTCCTAGGTCCTGATTTCATCTTGCCTCCTAGGTATAGTTGATATGATGAAGAAACAATGCATAATAAACTCCAACTAGTCCAACTAGTCCTCCATTTACCTTGTTTTCTCACTAGATTTCCCTCTAGAACCCTAAACCCTTGCTTAGGATCTTACCCAAACTCATCTCAGGCCCTTTCCTATGTTCTTGATACTTTAAATTTCCATTTGAGACATTTCCAATACTTTTGGTTACCTTAGAAATCAATTTTCTATCGCTACCCTCTTATAGTCCTAATTAGGTCTAATTGCATTAGGTCTATTTTCACTATTTTTGAATAAATACTAAAAATTATTCCACACAACCCTATGGAATACCATAAGATTCTGAAAGCTATCACGTAGCCCTTCTAGAATCCAAGGTTATAGATCTTCAAGACACCCACAACCCTAATTTCTTCTAGGCCCTAGTTTCCAGGCTATCTTTTAGGCCTCTGGACCAGTCTCTACAAAATGCATCCAATTGGTCTTCAAACTTCATAAAAACTCCTAAAAACATTTGATCCTTCAAGGAGAGACTCTATGGCTTCCACACATGCCACTAAGATGTCCATACTAGATCATGGGTGTATTGTTTCAATTCAATCTTCGCACTGCCCTGGCTCACCTACTCCAAGAAGTCAGCCTAGGGCATCACTCCAAACCTAGGAGTTCAGTTGAACGAACAAAAAGGAAAGAAAAAACATTATGTACAAACCCTAACCTATCATTCCACAAGGTTTCATTCATTTTCAATTGTGGACGCTTAGGTTAGAGCCATTTTTGTTCCTGCAACTCTGCAAATCGATATTGCAGACACAGTCATCTAAAACAAAGTGTAACTTTACAATCCCTAAACTTGAATTCAAAATTGAATATGAAAAAGAAAACTAAAAAAAATCTCTACACTCCCATGGAGTAAGAATGTACCATCCAATCCGTACACAACTGTACAAGGTTACAGAAACTCTGTAAATGCAAGTAAAACTCAGAATTCATCCGTACAGTTTTCTCACACATGTGGCCTGAAACTAAAACTTCATTAACCTCCAAAATCCTTCATACCATCCTCAAATACCCAAGCTTGGGTGGTTACAACCATCCAATCCTTCATTTTCAACTTCTTGCAAAAGTTACAAAAAGTTGCTTGAGCAACTTTTGAAAGTTGCTAGCAACTTTTGAGCATTTCTTGCTTTTTGACCTTTTTGGTCAACTCGATGCTCCTTGACCCATCCTAGGACCCTAGTTAGGACACTTAGGACCCTAGAGGAGACCATATCCCCTAGTTTCTCAAAATTAGCAAATTTTACAACTTTAGACTGTTTTGACAACATTTTGCACCTAGGAGCAACTTGTGCTCTTACAAACATAAATGAACAAAATTGGATCCAAAAATTATGGATCTTATTACAAAACACATCAAAGACCCATAAAAAACCCTAAACACGATCTAACCAATCTTCAAGCCAAAATGGGAGGTGCTCTGCACCATACTTCCCTGGGACAAAGAACTCAAGTCCCTTGAGTTAGGAGGTCTTCAATGGTGACTCCACGCTTTAGTATGTCTGCTTTATTCATCCAAGTGGCTTCATAATTATGTAGCCCTTTCCACTTCACAAGATACTCCTTTTAAGTACCTTTCCTGGTCTTCTTGATCACCTTGGAGTCCAATACACTGTCCAACTATAGATGTTGAGGAGTGGGCAATTCTCTGACCCAATCTTCTTCACCCAAGTCTAGAAGAGTCTGTTGACTAGTGTCTGAGGGAAGACCCTTATAGGAGTATAGATAACATACATTAAAAATGGGTGAGATTCCCAAATTAGGAGGCAACTCCACCTCATATTCATTATTACCATACTTATGCAACACCTTGAGTGGTCCTATCTTCTTCATCAGTAGCTTGGTTGGCTTACCTTTAGACAATCTCTCCTTCCTAAGGTAGGAAAGTACTAGATCACCCACCTTGAATTGCAAATCCCTCCTTTTCTTATGTACCTTGGTCTTGTACTTGTCAACTTGTTGTAAAGTCTTCTTAGCTTGGCCATGAATCTCTTTCATCTTCTCTGCAAAGGGTTATCCTTGTGCACTCCTTCTATCTTGTAAACTGAGATCCCTCAACTCCAAGATCCCCCTTGCATTATCCCCATAAACTATCTCAAATGGGCTCTTACTAGTGCTCCTATTAATGGAGTCATTATAGGCATATTATTCCTATCCTATAATGTGATCCCATGACTATCCATGCTACTTAGTCAAGCATCTTAATAGGTTACCTAGGGACCTATTTACTACCTCGGTTTTCCCATCTAAATGAGGGTGATAGGCTGAAGAGAGATAATTTTGTAGCATCTTAATAGGTTACCTAGGGACCTATTTACTACCTTAGTTTTCCCATCTAAATGAGGGTGATATGCTGAAGAGAAAGATAATTTTGTACCTAACATTTTCCAAAGGGTCCTCCAAAAGTGGCCCAAAAACTTATTGTCCCTATCACTTACTATGTTTAGTGGTAATCAATGGATTCTCACTATGTCTCTGAAGAATGGACCTTCAATATGTCAAGCATCATTGGTTTGTCTGCAAGGAATGAAGTGTGCCATCTTGCTAAACTTGTCCACTACTACAAACACATTGTCATGTCCTCTCAGTTTCTTAGGCAGTCCCAAAGCAAAGTCTCCCAAGGTCTCTGAGGTATGGATATAGGCTCATACAATCTAGTGTTTCTACTATGTCCTTTGGCTCTCTAAAGTATCTGACATTGCTCCACAAAATTCCTAACATCTAACTATAGTTTAGGCCAATAGTAATTCCTATTCACTTGCTCAAGTGTCTTGTCCACTCCATAGTGGCCTCCCAAGCTATCTTGGTGTTTTTCCTTGACTATGTTCTCCCTCATTGAACATTGAGGTATACACAACAAGTGTCCTTTGAACAATAGTCCTTCTTGCAACATATAATCAGTAAAGTCCACTTTAAATCCCTGTGTAAACTTCTCACATGATTCATAAACATCCTTGAAATATTTGTCTTCTTTGTAGAGGTCTTTAAGGTCACTCATCCCTACACTCAGTAATTGTATCTCCTGAATAGTCAACACTCTTCTACTCAGAGCATCTGCAACTTTATTGCTAACACCTTTCTTGTGTTTTATGATAAAAGTATATGCTTGCAAAGATTCTACCCATTTTAGGTGCCTTTGATTCAACTTCTCTTGCTCATTCAAGATGCTAAGGGTATTATTATCTGTATAAACCACAAATTCCCTTGGTAGGAGATAATGTCTCCACTTTTTGAGTGCTTTCACCATTGAATACAACTCAAAATCATAGGTGGAGTACTTTTTCTTGGCTTCATTCAACCTCTCTGAGAAGAATTCCATAGGATGCCCCTCTTGACTCAACACTGCTCCAATGGCTAATTTACTAGCATCACACTACACCACAAATAACTGATTGAAGTTAGGAAACCTAAGAGTAGGTATTTCTTCTATCATTTTATTTAACATTTCAAAGCCTTTATCTGCTACTTCTATTTACTTGAACTGACATTTGATTCCTCCTTTTATAGTGTTTAGTATTGGTGCACATACATGGCTAACATTTCTCACAAACTTCCTATAATAAGAATCTAATCCATGAAAAATTCTAACATCCCCTATGGATCTAGGTGTTGGCCATTCCAATATAGACTTGACCTTATCAAGATCTATCTTCATGCATCCATTAGAAACAACAAACACAAGGTATACTAGTTTAGTTTTCAAAAAATCACATTTTCCTTGGTTGATAATCAAATTCTCTTGGTGTAGCCTCCTCAAAACCATTTCCAAGTGCTTCATGTGCTCCTTTGTAGACCTGCTAAAGATCCAAATGTCATCTAGATAAACAATTACAAATTTACCTATAAAGTCTGCTAGCACTTCATTCATGAGCCTCATGAATGTGCTAGGTACATTTGACAAGCCAAAGGGAATTACAAGCCACCCATACAACCCTTAATTTGTCTTGAAGGATTTCTTCCACTCATCACCAGGCCTAACTCTGATTTGATAGTACCCTAATTTCAAATCCACCTTGGAGAAATAACAAGAACCCCCCAAATTGTCCAACAAATCCTCAATCTAGGGCATGGGAAATATGTATCTAATTGTAATCTTATTAATATCCCTTGAGTTGGTACACATCCTCCATTTTCCATCCTTCTTAGGTGAAAGGACAGTTTGCACAGCACAAGGACTTAAACTCTTCCTTATAAGCCCTTTCTCTAGCAAATCTTGAATTTGTTTTGCAATCTCTGCATTCTAAATTAGAGTCATTTTATATGCTGCCATGTTAGGTAGATTATCTCATGCTATTAGGTCTATCTGATGAATCACATCCCTCATAGGTGTAAATGCACTAGGCAAACCATTTTCCACTATCTCATGGTACTTCTCCAACAATGTTTGTACCTCTTGTGGCATATTGACTTTCTCCTTAGTCTCTTCTTTTGGTTTCACTATCACTACACAACAGACCCCTCTCTCCTTCTTCATGACTTTAAGGAACTCATTTCCACTCAAGAGCATCACAATAGTCCGCACATGCTTCTCTTCATTAGGTTCTGTCAAAGGATCCATTTAATACTTCTTACCTTGCTTAGTGATTACATAGTTCTTTTCCCCATCATGAATGACCTTTACATCATATTTCCATGGACGTCCTAGAAGGAGATGACATGCATCCATAGGCAATATGTCATGCATAACACTTTGTCTTTGTACTCTCCTATTCCAAACTCCACCAAAGTATGGTTCATCCACCACTATCTTCTAACCCTTGTTTAGCCATGATACTTTGTAGGGGGTAGTATGAGGTATCCTTCTAAGCTTTAGTTTGTCCACCATCTCTATTGACACTATGTTCTCTATGGAACCAGAGTCCACTATCACCTTGCAGATCTTCCCATGTGACCTATAAGTAGTCTTAAACAAACTCTTTATTTGAGGTGGCTCTGGAACACTTGGAACTTTTACCAAATTCCTCAACATAAGATTTTCTCCACCCAATATTGGCCTTTCCTTAGAGATTGGTGAAGAGACATTTTGTGTGTCATCTTCTTGCACTAATTAAGTCCTTCTTTCTCCCATGGGTGAGGTGGTAGCTTTCTCAGGACATCTTCCCATAGTATGACCCACTTGGTTGCATTTGTAGTATCTGCCAGTGAAGACAAAGTTAGTCCTACCTTGTGAATCAAACCTACCTCTTGGAGGGCTTCTTCCTCTATATTCTCCCCTCTGAAATGATCCTATGTACTGATTACATCCATTATTGTCTGTAGACTGAGTTTCTTCTGGCCTACTATGGCTTTGACCTCTTCCAAAGTTACCTCTATTTTGAATCCTCTATTTCCTCTACCTCTTTTTTGGAAATCATTCCTCCTTCTAGCCTTCTCCTCTGCTCTCAAGGATAATTGACAACATTTATGCATACTGTCAGGGGCCATCATACTGATCTCATCTTGGATTCCTTGCCTCAATCCATTGAGGTACCTTGCTACCATTTCTCCTTCTTCTTCATGTCTCCTTGCTCTTAGGCTCAATTTATTGAATTACTTAGTATAGGCACTTATTGTCAACTCTTTTTTCCTTAGGTTATGTAACTTCTGATACATTTGTATCTCATAATCAGTGGGTAGGAATTTTGCTCTCAATGTAATCCTCATCCTATCCCAAGAGACTATTTTCTTCTTCCCAGTGGTTACCCTCTCATCTTGCATCATATTCCACCAAACCAATGCTCATCCCTTGAGTCTAGCCTTGGCATAACTGACTATCTTCTTCTCTGCCACTTCCTTGTAATCAAAATGGTTATCTATGGCCTCTAACTAATCTAGCAACTCTTTTGCATTCAACCTGCCACTATAGTAAGGAATGTGTTCCATACTATCTTTGCTGATGGATTTAAAGGCATCCAAGAACACTTTCTGGTCCTTATCCATATCCACTTCTTTTCCTTTGCCAGCTGTCTCTCTTGTCTAGCTTTCATCATCTTTATCACTTTCATCTCCCCATTTAGTGACTCTCCTCTTACTCTTTGATTCTGTTGGATTGGCCTTTGCCAATAGATCTTGGACCAAGTCCACTATGGAATCCTTGCTAATTACCTTGGGTGGCATTCTATCAACCTCATGGATCTTATCCCCTTCAGACATATACCAAACTTATTGTAGTTCTGGCTTTGATACCACTCTGATGCAAAGGGTCTAGAGTTCTAGTGTTTACCCTTATCCAAATCATTAATCAACTTATTTGAACCATCCAATCATTTCAACCACCTATGTCTCCTTCACCAAGATTGGCCTCCTAGGCCCTGATTTCAACTTTCCTCTTAGGTATAGTTGAGATGATGAAGAAACAATGCATAATAAACTCCAACTAGTCCAACTTCCTCCATTTACCTTGTTTTCTCACTAGATTTCCCTCTAGAAACCTAAACCCTTGCTTAAGATATTACCCAAACTCACCTCAAGCCCTTGCCTATGTTCTTGATACTTTAAATGTCAGTTTGAGATATTTTCAAAACTTTTGGTTACCTTAGCAATCAATTTGCTATCGCTGCCCTCTTGTAGTCCTTTTTAGGCCTAATTGCAACAGGTCTATTTTCATTGTTTTTGACTAAATACTAAAAATTATTCCACACAACCCTATGGAAGACCATATGATTCTAAAAGCTATCACTTATCCCTTCTATAATCCAAGGTTATAGATATTAAAGACACCCACAACCCTAATTCCTTCTAGGCCCTAGTTTCTAGGCTATCTTTTAGGCCTCTGGACCAGTCTCTGCAAAATGCATCCAATTGGTCTTCAAACTTCATACCAACTCCTAAAACCATTTTATCCTTCAAGGAGACACTCTATAGCTTCCACGCATACCACTAAGATATCCATACCTGATCATGGGTGTATTGCTTACATTCAATCTTAGCACTGTCCTGGCTCACCTACTCCAAGCAGTCAGCCTAGGGCATCACTCCAAACCTAGGAGTTCAATTACAGAACTAAAAGGAAAGAAAAAAACTTATGTACAGACCCTAACCTATCATTCCACAAGGTTTCATTCATTTTCAACTGTGGATGCTTAGGATAGAGCCATTTTTGTTCCCGCAACTCTGAAAATGGATATTGCAGACACATTCACCTAAAACAAAGTGTAACTTTACAATCCCTAAACTAGAATTCAAACTTGAACATGCAAAATAAAGCTGAAACAAATCTCTACACTCTCATGGAGTCATATTGTACCATCCAATCTATACACAATCATACAAGGTTGCAGAAACTCTATAAATGTAAGGAAAACTTAGAATTTCATCCGTACAGTTTGCTCACACATGTGGTCTCAAAATAAAACTTCATTAAGCTCCAAAATACTTCATCCCATGCTCAAATACCTGATCTTGGGTGGTTACAACCATCCAATCCTTCATTTGCAACTTCTTGCAAAAGTTGCTTGAGCAACTTTTGAAACTTGCTAGCAACTTTTGAGCATTTCTTGCTTTTTGACCTTTTTGGTCAACTCGATGCTCCTTGACTCATCCTAGGACCCTAGTTAGGACACTTAGGACCCTAGAGGAGACCATATCCCCTAATTTCTCAAAATTAGCAGCTTTTACAACTTTAGACCATTTTGACAACATTTTGCACCTAGGAGCAACTTGTGCTCTTACAAACATAAATGAACAAGCTTGGATCCAAAACTTTGGATCTTATTAAAAAACACATCAAAGAACCCCAAAAAACCCTAAACACCATCTAATCAATCTTCAAGCCAAAATGGGAGGTGCTCTGCACCAGATTGGGATAGAGGAAAAAAAACATGATTGTCTTTAATTTTACTAAAGGGAAAGTGTATGTAATGTGAAATTGCATATGATTCAAGTTATCATATTACTTGGCATATTGGAATGATTTTATGTGTTTTCATTGATGTCAACATATCACAGGAATCAGAGGAATTGATCAGAAGATCTATCTATTTGTTGCTAACTTAATTGTTGTAGGTTAGCTAGTGGAACATGATGTTCAGAGGTCTAGTGAGAATTGGATATTATGGATATGAGTTCTTGCACATGGAAGATTGATGAAAAAATGTCAGTACTTAGTTCACTCCAATTTTTAGAGGATATCATAAAGATTTGGGCATCATTCAAGATCAGAATTGGAGACTGGCAGACTTGGTGATAGACATTATTGACATGAAGATAGGAAGAGGTTCGATGTGCACAATCAAGTTAGAATTTCATAAAGTGAACCCAGGAGTGTGTTTTGTACATACTCAGGTATCTTCAATTCAGAAGGTTTGTACTTCAAAGGTGTGCATGGCATATTTATATTGTCTTAGAGACTTGTTGACAATGTTCTTGAGGTTCGGTGGAAAAGAGTTCGAAAATCCAATGGTTGTGGTGTATTTGCATGTTTGAGTGTTTATCATGATTCTATAGGATGTTCTTGAAGTATGTGCTTGATGAGTTAGCAATTAAAAATTTTTAGAAGGATCAGATTAGTGGAATTTTTGGTCAATAGTAATACTTTTATTATTATATTTTGTTCTTGGCTAACTTAGTTGGTAAACCATGTTTCACAAGTGCTAAATTGTGAAATATGAGAGATTTATGATCTTGAGGTGGTTGGCATAGGTTGTGGATAGGATTTATAGACAGAGATAAATTTGAAACATGAGATTTGGCACATTGATTTGAGGAGATGGTGAATTAGGTTTTGTCAACCTAGTTCTTGATATAAGATGATGAGTTAGGGAAAGTTCAAGGTGTGGATCATGGATGCAGAAGTCAAAGGTTTCTAGCAGAGAAAGAGCCTAATTCAATAGAGATCAGAAGTATTTCAACAAGGGGTTGAATAAATATCTACATTGTGTTACATTGACCTATATTATACATGAGGTAGATTTCATTTCCATAGCTCAAAAAATCTCAAATCATTGTAGTGATCTAGTTGTAAGGCATTAAGCCTTCCTTAAGGTTGTAGCCCAAGGATTTTTTGTTAGGAATAATAGTCCACAAGACAATTGAGTGGGGGGAGGGGAAAATTAGTTGTAATATATATTATTAAACTTTAATAAACCAAAACTACAATGCAAATGATAACACAGTAAATACCAACACCATAACACAATACTTGTTGTCGAGGAAACCTTGTTAGAGGTAAAACCCCTATGGGAATTAGCACCCACAAATAATGTACTGAGATTATAGTATCCATATTAAATAATTTATCCCTATTAGGACCTTACTACAAAATTACATTACACAATCCCTGTTAGGAGACAAACCCTGTTAGGAGTCAAGAAAAGTAGTAGTCTCACTGCCCAGGCAAACTGCCCAAAGAAGGTTAAAACCACTCTCAAGGATTCATAATCCAAACAAGTATAATATACAATCCAGTGAACTATCTGATAGCAACTGTCTTTTCTTGGTCAATTCCAATGAAGTATAATAATCAACTCTGCTCTACATCCAGCAGTCAACAAGCCTTGCAGCTTCCACAATTTCTTCCTTTTCAATCTCAACCACATCTTTCCAAAATAAAATATCTCACATATATACACTCTTACAATAATTCTTTAGGTCGGCCAATTAAGCTTTCCCAATATAGAAATAATTGATTAGGTCGGCCAATTAAGGCTTTCCAATATACAAATAAATATATAACCCCTTTCTAAGATACACACGGTACCTATAACAAGTAAACATCAAATACAATCCATCACATATACTCCTAGATCCACAATCCACGCTCACAATTCATTTTACATGATATATGTCTGAAGTCAGCCACCAGATAGGTCTCCTCCAGAATATATGCTACAGCTGACATCACCAGTAATCACACAACAATCAAACTAAACCCATTATTTCAACATATGTTGGCTGTCCATGAGTAAGCTCACTTCATCTGAAATATCTTTGCCAGAAAGATATACCTGAAACACAGAGACCTGCTCTGTCCAGCATCATAGTTACAGTCCAGAAACCAGTCTTCACCAAATCAACTGTAACATCAGAAACATGCAACATAAATCCAAGTGACCTTAGAAATAAGTTCAACACACATCCTTCTTCATATATCCAACTTCGATCATTCTAAATCATCCATACAGTGTCTGTACACTTCTTCCAGTTAAGTAACTAGTCTTCCCTCTCCATAGAAACATATGTTGACATCAGTGACAAAACATGAATATCAACAGTAAAATTAGTACCAAAAAAATGATATCATCCAACAATCTCCCCCTTTGGCATTGATGGCAACATATGGGAAGATCCATCAACCCAAAATCAACTCAAAAATACTTTCTCCTCTCAATAAAATCTTCTCAATATCCTCAACACAAATCTCCCCAAAATAGTAGGGATTTTCACATAGATTCCTTCCCCCTTTGGCAGCAATGGAAAAGGGTGCCATAACTCATTTGTAGTCTTCTGTACGGTGTAGCTTTTTCAAATCTTCATGTCCAACAGCTAGGTACAAGATCACCCAAATGTGCTCTAGTGTTCCTTCGATCACTCCCCCTGAGGAGTAGATCCATACATCAAGTCCAAAAAATGATATAGCTCTGAAAGCCACTTGACTGATGCATATCTGCATCAATTAATTACCACTGGGAGGGGCCATCACCCCAAGCATGCTTCTAAGATATTCAAAAGAATCTTTTGGCAAAGGTTTAGTAAATATATTTTCTATCTGTTCCTTTGTGCTAATGTATTCCAGTTTAATTTCTTTCGCTACTACCTTCTCCCTCAAGAAATGATACTTAATGGAAATATGCTTAGTCTTTGAATGCATTACAAGATTCTTCAAAATTTTTACTATGCTAGTGTTATCATAGTGGATAACCACTGGTTCTTCAAAAATTATTCCAATGTCTTTCAGCATTTGTTTTATCCAAACAACTTGTGTGCAATTTATTGCAGCAACAACATATTCTGACTCAGCACTAGATTGAGCAATATAGTTATGTTTCTTGATCAACCATGAAACCCGCCTTTTCTCAAGGAAAAATGCACCACCACTTGTACTCTTTTTTTCATCCATATTACCTGCCCAATCAGCATCAGTATAAGCCTACAGAGTAAAATCATCTTATTTTTCATACCACAATCCATATTCTATTGTCCCTTTCAAATATCTGAAAATTCTTTTCATAGAAGCAAAATGTGTTTCTTTAGCATCTGCCTAATATCTAGCCACAATTGCAACTGCATTAGTGATATCTAGTCTAGTGTGAGTTAGATATTGTAGACCACCAATCATTGATCTATAATTTGTCTTAACAACACTTTGAGTCTCATCATTACTAGTTACTTTGTTTCCAGACACCATAGGAGTTCCAACAGGTTTACAATCTTCCATTCCAAATTTCTTCAACATTTCCTTAAGATACTTGGTTTGAGATATAAAAATTCCATTCTTACTTTGATTAATTTGCAAACCAAGAAAAAATTTCATTTCACCAATCATTGAAATCTCAAATTCATTTTCCATTTCTTTAGAGAGCTTTTTACTCATCTTGGCATTGCCTCCAAAAATGATATCATCCACAAAAACTTCTATAATCAAGATTCAATCTTCATCAGTTCTTAGATATAAATTACTATTTGCATTACCTTTCCTAAAACCAAGACAAAGTAAGTACTTGTCCTTCCTTGAATACCATGCCCTCGATGCTTTTTTTAGTCCATACAGTGCTTTCTTCAGCTTATAAACCATGTTTTCATCATTTTTCAAAGGAAAACCATCAGGTTTCTCAATGTAAACTTCTTCTTCTAGATCACCATTCAAGAATGTTGACTTCACATCCATCTGATAAACTTTAAAGTCTTTATGTGCAGCATAAGAAAGAAATAATCTCACAACTTCCACAACAGGAGAAAATGTTTCTTCATAGTCTATGCCTTCTTTTTATGAATAGCCTTTACATACCATTCTAGCCTTGTTTCTTACCACTATTCCTTCCTCATCCATATTGTTTCTGAAAACCCATTTAGTACCAATCACATTTTTTTTCTTAGGTCTTGGAACCAATTCCCAGGTATTTTCTTTCTTTATCTGTTCAAGTTATTCTTCCATAGCTTTAGTCCAAGATTCATCTCTACATGCTTCATCAGTAGTTTTCGGTTCAACTTGAGAAATCAAACAAATTTCTTCTCTAGCTTTATATCTAGTCATTATGCCCTTACTTACATCACCAATTATTTGATCTTCAGGGTGGTTCTTCTTTACATACCTCAGTGTCTTAGGAGTCTCAGTAACCTCAACCAGTTCATCTTCAGTCTCATTGTCAACCATCAGAGGTTCTTCAGGTTGAGCAGTAACCTCTTTCATTTCTGTAATCTGACCACAGACATATATTATTTCTTGAATCTAAAAATTTTCACCTATCCTCACATTTTTTCTTTCAATCAATTTCCTTAATCTCATATTGTAACATTTATATGCTTT
This sequence comes from Thuja plicata, assembly GCA_018584345.1. NCBI lineage: Eukaryota > Viridiplantae > Streptophyta > Pinopsida > Cupressales > Cupressaceae > Thuja > Thuja plicata. Next base: position 300,842 of record MU223598.1, on the reverse strand, counting down.
ATTCTTAGTGGAATAACCAAGAAAAATTCCTTCATTACTTCTAGCATCAAACTTGCCTATTTCATCATCTCTCTTGATATAACATTTACTACCAAATATTCTAAAATATTTCACAGTAGGTGTATGATCAAACCATAATTCATAAGGAATTTTACCTATACCTTCTCTGATATGAATTTTGTTCAAAGTGTACAAAATAGTACCAACAACTTCTCTCTAATGAACATGTGATACATTACCTTCCAGTAGCATAGTTCTTCCAGCATCTAATATAGTTTGGTTTCTTCACTCTGCAATCCCATTTTTTTGTGGTGTCCTAGGTGCAGATGTCTATCTGAATATTCCATTCTCTTCACAGTATGAATTAAATAACTCTGATGTAAACTCACCACCTTTGTTTGATCTCAAACACTTTATCTTCAGGCCAGATTCATTCTCAACTTTTGCTTTAAATAACTTGAACTTTTCAAATGCTTCAGATTTCTCTCTCAAATATGTAACCCACATCATCCTAGAAAAATCATCAACAAAAATTATAAAGTACCTTTCACCATAGTATGATCTAGTTCTTGTAGGACCACATAGATCTGTATGCACCAGATCCAAATTCCCTTTTGTTGAATACTCTTTGCTTTTAAAAGTTCTTCTATTTTTCTTCCCCATGACACACTCTCTACACATAGTGTTAGATGGATTCACAATCTTAGGTATATCTCTTACTGCTTTTGTCATACTCACCTTCACAATGTTATCAAAGTTAACATGACAAAATCTTATGTGCCATAACCAACTATCATCAACCTTTGCAATAAAACAAGAAGCTTTAGATGTGTTCAATTCAAATATATTACCTCTAGATTTAGTACCAGATGTGATTAAGTCTCTTATTTTAGTTCTGATAGAGCATTTCCCATCAATGAATTTCAATTGATAACCCTTGTCCACTAATTGTCCAACACTTAACATATTATGCTTAAGTCCATCAACAATTAATACATTGTCAGTATTAGTCTTCCCATCCAGAGAAATAGATCTTATTCCAATGATAAGCTTAGGAGTATTGTCGCCAAATATGACAACACCACCATCATGTCTTTTCAAACTCACAAACTTATTTTTATCTCCAGTCATATGATGTCAACAACCACTATCTATAACTCATTCAGATTTCTTTTCAATACAGGATACTAAGGATTTTTCCTCGTGTATAGGTTCATCATTATTAATGGAAATAAATCTAATTTCATCATAGTCATCATCATCATTAGATACACCTTCACTAGCATAATAACATTACTTGTCTTTTGAATACTTAGACTTGAAAAAATTATATTTGTTCTTCGAAACTCTTGTACAACATCTAGATGCAAAATAACCAATCTTGTTACATGAAAAACATTTCAAAGGTAATTTTCCTTCAAATTTTCCCTTACCTCTCTTTTCTCTTCTAGCAATAAGTGCAACTATTTTATCTAGCTTTCTTTCTTCTTCTTGTATCTGTTCCCATTCATCATCATAGTCTCCAAGTCCTTCTCTTAGGTCACAACTCCTGGTACTCGCATTTCCAGATAAGGTCTTTTTGTTCTTATGTACGGTTGCCTTGAATGCTGACTCAATCTTAGGTAAAGAATCTCCCAATTCTGCAGCCTCAAAAGTAGTTATCTTTCTGATCAACATCTCTCTAGTAAAGTTTGGTGTCAAAGGTATAATCTCCTCTATATCCTGTACTTTGGTTTTGTAGATAGGTGTCAAAGATCTGAGTATCTTCGCAATCACTTCTTCCTCACTATAAGTGCCTCAAGATTTTTTGATGCCAGTAACCACTTCTTTAATTCTCTGTGCATATGCCCTAATGTTCTCATCTTCATTGTTTCCATTTTTGTCTTGCAGTTCTGTAGCTTTTCCTATTTAGTAAACTTATCTCCAATATACAATGCTTCTAATCTTGTCCATATCTCATGTGCAGAGTCCAGGTCTTTTACTTCTATGAATTCACCTTCAAAAAGTGCATTGATCAAGGATTCCCTTGAAACCATATTACATTAAAATACCTTCTTTTAATCTTTAGTGGCATTCTCCAATTCATCCTCAGTCGCTATATTTCCACTCTTCTTTGTGATCATCCAGTAGTCAATTCCCAAAAATAGTTAGTGTGTTCTCATCTTGTTCTTCCAGTTGTCAAAGTTTTCGAGATCAAATTTCAGACTATCCTTCCTGTAGTAAGTCATCTTCAAGATCACCTCAATCTATTAATCTTTCTCTCTAAGGACCAGTATCTCTGATACGAATTGTTAGGAATAACAGTCCACAAGACAACTTAGAGGGGGGGTTTGAATCAGTTGTAATATAGATTATTAAACTTTAAACTTTATAAACCAAAACTGTAATGCAAATGATAACACAGTAAATACCAATACCATAACACAATACTTGTTGTCAAGGAAACCCTATTAAAGGTAAAACCCTGGTGGGAATTAGCACCCACAAATAATGTATTGAGAGTATAGTATCTCTGTTAAAAGATTTAGCGCTATTAGGAGCTTATTACAACATTACAGTACACAGTCCCTGTTAGGAGACAGACCTTGTTAGGAGTTAAGAAAATTAGTAGGCTCACTGTCCAGGCATACTTCCCAAAGAAGGTTAAAACCACCCTCAAGGATTCACAATCAAACAAGTGTATATAGAAAATATACAATCTAGTGAACTGTCTGATAGCAACTATCTTTCCTTGGTCAGTTCCAATGAAGTATAATAATCAACTTTTCTCTACATACAGCAGTCAACAAGCCTTGCAGCTTTTGCAATTCTCTACCTTTTCAATCTCAACCACATCTTTCCAAAAGAAAAGATCTCAAATATATACCATCTTACAATAATTCTTTAGGTCGGCCAATTAAGCTTTCCCAATATACAAATAATTGATTAGGTCAGCCAATTAAGGCTTTCTAATATACAAATAAATATATAACCTCTTTCTAAGATACACAAGGTACCTATAACAAGTAAACATAAAATACAATCCATCACATATACTCCTAGATCCGCAATCCATGCTCACAATTCATTTTACATGCTATATGTTTGAGGTCGGCCACCAGATAGGTCTCCTCCAGAGTATATTCCACAACTGACATCACCAGTAATCACACAAAAATCAAGCTCAACCCATTATTCCAACATATGTTATATTTCCACCAGTAAGCTCATTTCATCTAAAATATCTTCACCAGAAAGATATACCCGAAACACAGAGACTCGCTTTATCCAGCATCACAGTTATAGTCCAAAAACTAGTCTTCACCAAATCAACTATAACATCCACAATATGCAACATAAAGCCAAGCGACCTTAGAAATAAGTTCAACCCACATCCTTCTTCAGAGATCCAACTTTGATCATTCTGAATCATTCGTACAGTGTCTGTACACTTCTACTAGTTAAGTAACTAGTTTGTCCTCTCCATAGAAACATATGTTGACATCAATGAAAAAACATGAATATCAATAGTATGATCAGTACCAAAAATTGATATCATCCAACATTTTTTCATTTAAGAAATTATTTCTAGTAAATGCGCCTAAATGCATGTGCATTACCCATATATTATAATAGGTTTATGTTATAGTAACTGAGAGGGGGGGTGAATCAGTGGCCTCAAAAATTAATCCAATAATCCAACCAAAACTTATATCACATATATAATACCTCTAGGTATCTTCAGTCCTACAAGATGTATGCCTTGTGTAAATCTAACATATATATACTTCTCGGTGAATATATTACTCATCCTTTTCTTAAGCTTTACAAAATAGCAGTTTATCTTTTCCTAGCCTTTACCGAATATCTGTAAATAAAATTAGTGTTTACCGACCAATCCTATTTTAGTAATGTGTAAAGAAAAACATCAAAGCAATGAATCATATACACATTTGACACATGGATTTTTAACATAGAAACCCTGTTAAGGGAAAAACCACTTGGGACCGGTAACCCAAAATTTTCACTCTTCTGAAGTGAGCTCGGTGAAGAGCCAACCCTGTTAAAGGTTATAAACACACTGTTAAGTGTGACCTTGTTAGAGGACTTAAAACCATTGGTTAGTATTTTGAACTTAGGAATTCACTATGTTGTCAACAAGAAAAACCTTTTGATACTCTTGAGTATCTCAATACATTAAGGATTGTTAAATCCCACTCACTTAAGAGATTTTCTGAATCAATGGTTAAACTAAAATAGTAAATGATTTGTTCAATAATACAACTCAACTTTGCAGATTTTCATATCTATTCTAAGTCCATAATACCTCTATAATCAATATGATCTTCAATTCTTTTTCTCCCCTCTTTTTTCTTTCTTCTCGGTGAATGTTGTTGCTTCTCTGTTGCTCGGTGTCTGCAGAATTCTTGGCTCTATTCTTCATCCTATATGATCAGATATGCATGAAGAATTCCATCTTCACCATAATTATATTCAGCATCCTCTTTTCATCTCTTTATGTAGACATGATTTCACCATTTACATTGTCCTTGTCTTTCTTGTTCTTGACGTAGATAGCTTTCTTGATCCGCAAATCTCACCATGAATTTCTTTAATCTTTAAAGCATAGCTTTAGTTTTATTTTCTCCTTGACAATTGTGAATAAAACTAGCTTTAAATCTTCAGTTCAACTGGTCGATAAAAACAAACTAATCAATTAGTTAACTCTAATTATAGCTCCTGCCAGCTAAGTGTTTTATCATTTCCTAACTCTAGTTTTGATTGGTGATCAACTCTTAGTTTTCTCGGTCATTAACTCCAGTTTTCCTCAGGCATTACCTTCAATTCTTCTCAGGGTTCACTTCAGTTATGCTTGGTGTTGTGGTTCTTGGTATATGTTGTGACTGCTCAGGGTTCTCTTTCCATCGGTGTGCACTGTCTGTCAGTGTTTACTATCACTCGGTGTACACTGGCTTTATATGTTTACTGATAACATAAACTTTATCTCCTTGATTTCTTGAAGTCTATGACATTATGTATATGACCAATCAGATTATATCAAGTTGACATCAATGACAGTATAATACATTAACTGATTTAATATCTTGCATTTACTTTTTGCAGCTCGATGATCATCAACTTATCATCTTCAAACATTCAATCAGTTATAGTTCATCAGTTTATACTTCTAACAAGTTATTTACTTATTGTAGCTAACTAGTTAAACCGTATTTTTCCCCTTATCTGGGTTTCCACAATAAAAATCTTGTGTCAAATTGTGTGGATGTGATTCTAATTTTTGGATGCATGCTTATATCATTTTCAATTAATCAGATAAGAATATAGGTTATTTAAGTTTAAGTGTTTTAAGGACTAAGGGCTTGAATATTGAGGTTTTAGGAACAACTAATTCATCCCCCCTCTATTAGTTGTTTACTTCCATATTTTCAACAATTGGTATCAGAGCTTTGGTCCCTTGAAGGAAGCCTAATAGCTTGAGGGAGATCAGATATGGAAACTTAAAAGGAGGACAATCCAAGGTTTGAAGGCACAAACTACCCCATATGGAAAGGATGCATGATCACTCATCTAAGATGCATTGGAGAAGATTACTAGACTATCACAAAGAACTACTACACTCCTCTTGCAAATATATCTATGGCTACACTAGATGAGAAGAATAAATTTGAGTATAATATCAAAGAAAAAGAACATTGCTAAATGTCCTATCATATAAAGAGTACAAAAATGTGATCTAATTGGAGAATTCTCATGAGATATGGACCCTGATCGAAACTCTTCATGAAGAAGATGCATGTGTCAAGAAAGCCAAGCTAAAAATCTTGAAAGGAAGGTATGAAACCTTGAGAATGTCTAAGTATGAGAACATAAACTCTTACATGTTGAAGATAAATGAATTAGTCTACAGCATTAGATGTGTTGGTGGTGTATTGGAAGGAGAGATAGTTTCAAAGGTGTTGAGATCGTTCCCCCCTTCTTACAAGAGAAAAGTTGTTGCTATTGAAGAAATTAGAATTGTTGTTGTTGTGACAAGAGATAAATTAGTTGGTAAGTTATCTTATTTTTAAATGAGTTAGTTTGATGATTCTTTTGTTAGAATAATTGAGAGGGGGGTGAATCAATTAGCTCCCAATTATCCTACTGCTACAGTCCCAAATTCCTCCTGATGTATATAAAAACAAATTCAAACTTATAACTCAGCTCAGTGAAAATGTAAAATATATCTTTTAGTTGTTTACCGAGTATCAATAAACTAATATTGTGATTACCGATCAATGTCAATAAAGATAAGTGTAAAGAAAAGTAACAATCCACAACATTCATGCACATTGACACGGGTTTTTAACATGGAAACCCTTCTAAGGGAAAAACTACCTGGGACCGGTAACCCAAAATATTTTCACTCTTCTAAAGTGAGCTCGGTGAAGAGCCAACCCTTTTAAAGGTTACAATGCACACTGTTAAATGTGACCTGGTTAGTGGATTTAAAACTAACAGTTCTCTCTTGACCATGCATTCACTATGGGGTCAAAAAGAAAATACTCAACATTCATTAGAATTTCATAATAAAGACTTTCACATCCTACTTGGTTAAGAGATTTATCTATAACAATGGTTAAACTGATACAGTATTGATCTGATTCAAATACAACTTTGTTTTGTAGATTTTCAGATCTATGCTAAGTACATAATACCTCTGATCAATTTGTTCACTTTAGTTCATCTGATTCACCATGTCCTATTCTGCTCAGTAATGATCTTTCCTCTGTCGCTCAGTAATGTCTGCAGAAATTCTCAGTTCTGTCTTTAACCAGTTTGATCAGTCATGCATAAAATTCACATGTGCACATCATAGCATCATGTGATTCATAATAAATCTCTTGTCTCTTATAGATACATCATAGCTCATTTAATTTCCATCCTTCAGATTTTGTTTCTTAATCTCCATTATTGATTTTGCTGCTTAATCTCCATCATTGATTTTTCCGCTTAAACCATCCTCAACGGTTGTGTTAAAAACAAGTTTCAATCTTTGTCATTCGATCTTCCTTGAATTTTCATAATTCTTTGATCAACATAACAAACTTGATCTTTTACCTCGAAATCATCAATTTCCAGCTCAACATTCTAGTCAGCCTCAGTTTGATTAAATTTCTCAGACAATTGTTGTGTTGGGGATCCCTAGCTTGATTATCATTGTGCTTGATATACACTGTGTTTTACTCGGTATTCACTGTCTCTCAGTATATACAAAACTTTTCATTTACCGACCACATAAACTTTGTGTGCTCTAGTTCTCCAATTTATAATAGATGTTTTCTACCATTATGATACTCAAACAAGTTGACATCAATGAAAATATATCAACTGATAATGTCAATCATCATATCTGTAACTCAGTTGATTATCAACAAATGACTTCAAACATATAATCAGTTGTAGTTCATCAATCTCTCCCTTTGGCATTGATGGAAACACAATATGAAATATGCAATATAAGAAATGACATACAACAAATACCAAACTTTTTTTCTACAACTGCAACAATTTTGTATCTCTCCGTAGCTTGAATATAAAAATTATTTCGGTATTAAAAATTTACCTTGTAGACTCTCCCTACAGTTTTGACTTCTTAGGTTCTTAATCTCTTTGTAGATAGATATTTTTCTTCCTTTCTCTTATCTCCCTTTTATGGATAGATGTTTTAGTGAATCTCTCTTCCTTTACATATTTCATGAATCTCTCTCCCTTTGATAATAATTCCAAAAACAAATATACAGCTCTTCCATAGCAAAAAAAGAAATCTGGTGTTCGGTACAGTAGGTACCTTGCATTGTACGGATATGGCTGTGTTAGTCCAGTTTAGCTTTGCATCAACATGATTGATATTCTAATTTCATGTAGGTTGATGCAACCTCCTAGTTAGCTTAGTAACCAATAGACAAGGGACTAACCCCTAGTCTACCTCTCAAGTACTCAAATCTATCCTTTGGTAAGGGTTTGGTGAATATGTCTACAAGTTGTTCTTTTGATTGTACATATTCCAGTATCACTTGTTTATCTTGTACTTGTTCCCTCAAGTAGTGATATTTAATAGATATGTGCTTTTTTTTTGCATGCATCACAGGATTCTTTGAAATATTTATAGCACTTATATTATGACAGTAAATTATCATTGGGTCAGTGATCTCTTTATTCAGTCCTTTCAATAGTTGTTTGATCCATGCTATGTTCGAACAATTTGCAATAGCAACAACATATTCTACTTCTATAGTTGAATGAGATATGCATCCTTGCTTCTTTCTTATCCAAGTAACTAATCTTTCTCTAATAAAGAATGCTCCACTAGTAGTGCTCTTTCTATCATCAATGTTCCCAGCCCAATTAGCATCAGTATAAAATTTCAGTTTGAACTTTCCTTCTCTTTTGTACCATAGTCCATAATCCTTGTAACCACCTAGATTTGGTCTGCTCTTACCATAGACCCTATTTTCCCTAAGTGTGATCATACCCACAATTATGTCCAGACAACTCTTTAATCAGCTAGCATAATTCATTCAAATCAAATTTAATCTCCTAAGTGATCTAATCACTAAATTTTATTAAATCACCTAAGCCAATCAAAACCAATCAAATTAATTCAAATCAATACCTAGCTAAGGTAATTAATTTAAAAGGAATTAAATAAATCCCTATTATATCAAATCACTTGCTAAAACCCTATCTTCTGGCCTAAATTAATTGGCTATATTCCTAATTAATTATTTAAAGCAATCAAATGCTTAAATAATTAATATTCCTATTTTTTAGTGAATATATTTAATATAATTCATTTCATTAATATTCCCCTAAACCCTAACCTAACCTATCTCAATGACCTTGACCCTGGGTTCAAACCCATCCCAACCTATTCACCCCATGCTAAATCTAATCCTAATCTTAATCCCATTCTAACCCACCTCCTAATGATTTTACATTCCTAAAAATGTGATTAGGAACTCAACCCACTTGAGAAAGTCAACTTTCTCCAGTTTGACTCTCTCCAAGTCCACCTTCTCAAGCTTGCTTCTTACACCCTCACCATGCCTCTTGAATGCTCTCATTAATGCATTATTAATGGAGATTCCTCAAGCCCATGCCTCTTCAATGCCTTTGGTATTTATTCCTCTTACACCTCATTAATGGGCTTTACAACTCCATTAATGACCCTTGTCCCCCCCTCCTTCCTCATTTCTTCTATAAATAGAATGAGTTTTTGAGATCAAAGGGCCCATAATTTTACAGTTAAAATATATTTTTATGTTGTTTAGATTAATTATAAATCCATATTTCATTGTAGTTTTGATATTATGCATTGTTATTATCACGCTTTTTAGAGCTAATATGCATGTTTAGTGAGCATTTAGACTAGTTTTGATTCAAATCTTCCATTCTTAGGTTGTATTTGTCACTAATTTGTGCATAATCTCAGGGCATGATTATGGCATTCTTCAAACTCCTCCTAGATAGGAAGCAATAGATCATTTTTAGTGTTTAAGTTTGAAACCCTTTCTTTTTATGCTTTTTCACTAATATAATGATCTATTGAAGTGTTGTGTCACAGGTAATAGGTGCACTATTTCACACCCACATTTTGGTGCCCACTGTGGGGCTCAATTTCATATTTTACCTCATTTCCACTTTGTTTTTCACTAATTTGTCTTCCCAGATTTTAGGTCTAGCCTCATTTCTGGTAGCAGTGTTGGCATCTGGGATAGGCCCTCGTACCGTAGAAATCAAGGCTCATATCCAGGATTTCCTGGGTCATTTTCAGTATAGGCTCACATCTGGTAAACATTCTATCACATCTAGTAGCAGAGGCTTGTATCTAGTTTGGTGCATCGTATCCCGTATTTCTAGGATCACATCTGGTTGAAATTTTTGAGAACTTCATTGCCTAACCCCTAACACCTTAACCAGTTGTTGATTTGATATTTTGACAACCTAACTAATGCTTGCAAGTTTCTGATAAGGAAGTAAGAAGACTTGGCTAACATGTGTGTTTGCAGGTGTTTTTAAACTGATTTCAGTACTAACCATTTACAAATCTTTTTCAAAACTTAACACGTTTTCTCAATGCTTGTTAAAGCAACCAGATTACTATTCTCTTTTCCTTTAAGGAGAATCAAAAAATTAGACGTTGGTTTAACACTTGTAAAGGAGTTTGGGGATAAATGGACAAACAAACTCACACTTTAATTCATTTTTGGAATCAGTAATTGGACAAGCAAGTCACTAAATCTTGTGGGATAATTGAATAAGTTACATCGTTTAATTCATTTTGGGGTCTGAAATTGAACAAGCTAATCACTTAACATTGCGGATAATTGAACAAAACAAATTTTCTTTCACACATCCTATTTTCATTAACTTAGGAATATCTAAATCAAGTTCAACATAGCTTGAGGGAAAAAATCTTTGATAGAAGTTTTTTGGGAGAAAAAGGCATGGATTAGGAGAGTATTCTCTTCTTCATTTGAAGAATCAGAAATCTAGACATCCTACGCTCGCCAATCCTTTGTTACTTATTTAACAGTAGAGGGCCTGCTGGTTGAGGAACAAATCTCCCAGGAATGACCCAAGTGAGGATAGGTTTTATGCAAACCCTTCCAACTCACTATAAATAATTGCTTCCTCGTAGGCCAAAGCCTCAAAAGATGGAGTCAATTTTGTTCTCAGAATGTTGACATCATTCCTTGAACATGCTTGGGTATGTGTAGAGCGAAGCCACTTGAATCTTGCTTGCGAGACTACACATATTTGAGTACTCATAGGGTTATACGCCTAAATTTTGCCTTGTGCAATTCTATGGGAGATGATTTTGAATGGATTGCCCCATCATAAACAACAGACTTTGTAAAAAAACTACCTGATTCATCCTCAAAAGGGTGATAATCCTTGTGCAAGGAAAAAATTAATTGCCCCAAGAAACTTGTCATATCATTCCCTTACTTGCGTTTGGATTTGGCTAATACAACATCATGACTAGAGTCATTGCATGCTTGGTGATGGTTTTATTCTAATTAGTATTTGAGTGTGTACCTAAGTCAATGAGCAAAGATTTTCATCCTCCACCTAGAAATCAGGGCATAAGGATGTGTTTGTTCCCCTAACAATGCAAATCTACTCGATGTATCTGAAAAATCATTAACAAGATAAATCCTTCAAAACAAGAAACAAAATTCTATCATTGATTTACATGTGTTTTTCACTCACCAGCAAGTCTCCGGACATGATCATGGATCAAACAAACTTCATGCACTTTCAAAACAAAATTTTCAAAATTGACAAAATCTGATAGAGACATCAGAAACTCACATCCTATATTTGGCTCGTATCTGGTAGCACATGCTCATATCTGGTCAACACTTCATCACATCTAGGGTTAAAACTCACATCCGAGGTCATCAGAAGCTCGCATACTACATTTCTTGGCTTGCATCTAGGAAAGTGGGCATTTGCAGGTTAGTTTCTCAAAAAACCTTAGTAGATTTGGATAGCCTTTTAGCCCTTTAGTCTATCCCTGTTGTCTTTTCTGGTGTCCTTGTTTCTGTATCAAAACACTTTTTCAAATGTCTACCTTGCATGTCCTATCAGTTTCTCACAATCAGTCTCAATACATGTGGTATGTCCACTTTTCAAAACAACTTGATTCCCATCTCACTATTAGGTCATTCTAACCCTCTGACGCTTGAATCATTTACTTCCACCAAAACACAAACAACACTTCCACCTAGACACACTCACTTGGATGATTTGAGATACTACCTAACACTATCAAGAAACTTTGATGAAGTTGAGGTACAAAAACATGGTTAACACAAGATGCAACAAGTACATGTCTAAAGGATCAGGAGTACTTCCTAAATCACTACACTTTCAAGGAGAAACATCTCATAGTTCCCTACTTGATCTAGATTCTCCATAAATGGACAGGTCCACTCACGGATGGAGAGAGGCTTTTGAGGAATATGAAAATAGGAAAAATCAAAAGCGCAAAGATATCAATGAAGAAGAAGAACCCACATTTGACCGTCCTATATTTGAATTAGGCAGTGAGGAAGACGTCACTAAAGAAGAGTACAATAAACTCAAACAGAGCAGTAAGTTCCACAAGATAATGAAAAAATTGATTGATGAAGATAAAGAGAAATACTTTCTCCATTTAGTATCCACTAGTGTAAAGTTACCCAAGGATTATGATGTGGAACAACTAAAGGAAAAGGAGGTGCCAACTCCTATATCTATTATCGCCAAACAACTCACCTTGATGCAAACAAAGCTCATGACTCTCAAACAGGAGAAGGCTAAACCTGAGACAAAATACTCTATGGACTCCATTTGTCCATTTCCTTTCGACAAGAGTATCACTATGGTTCCATTCCCTCCTAACATGGCAAGGACAAAATATGACAAATATACAGGAGAAACTGACCCACATGACCACGTAAGAGAATTTTGTGCTCTGAGCATAGAATACATGCATGAACCCACATACCTCATGCAGCTTTTTCCTGGAAGTCTAGGAGGCAACGCCATGGAATGGTTCTCAAATCTTACACCTAAGGTCAAAAATTTTGAGGAGTTAATTCAATAATTTATCCAACATTACTCCTATAATATACAGCATGACGTGACTATGATGGACCCATGCAAAACTAAACAAAAGACTAGTGAATCCTATACACACTTTCTACAAAGGTGTAGGAAAATCTTTGCACAGTATTCAAGAGCTATTCTTGAATCCGAGAAAATGGAAATCTTTTTCAATAACTTGGTACCTGAGTTAAACTACGCATTACAATTGCAAGACTCCCCTAGCTTTGATAGGATGATTAAAAATGCCATCTGTATCAAAGAAGTCATTGTTAAAAAGGGGGAGATCACTCTTCAAAGTGAAAAAAAATTGTCCAACTCCAACAACAAACCTAAATGGTGGAAGAAAAACAAAAATGTTGTCAATGATCGAGTAGTAGATGCCTCTAATGTCAATTCTAAACCTGAGGTGTTCAATATTACTAACAGCATGCAAGCAAGAAAAGATGCCAAGGTAATGACCTCCATACCTAAAGAAAACAATGATAATAGAAAAGGTCGGCCATGGACCTCCAAACCTCAAAGAACATTCACTCCTTTGGGAGAGCCTCTCGAGACTATTTTGAAGACACTATTAGACAACAAAGTTCTCACAATCCCAGATTCTAAACCATGGGAACCGACGGTCAAACCAAGGTGGTGGGATGATAATTATTACTGTGTCTTTTACAAAAACAAAGGACACAAGAATAACAACTGTCTTAAACTCAAACATGTTATCCAAGACCTTATTGAAGGAGGAAAAATCAAAGTGGAAGGACACACTACCAATGAAGATCGTATAGCATTTAACAAACCATTCCCTAATTATGAGAAAGGGGAAGCATCTAAAGGGAAAGGTAATGAAGTAAACTACACCTACTCTAATAATGATAACATGATCAATATGCTAGACATTAAAATTGAATCAATTAATGTGGTCACAATCAAAGGTGTTAAAGACACATCTTCGCAATCGAATGTAGTAACTCAGATTCAAGCACAGATCATGATCAAAGGACCTAATTCTACCTCAAAACCAGCATCAAGGTCCAAGGTTCCTATTGTTACTATCCCAAACCAATAGAAAAACACATGGTTACTATTCCTGCAGCAAAGTATGCCTTGGTGGACCAATTGCAATGAACCTCTACTAAAACATCCATTTTTGAGTTGCTTAAAATATCCATAGTGCATAGGGAAATCCTGGAACAAGCCCTACATGCCACAAATGTGCCAAAATACCTTGATATAGAGAAATTCCAAGTGATGGTTAATCACATCTCAGCACCACATTACCTCTCCTTTTCTGAAGAGGGTGATAAATCATTGACACATCCACATAATTAACCCCTCCATATTGAAGTCCTCATTCATAAATCCCATGTCAGACGTGTATTGATAGATGGAGGCACAAAATTGAATATTTGTACCCTTAATCAAATCAGGAAACTAGGTCTCTCATAACAGACTATTGATTCTAGAAGCAAAATCACTATCAAAGCTTATGACAAGGAAGAAAGATCCTCTAAAGGTCTTATTATTCTACCCATCAGAGTCAGACCAGTTGAAAGGAATGTCATATGTCAAGTTTTGGATCTACCCCTGGCTTACAACATACTGTTGCGAAGACCCTGGATTCATGAAATGCAAGTTGTGTCATCTACCTTCCACCAATGTATCAAGTTCCCACATAATGGGGTGGAAGTGACAATTCCTGTCGATGCTAATTATACTTGCAACAATATCAAGGCAGGTACTATGATTCCACATAACAAGGAATATATGGATGAGATTGCTCCTGAGACTACCAAAGACATGGTTCTAAAAAGCTTTGGAAAAAATTTGAAACTTGAAGAAACAGGTATGGGAGAATACAAGATGGACATGACTCTGTCACTGACAGAATTACCAATATCACCAAGATCCTATAGATGACCCTCCTCATCTTTCACACCTTCTCCATCTAAAGAGCCAAAAATCCACAAAGAAACTGGCATGGTTAAGGCATCCACGTCTTCTTTAGATAACACAGAAGAACAGGCAGTCTTGGACTGGCTTTACAAGGGAGAACCAAAGGAAGTTGAGGTCAAACATGTAGAAATATCCCCAGCATAGTATGGTAAAGGATATGACCTCCTAAAACAAATGGGATACAAAGGAAAAGGACCTCTAAGAGACACAAGAAGAGGACTTATTGAGCCTATGCACATGGAGTTCAAAAATACCAAAGACAAAACGGGACTAGGTTTTAATAATGAATCTAACAAACTTGCTTCAAAAGATAGTCTGATCTCTGACAAAGGGAGTGATGAAATAGAAGAGATAGAACTAGAAAAATGGTCCTATGAAAGACTATTACATGTTGGCATGGATAATCTTGAATATCAAGGAGAGTGCTATATACCAAGCTTTGATGTGCCACAAGATATTCACATACCTTTGTTAGCACAAGCTCCTATTCAAGAGGTAGGAGACACAATAGAAGATGATCTAGAGGTACCATTGATAGTAATGGCTACTGAGAGCACACCCCAACAATAGGATTCACATCCTAACTGGGGGCAGTTAGTCACAATCACACATTTCCTTGATTTACTACACTTTGATCCACAGGTGGCTAATCAGGTACATTAGATAGCTATTGATGAATTCTTAAACAGGTCTGATGATAATTGACTCACATGATTATGAGTGGGATGAACTATTTGTAGCCATAGAGGACATTGAAATAGATGTGATTCACATGTTCACAGCTACATTGGCACACCAAGAACCTTCTAACACCACTCCTAACAATATTGATATTCCTGAAGTAGAGGAAGAGTTCCTTCCCCCAATCATTGATGGAGAGATTGGTGTTCTCATAAATCTAGAAGAACTTCAGAGGTGACAAGCAAGAAGCCTCCTTTTACAGAGAGATGATGATGAAATTTCTACTGGCAAATCACTAGAGTTTGGCCCACATATTACTAACAACGACCCTTTTTATGATGATCTGACTCTTATTGATCTAAACATCGAAGAGATTAACTTAACAGAACATGTCATGTCAGTTAATAATCTTGACGCTAACGTGATGTTGTCCTTCCCAAAGTCTGACTCCTTATCTTTAATAAACCCAGACGTAATTGATTGGACTGATAAAGATCCCGCTCCTAACCTTGACTTTCCCAATGACTACACCTTTTCTTGCTATCTAAACGCTTGTGAACCTTACCCTTCTTCCACCAATGCAAGGAGCATGAACATGTCACAGGAGGATATCAAGTTTCTCAGTCAAAAATTGAAAAAGAAAAAGAAAAAGAGAACTGACAGTGAAAACCACATTGTGGCAGCGTCAGATTCTAAAATAGTAAAAATAAAAGACATATCCAATGGTGAAAACCTCTCAAAGGTGCCAAAGGATGAGATTCTTGATATCCTCCCTGTGCACTTTTAAGAAAGGTCTTTAGATCTAATAGAACCAACACAACCAGTTAATTTGGGCACAACTGAAGTTCCTCAAATAGTTGACCTAGCACAATCTTTGTCAAAAGAGGAAAAGGTACAATTCACTGAGTTCCCAAAAGAGAAGAAGATCAACTTTGCATGGTCTTATATAGATATGCCTAGACTAGATCCTAAATTGATAATACACCACTTGTCTATAGCTCCTGGGATCAAACCCGTGAAACAAAAACTTAGAAAGATGCATCCTCATGTTGCATTTCTAGTAAAAGTGGAGCTAGAGAAATTGTTGAAAGATGGATTCATCAAAGTCATTTCTTACGTGAGATGGATCTCCAATGTAGTCCTAGTATCTAAATATGATAAATCTATCAGGATCTATACAGACTTCAGAGACTTAAACAAGGCATGTCCTAAAGATGATTTTCCACTACCTAATATTGATATGATCATAGACCTCACCACGGGCTACCAAATGTATTCACTAATGGATGGTTTCTCAGGCTATAATCAGATTAAAATTGCTCCTGAAGATCAAGAGAAGACCACATTTACATGTGCATGGGGAACCTTTTGCTGGAACATCATGCCATTTGGGTTAAATAATGTCGGTGCTACATATCAAAGAGCCATGACCACTATATTCCATGACATGATGCATAAAAACATGGAGGATTGCGTGGATGACACCTTAGCTAAGTCAAAAGAAAGAAATACTCATATTGATGACTTAAGAAATATATTGGATCGTATGGAGCAATTTTAACTCAGGCTCAATCCCAAGAAGTGTGCCTTTGGGGTCTAATCAGGAAAGCTCCTAGGATTTATTATCTCAGCAAAAGGAATTGAAGTAGACCCGACAAAAGTCAAAGCTATACTAGAGATGAATCCTCCTACAACATTAGTCAAATGAGAACATTACAAGGGAGACTCCAATCAATCAAGAGATTCATGTCACAACTTGCAGATAGAGTGCAACCCTTTACCAAATTGTTACATAAAGGGGTCACTTTCAAATGGGATAAACATTGTAAAGACAACTTCAGAGAATTAAAAGAGTACCTAGCTACTCCTATTCTTATGGCACCCATTCATGGAAAGCCATTACTCCTATATATTTCAGCTACAGCGACATCATTGGGATTATTATTAGCACAAGAGAATGAAACTAAGAAAGAAAGAGCAATATACTATATTAGTAGAATATTAGTGGCCTATGAACCCAATTACAGCATAATCAAAAAACCATGCTTAGCAGTTGTCTTTGCATCACAAAAATTGAGACATTACATGTTGTCACATATAGTAAGGCTCATTACAAAGATAGATCCTTTGAAGTACCTCCTTAGCAAGACAGCATTAACAGGATGATTAGCAAAATGGGTCCTAATTCTGAGAAAATTTGATATTGAGTATGTGGAACAAAGAGCTATTAAAGGACAAGTCCTTGCAGATCAACTAGCTAATTCACCACTCCAAGATGATGAACTTTTAAGGATTGAAATCCCTGATGAAATGATTATGCATCTAACTGAGTATCCATGGAAGATGTACTTTGATGGTTCTTTCACACAACAAGGCTCTAGAGCAAGGGTTCTATTCATAACTCCTCAAGGCTACAAAATACCCAAGTCCTACAAATTGATGTTTCCATGCACAAATAACATTTTTGAATATGAAGCATTGGCAAATGATCTTAAGCTTTCCATGGATTGGAAAATCATCAAGTTACATGTGTACGGTGACTCCCAGCTCATAATCAATCAAGTCAATGGAGATTATCAGATGAAAGATGAAAATTTTATGCCCTACAAGCAACTGTCCAATGAACTAAAGAAGTACTTTCTCTTCATCGCATTCTAGCAAGTACCCAGAATGGAGAATAAGGCTGTAGATGCTATGGCTACATTGGCATCCATGTTAAAATTGGAGGAACATCAATTCTTCTATGACTTATTGGTGGAAGAATTATCCTACCCCACCTTTGATACCCCTAAATACCAAGTAATCTATGCTCTGAACGCCCAAGACCCATCTCGGTATGCTAAAATCATTGCCTACCTAACTGACCAAACCATTCCCAATGACCTATCCAAAAATGAGAAAAGAGCCTTGATTAGGACAGCATCATGTTATGTCCTCATTACTAATAACTTATATTGACAAGGTCTCCATGGTATGCTTCTTAGATGTTTAGAACTTGAAGAGTCAGACCGTGAGTTAAAATAAGTCCACGAAGGTATATGTGGATCACATTCAAATGGATTTTCATTGGCAAAGAAACTACTTAGAGTAGGCTATTACTGGCCTACAATGGAAAAAGATGCTATTCAATTTTCCAAAATATGTCATAAATGCCAGACACATGGAAATCTTATCAATACTCCTGCCAGAGAACTTATACCTTTCATAACACATTGGCCATTTAAGCAATGGGCCTTTGACTTGGTTGGACAAATATATCCCAATTCTTCAAATGGACACAAGTTTATCATTACAACCACTGAGTATTTCATGAAGTGGGTTGAAGCCGTGCTGCTAATTAAAGCCACCGGCAAACAAGTGGCTATGTTCATATTGAACTACATTATCTGTAGATATGGGATACCCTCTTCAGTTGTAACAAACAATGGGGGTCAATTTAAAAACCAAGACATTGATGACCTTTGTGAATAGTTCCACATCAGTCAACACTGCTCCTCAATCTATTACCCTCAAGGTAATGGAGAAGCTGAGGCATCTAATAAGAATATTCTCAAGATCCTACACAGAATTGTGAGTAAGTTTGGCAGAGACTGGCATTTACAACTAAAACTGGCACTTTGGGCCTACAGAACAAGCATCAGAACACCAACTTGAGCCATGCCCTTTGCCTTCGTCTATGGCGCTGAAGTAGTACTACCTATTGAGGTTGAAATCCCATCTTTGCGGATATTTTTACATGGTCTTGTAACTGATGAGCAATACCACATCAATAGGGTGAATGCACTAGAATTACTTGATGAGTGCAGACAATAGGTGTTCGATCATCCAAAGGTGTACCAAGTATGAATGTCCAAAGGGTACAATAAAAAGGTAAAACCACACCAATTTCAATTTGGGGATCTCATCCTAAAGGAGAATCCTATGAATTGGCCTAACAGAGAAAAAAAAGGGAAGTTTGAACCTAACTGGCTGGGACCTTATGTTATCACTTCTAATTTTGGGACTGGAGCCTATCAACTAGCTACACCTGAGGGAGATGTTCTTCCCAATCCTATCAATACTCTACATTTGAAGCATTTCTATGCTTAATGTTTGGCTAGCAGAGCCTGTATAGTGAAATAGTTCTCAGAAAAATACCAAAAACATTCATAAAATTGATCCTAAAGAAATCTAAAAATAGTGGAAAAGGTCCTGAAGAAAGGTATCCTTGGTGAAAACATGGTAAGAAGGCACCTTGATACTACAAAAACATTCAAAAAAGAAAAAATAGCAAAAAAAAAATTGAAAAAGAGAAAAGTGCCTTGATGACAACCTAGTAATATAGGCATCCTAGTAGCAAAAAGAATGAGAAATTTTTGCCAAGTGGTGAAAACCTGGCAATCAGGTGTCACTTGTATTTTGCGCCCTATCTATCAATACATTGCTAACACTAGGAATTCATGATTACACATGTGCTAAGAGTTGACTTTGTTTCCTTACGACAATCTTATCTTCGCTTGGGATTTGTCTACATTTCTGTCTTAGGATCAAGTCATCCTGCACTAGGTGCATCTTTTGCTAGCATGTTAGGTTACGTCTGCTAGGTTGTCATAGGATGGTTTGTTTCATGACACAATGCTTATTGATGCTTTCACTAAACTATCCCTTTCACGAAACAAGACTTTCACAAATATTGCACTAACCTAAATGATGTTCCTAGAACCTACATTGGATTGCAAACAAAAAGAAAGTTATACACAGACATGGAACACATATTTTCTTGAATTCCAACTTTTTGATTGATGAATCTATACTGCGCTTGAAAAATGAATCAATGGTATTTCTCAATACTACCTAAACACAGTTTGATCTTGGTTTGATTATAACTCTTTATGTCCTGATGATGTCTTACCTAGGGGCATCTAAGCAATTATGAATTTTATTTGATTGATTCACAATTGATAGTTGTTATGTCTTCTGAGTTACTCCATGATGTTTGTGCAAAGACAAAGAGTCGCAAGGACAGGGGGCATAACGTTTTCTTAGTTTTCTATGTATGGTGATTGTTCCAAATGATCCTATAAATTTCGTCTAACTTGGATGTTTATGGTAAGAGCTTCCACCATGAGTGGATAGCCGCATATATCTCAATCTTTAATATGTGTCAACTACGGTGAGGTTGAAACAATTTCCTTGTCTGTTTCCTAACTCAAATTCTCACTAAGGTACACGAAGCATAATGTACCCAAGGATATGAATTTTCAAGGTCATTATGGGTCCAATATCTTACCTTACATAGAATCTGACATAATAAAAGGAAGTTGACTATTTTTTTATCCTGGATTTTATGCCTTGATGCCTAAGTCTATTTCCAACATTTCAATAAATATAGTATTCATACTTTCATAATATCAATGGGTATTAGTGATGGTTGTACTATCCGGTGGTATCCATTCTGAAAAGTGCCCAATGATGATAAAAATGTTATAATATATGTAAATCATTGACAAGTCCTAAGAGTCTGCATATAGCTACATTTAGACATTGCATGATGCATTTTGAAAGAAGCAAAAGCATAAGGAATTTGAGCTCAAAAATGATTCCCATTTTCTTCTAAATCCAATTTAATTACAATAAATTCAATATTACTGATATTTATATCATTGCACATCCATACATTTTACTTGCATAAAGAAAAAATCAAAAACATACATTTTGCATATTCACATAGGTATCATTTGAAACATATTTATATCAGTGGTAAATCCAAACACATAAATGATGTCATCATCTAATCTAACTCATCATATTACCAAGATATAATCACATGTGCAACACATCTATCAAAGCAAAGAGAACTCATGAAACATGTCAGAATCAGAAATAGCTGCATCAGATATATATCTCAAAACATCATGATACAAAGATCAACAACATGGCACAAGTCTACACAAAGAGTATCAGAGGATCAGAGTGAATCAGATATAAATATATATGGTGTCAATAGTGCAAAAGAATGGCCTCACAAGGCTTTGGATATACAAAATGATCTCACAAAATAATACAAAAAGACATGCCTCATGTCTGAATCCCCCCCTCTCCATGATTTTGAGGAGGAGGAGGTGCTACGAATGGAGGTGGAGGAGGCATCTATCCCTCAGACTGTTGGGCAACCCATGAATAAGAAAGTGCTCTCTGGCCCTCTGGAACTGCAGCATGGTATAAAGCAAAGTAATAGGCTACTCTATGTCCCTAGTGAGTGGCTATCTGAGCCTGGGTATCTCTCTCCGCTCTAAGAATATCACCATGTCTATCCTACTTTCCCCTAATGCGCTCCAACTATGCATCCTTTTCTATCAATAGAGCCTCTAAAGTAATGATGCATGCTCTTAGCTTCTCTCTCTCCTTCTCACACTGAGATAATGGATCTCCATATCTACCCAAACCCCTGCCAGAATCTTGTCTTGAAGGTCTATCCTGTGACCTATCTGGCTACCTTTTCTATCTCTACTGCTCCCCCATAAGTAATGGCCCTGGATCTATCCAAGGAGCAACAAATCTAAATCGGGTGCGCTGACCCTCTCCACTAACACTGGCCACATCTACAGTGCCACCCACAGCTCCACCTCCCCTATCATCTCCACCATCATCTAGAGGAGGACGCCTAGCATCTTGTCTCTCATCTCTACCTCCATCTCATCCTCCCACGTCACCCCTAGCTCTCTGTACTCCTCATCTCCCCCTGGTAGATCAATCATCCATATCATAGTCTATCGGGTCCTCTATACAAGGAATGGCCTCCTCAGGAATATTAAATCATGGAAATGGATGTTGAAGCATCTTTGCAGCATACCCATCTAAACAGCCCGCATCTGCAACATCACGTCGAAGATCCCAATCTACTCCAACCATGTCTCTAATCTGCTAGTGGGTAGTCTCATATACCAACTGGGAACCCCACAATGGTGCCTCATCACGAACTCTAGCATATACATTCATGTCCTGGGTCCTGCCCTGTTATCAGCCAAACTATCTCTAAACTCGGGTATGCATAAAACACTCTATGACGTATCTGGTCCTCCTGATCAGGTACCTGCTCTAAAACAAAAATGGAAACCTATCTAGCATCTAAGGTCCACTCCTCATAGTCCAAGTATGGCCACCATACTACCTCTGTCATATCATCAAAAAGCCTCTGCCAATACTCTACCTTGCCCAAATGGGGCTGCTGAATCATACCAACGTACATATACACATAAGGATTCTCAGGTGCATGTTGCCTGTCTACAATGGGTCGTGTCACTGGGATGTGCTCCTAGGCCCAGATCTGAAGAATCAAAATCCCCATAGTCATGCTTTGAGTATAGTGGTAAACAATCTCATGGAGCTCTCGGTACATATGAGTCAAAATACAGCCGCCCCATGCAAATCTCTGTCTAGAGAAGACCATCTACTCCAACATATCTACCCATCCTACAAGGAATCCATATTGTCCTTTGTTTGGAATTAGGATGCCACCAATCAAGCCTGCTATATATATAGATAAATGATCATAGTGATCACACATATAATCCCAAGAAAGGTATCTCTGATAAATCATGTCATCTTGGAAATACCGACGAGGTGCACCAATCGCCATAGAAGAATTTGACTCAAAGTGCACCTTGTGGCCCATAACTAGAACTCAAAGTATGCGCCATACATCCTTAGGAGTAACTGTCATCTCCCCGGTCGGGAGATGGAGGGTGTTGTGCACTTTGTTCCATCTCTCGGCAAGAGCGGTGAACAACCCTCAATTTACACCTATATCAGGTAAACCAATCAATGATTGTAATCCTACAAAGACTACTATCTCCTGCTCATCATCTAAGAGCAGTCCGGCCAAGGAAAGCATGCACCCTGGGTATGTACCTTGAAATGCAACTACCTCAAAATCAACCTATTTTGGCAATAAAAAGATAAATCAGTGTTCTATCTATGACAAAAATGCTGAAACATAATCAACTCAATAAATCAGGATCCGCAACAGACAAACAGTTCACAATGGCTAAATTTCTAAGTCCAAAAAATGACATACAATCCTACAAAAATAGGGTGCAAAATCTTTTACTAGATACGATCCTGGAAATACAGGATGTGATAGATAATGTTGGGTACGATCCCGAAAATCTCAGATGCGACCCCAAAAAAGGGGTACGATCCTGAAAGGATAGGGTATGACATAAACAGGATTTTATATCCTAAACTAAGCTAAAATAGGGTAACGGGATGCAATCTAGGAAATACTGGATGTGACATAGAATTTTGGGAAAACAAGATGTGATCCAGGAAATACCGAATGTGATGCGGGTTTAGCAAGTACTTTTGCAAGTTTGTTTTGCAAGTACTTACCGAAGGTGTATAATCAGTCAGGCGCTGATGTCGATGGCTGAGCTCAAAACGATGCTTCCTAACAAGGACCACCATCTTCTCTACAGAGCTCTCAAATTTATTGTGGGTAAAAGTGAAAATAAATAGTAAAATGGTGATTTTTGATATATATTGGTCTTTTGAGCTATTTAAGGGTTCTAAAACTCCTCCCAGACAACTGAAACTCTATTTCTATTCTCTTTTTGATCAATCGAGAACCAAATCAAATGTGCCTAAGGTATTTTATGCAGTACAGTAACATTTTTATGATAGCTCCTGAAAATGCAAACTTGCTCCATCTGCTCCAAAAATCCACCAAATTGCACATTTCATCAAAAATCTTAGTCTGACATCATTTTATCAATCTCGCCACTCACATTTTCATGTAATTAACTTGGGTCTTGTGTGTTTATGTTAGAATAATAAGCAAAATAATGCAAATATAAACATGGAAGAGAACACAAATGACACAGAGATTTAACGTGGTTCACCCAATCCCTGGGCTACGTCCACCAACAGCGAGTCCAATATTCTTATTATTATCCAGTAATTACAATCTGAAACCTGCAACTCAATACTGTCATAGGAAGCTACAAAAATCCCTCATACAATGAAATCTCGAAACCCTAAGCCCTTTTCACAAGAATATTTGACCTAACCTAATTAGGGAAAAAAATACTCTAACTAATAGAAAATCAATGGTCGACCCTTTACTCTACCCCTTGACCCCGCCTAGGGCGCTGCCCCAAGACCCTGCAAGGGGCTCTGCCCCTTGACCCCGAGCTTGGGGCCCAAATAGATATGTCTTGGGGGAAACTGCACTGAAAGAAACTGAGTCTGATTAGGCTCCACATACATAACAATCTCCCACTTGGAGACTGATCAGACTCCACAACAATATCCTCCCACTTGGAGACCGATTGACCAAACCTGTAGCTCCCACTGGAATAAAGAAACCACCCTGGACTCTGCTGTTCTTTTATTCTGTTCAGTCTAGAAGACCAACTGAAGTTGAAGAGAAATTCAACTTCTCCCTTGTCACTACCTTTGTAAACATATCTGTTGGATTATCATCTATATGTATCTTCTCCAACTTTAACTATCCATCATCCAAAACTAACCGAATGAAATGATATCGCAATTGTATGTGCTTTGTTTTTTAGTACAAAGTATAATTCTTTGCAAGATGAATGGCACTCTAACTATCTGAATAAAAATAATTATCTACCTGTGGATGTCCCAATTCTTCCATGAAGAATTGAAGCCATATCATCTCCTTGGCTGCCTCTGTAGCAGCAACATACTCTGCCTCTGTAGTGGATAATGCATTCACCTTTTGTAACCGAGAAATCCAACTCACTGTTGTCCCACAAAAAATAAATACATAACCTGTAGTACTCCATCTGGTATCTATATCTCCTACCAAATCTAAGTCAACATAGCCATGAATAGTAGTAGAAGAGCCCCCAAAGTGTAAACACTTATTGGATGTACCTCTGAAATATTTAAGAATCCATTTGACTACATTCCGATTCTCAATCCCAGGGTGACTCATATATCGGCTGCCCCTTGACCCCATCAAGGGGTTTTCCCCTTGACCCCACCTGGGGCACTGCCCCAGAACCCCGCAAGGGGCTCTGCCCCTTGACCCCGAGCTTGGGGCCCAAATAGATATGTCTGGAGGGAAACCGCGCTGAAAGAAACTGAGTCTGATTAGGCTCCAGATACATAATAATTTACTCTCAACACACCCCTATTTCTTCACTTCTTCTACTCCATTATTTCTTAATCTAAATTATTCCATGCAAGTGATATGTTCTTTCAACAGAGGAATCTTATTTCTTTCCTTCAATTTCATTCCCGAGGGGGCATGATCACACTATCATCAATCAAATCTTTTCTAGAAACAGCATCAAAAATTACTTCATTATCAAACAACGAGGGGCATGATAGTTTCCTTGACTAATTTAGAACTGTTGGATACAAAGTTTTGGTTTTCATAAGCTGGATATCTTGTGTTTCCTCATTTGAAAAGATTCTTACTAAGTTCCTAGCAGCTTCATACTGACTTTTGGACGACAACCAAGTTTGAAATCAGTATTATCAATTTTTGGATGACAACCAAGTTTAGAATTGGTATCTTTAAGATCTTTTATTGACCTTTGTATGATAATCAAGTTCAAAGTAAATTCTATCAGTTTAGTTCAATCAAGTGCGAGACTGATGTCATCAGACATTTCATTCAATCATTAGTGAAATTCTCAATCTTTCTGTAAGATATAAAATAGATGTGTGTTACCAAAATATAAGGTAATAAATTGAATGTTCTATCTTACATAAATGTAAAGGGGGGATATTAAGATATGGAATTGAGATATGTTTATTAAGATTGTATAATGTGTTAAGGAAGAAGGGTTTGATTGATTATTGATTATCTTGAAATGTAATGTTTGAAATAGGAAGTGGGTTGACGTGTAGATTGTATTGAATTTCTTAACCTTAATTGAATGGAATTGATTGATATTGTAATTGTGATTAGGGAGAAGATAAGATGTTCCTCTTTTATTCCCAAATGCACAAATGGAAGATCCAAGTTGATCAACCCCAAAGAAAGGGCTAATGCACAAATGAATCAACTATTTGGAAAGGAGAATAACAAGAGAGATACCTTAAATTTGTTAATTATATGTATAGAAATGATATATAACAGTAATTGAAGGAATGGGAGAAATGCACTAACCTTGAAATATTGCAGATCAAAGAATGTCGTATCCTGAGGTTTGTGGACTGTTTCTAGAAAAACTGACAGTTGAGCCCGAACCAAAATGTAAAGACGAACAAAACCCATAAATCTTTTTCCATTCTAATGTCTTCTTATGAAAAAGGTCAACCTTGACCCACAAATGTCAACCCTGACCCAATAATGTCAACCCTGACCTGCACAGATCTGAAAGTGACTGTGTTCACGCCATCCGAAAGAAAGCTAAAAGGGTATCTAGATCTGGTCTCAAATCAACTATTCTATACCTGTACCTACAAAAAAAAGAGGGTTGTTTTTTGTGGGGGAGGGGTTTCCCTTAGTCAAACCCTAGTTTTGGAATTAACCTCAAATATATGTAATTGAAATTGCAGAAATGGACAAAGTAAATGGATAAATTCACCTTGCTTGAAAAGATCCTTGTGGCGGATTCGAATCCTTGAATCCACAAGTATGCCTCAAAATGTGGAATGTAGAAAGATAGGATGTCTTCAATCTATCGCTTATATATCTCCAACACAAATTCTTGAATGGGTTCTTGAATTTGGAATAGGCTTGGAAGAAGATGGATGAAGAGATCATCAAAAGGGCACTATGTAGCTGTAACACCCCAAAATTGGCATCTTGCGACCCTAACCAATTTTGTTGCATTTTTCATTCTTCTGGATCATCAAAGTCCTATTGTACTAGGCAATTTTGATTTTTTAACTGACTCTACTTGACATAAGTGTCAAATGTAGAAAATCCTGAATCTGGATCAATCATACATCATGTTTAATTCTTAAATATCTATTGGCTAAATAAACCTTATGATTGAATTAATTTAATTATAAAGTCCTAGCACTTTAATTAAATTAAATTCACCCTCTTTAGCTGAGACACATGAAAAAGGAATTAAATGATATTTAATTATTAAATAAATATCCTCATTTTCAATAATTGAATTTAATATTCAGATAATTGAGAAAATGCAATTATGAGGTCATATTTATTTAATTAATTGAACATTCTATCAAAAATCTTTCTTTTATTCAGAAATGGAAACTTTGAATTAATTGGGCTTTAAAGAGAAAGAAAATAATTTAATTCAAATAAAAAAAAATTAAATCAAAGAAAGAAAACAGTTAAAGCAGGAAGAAAATAATTTATTGTATTCTTTTGAATAAAGCTTTCTATTTTTAACTGGCTTTTCTATCTATTTTATTTCAAAGAGGAAAGTTTCTATTCTGATCATCTCAGAGTCTATAAAAGAACTCTCATTCTTCATTCAAAGCCCCCTGAATTTCTGAAGAAAATATGCATTGTTAGAATACTGAATTATTGTCATAGCTTCATATAGAATAATATCATTTTTGCAATAGAATAGCTTCAATTTCTAGAATAATTGCATTGATCATCATGTCTTAGATTATCTCATATCTCTCATTTCTTAGCATAGTATTGCATTTTATTACATTTATCATGATAAATCCTTCGTTCCTAGATTGGTCCATGGTTGTGAGATTCTCATTCTAAGAGCAATTTCAAAAACCTCGTCTGGATAGAAGGCAACATGTCGAATCATGCAGGCAGACAAGATGGATAATCTCATATTCAGTCTTGTGTGTACCTGGTGAAGAAGGACTATGTTGAAGTGTATGGTGAATTAACAAGGCCAAATTTACCACATACATTTCTCAAAAACCATCTTTTGGGACAGGTATTAGGGCAATCTAACCCTGACTCCTGAAGGTTAAGCCTCGTTCTGGGGATAACCTTGTGAAAGATATTTAACCATCTTTTGGGACAGGTATCAGGGCAATCTAACCCTCACTCCTGAATGTTAAGCCTCATTCTGGGGATAACCTTGTGAAAAATATTTATCCATCTTTTGGGACATGTATCGAGGCAATCTAACCCTGACTCCTGAAGGTTAAGTCTCATTCTGGGGATAACCTTGTCAAAGATATTTATCCATCTTTTGAGACAGGTATCGGGGCAATCTAACCGTGACTCCTGAAGGTTAAGCCTCATTCTGGGGATAACCTTGTGAAAGATGTCAATCTGGCCAGTGTCTAAGTGGTCTAACCTAGATATTGGGGGACTAAGCTTCGTTCTAGAGATAGTCCTAAAACCTCTATTTACTATCTTTTGGGACAAGTATCGAGGAAATCTAACCCTGACTCCTGAAGGTTGAGCCTCGTTCTAGGGACAATCTTGTGAAAGATATCTATTTGATCGGCGTCTTGGAAACCTAACCTAGACTTCAGAGAGTCAAGCTCTGTTCTAGAGATGGCTCTGAAATCTTCACATCATCAATTTTCAAATCTATTCTTTTGTGCTTTAGGCATCAGACTATTCTTTGAATCAATGCGCTGCTCGCACATCAATTCAAAGAGGGGCAAAATGTAACACCCCAAAATTGGCATCTTGCAACCCTAACCAATTTTGTTGCATTTTTCATTCTTCTGGATCATCAAAGTCCTATTGTACTAGGCAATTCTGAGTTTTTAACTGACTCTACTCGACCTAAGTGTCAAATGTAGAAAATCCTGAATCTGCATCAATCATACATCATGTTTAATTCTTAAATATCTATTGGCTAAATAAACCTTATGATTGAATTAATTTAATTATAAAGTCCTAGCACTTTAATTAAATTAAATTCACCCTCTTTAGCTGAGACACA
>MU223598.1:229241-255067 GCA_018584345.1 Thuja plicata | reverse complement strand
ATTGTATTGAATTTCTTAACCTTAATTGAATGGAATTGATTGATATTGTAATTGTGATTAGGGAGAAGATAAGATGTTCCTCTTTTATTCCCAAATGCACAAATGGAAGATCCAAGTTGATCAACCCGAAAGAAAGGGCTAATGCACAAATGAATCAACTACTTGGAAAGGAGAATAACAAGAGAGATACCTTAAATTATATTAATTATATGTATAGAAATGATATATAATATTAATTAAAGGAATGGGAGAAATGCACTAACCTTGAAATATTACAGATCAAATAATGTTGTTTTTTGAGGTCTGTGGACTATTTTTGGAAAACTGACAATTGATCCCAAACCAAAACGCAAAGATGAACAAAACCCAGAAATATTTTTCTATTTCTATGTTGTCTTATGAAAAAGGTCAACCTTGACCCACAAATGTCAACCCTGACCTGCACAGATCCGAAAGTGACTCTGTTCACGTCGTCCGAAAGAAAGTCAAAAAGGGTATCTAGATCTTGTCTCAAATCAACTATTTTGTACCTGTACCTACAAGAAAAAGAGGGTTGTTTGTTGTGGGGGAGGGGTTTTCCTTGGTCAAACCCCAATTTTGGAATTAACCTCAAATATATGTAATTGAAATTGCAGAAATGGACAAAGTAAATGCATAAATTCACCTTGCTTGAAAAGATCCTTGTGGCGGATTCAAATCCTTGAATCCATAAGTATGCCTCAAAATGTGGAATGTAGAAAGATAGAATGTCTTCAATATCTTTCTTATAGATCTCCAACACCAAGTCTTCAATGGGTTCTTGAATTTGGAATAGGCTTGGAAGAAGATGGATGAAGAGATCACCAAAAGGGCACTATGTAGCTTCACTCCTTCAATGGCCTCCAATGGATCTCTTTCATGAAATGGATACTTGAATGAATGAATGCTTGCTTTCTTGATTGCTTTCTTGATGATGTTTCTCAATTTCTCAAGGATGCATAGGCTTCAATAGATAACTTAGTATCACTTCTTGATGCTTAGAAGACTTAGAGAAAATGAGAGAGAAAATTTCCCTTTTATATGAAATTAGGGCACAATCTTCTAAGGAGGCCTACATAGGAGGATTAAATTCACATTAAAGCATTTACCCCTAGGAGAGGACCTATATTAAATATAATTTAGGAATCAATGCTTCAGAACCCAAAACAGCCAACTCGGAAGCAGGAAATACTTTTTGCAAAGGCTGACCTCCAAAAACTGTGAGACCCCAGGATTTGAACCCTAGGTCAACGTCAAGGTCAACCCTAACCTAGGTTAGGGTGGAGGTCAACATAGACCTAAAAGGTTGACCCTGACTCTAAAGCCCAAAATCACCAGTCTGCAATCCAGAATGTAGAGATCATGCTAAACAGGAGTGGAAAGAGGGACAGAACAGGGGGGAAGCCATGTCAAGATCAAGAACCCATTCAAGGTGCTTGTCATGACCCCAAAACACTTACTCGGAAGGCTAAACACATCTACAATGGAAGTGCTTCCATTTTCTGACTATACACTTTCTGAAGTCAAAATCAAAAAAAAACTTTCTTTGAATCAATGCGTTGCTCACACATCAATTCAAAGAGGGGCAAATGTAACCAGCTAGATTTGGTCTTCTCTAACCATAGACCTTATTTTCCCTAAGTGTGATCATACCCCCAATTATGTCCTGACAACTCTTCAATCGGCTGGCATAATTCATTCAAATCAAATTTAATCTCCTAAGTGATCTAATCACTAAATTTTATTAAATCACCTAAGCCAATCAAAACCAATCAAATTAATTCAAATCAATACCTTGCTAAGGTAATTAATTTAAAAGGAATTAAATAAATCCCTATTATATCAAATCACTTGCTAAAACCCTATCTTCTAGTCTAAATTAATCTAATTAATTGGCTATAGTCCTAATTAATTATTTAAAGCAATCAAATGCTTAAATAATTAATATTTCTTTTTTTGAATGAATATATTTAATATAATTCATTTCATTAATATTCCCCCAAACCCTAACCTAACCTATCTCAACCACCTTGACCCTGGGTTCAAACCCATCCCAACCTATTCACCCCATGCTAAATCTAATCCTAATCTTAATCCCATTCTAACCCACCTCCTAATGATGTCACATTCCTTAAAATGTGATTAGGAACTCAACCCACTTGAGAAAGTCAACTTTCTCAAGCTTGACTCTCTCCAAGTCCACCTTCTCAAGCTTGCTTCTTACACCCTCACCATGCCTCTTGAATGCTCTCATTAATGCATTATTAATGGAGATTCCTCAATCCCATGCCTCTTCAATGACTTTGGTATTTACTCCTCTTACACCTCATTAATGGGTTTTACAACTCCATTAATGACCCTTGTCCCCCCTCTCTCTCCTCATTTCTTCTATAAAGAGAATGAGTTTTTGAGCTCAAAGGGCCCATAATTTTAGAGTTAAAATGTATTGTTATGCTATTTAGATTAATTAGAAATTCATAGTGCATTGTAGTTTTGATATTATGTATTGTTATTATCATAATTCTTAGAGCTAATATGCATGTTTAGTGAGCATTTAGACTATTTTTGATTCAAATCTTCCATTCTTAGGTTATATTTGTCACTGATTTGTGCATAATCTGAGGGCATGATTATGGCATTCTTCAAACTCCTCCTAGATAAGACGCAATAGATCGGTTTTAGTGTTTAATTTTGAAAACCTTTCTTTTTAAGCTTTGTCACTAATATAATGATCTATTGAAGTGTTGTGTCACAGGTAATAAGTGCACTATTTCCCACACCACAATCCTCAGTATTCTTCAGATATCTAAAAATTCATTTTACAATAGTCATATGTGATTCTCTAGGATTAGCAGAAAATATTGCAACTATTCCAACTGTGTGCTATATCAGGTCTTGTGTGTAAAACATACATCAATTTACCAATCATAGATATGTACAAAGTTTGAT
This sequence comes from Thuja plicata, assembly GCA_018584345.1. Classification (NCBI taxonomy): domain Eukaryota; kingdom Viridiplantae; phylum Streptophyta; class Pinopsida; order Cupressales; family Cupressaceae; genus Thuja; species Thuja plicata. The sequence goes on along the minus strand of MU223598.1, from coordinate 252,100 downwards.
TTACCTTAGGTGTCTTGTCTTCTTTTTTCAATTTGCATCCGGTCACCATAGGTGTGCCGACTGGTTTTGATTCTTCCATTCTTAATGTCTTCAATACTTCCTTGATGTATTTTGATTGAGTAATATAGATACCTGCAGTCTATTGTAAAATTTGCAATCCAAGAAAAAATTTGATCTCTTCAAACATTCACATTTCAAATTATTTCCTTATTTCATCAGCAAATGAAGTGCATAGAGTATCATTACCTCGAAATATAGTATCATCAACAAATATTTCAGCAATAAGGGTTTTATCATCATTTCCTCCTTTCAAATACAAATTGTTGTTGTCACTTGTTCTAATAAATCCAATACTTATAAGATAGGAATGAAATCTTTCATACCATGCTCTCAGTGCTTGTTTCAATCCATATAAAGCTTTATGTAACTTACATACCATGTTTGTCTGATTAGGATCAAAAAATCCTTCAGGTTGTTCAATGTATATCTCTTCTTCTAGTATTCCATTCAAAAATGCAGACTTAACATCCATCTGATATACTTTGAATCCTTTATATGTAGCATATGCAAGTAATATTCTTACTCCTTCAAGTCTAGCAATGGGTGCAAAAGTTTATCCATAGTCAATCCCTTCTTCTTGTGCATACCCTTTGCAAACTAATCTTGCTTTATTTCTAATTACATCTCCATTTTCATTCAATTTGTTTCTGAAAATCCATTTGGTGCCAATGACATTCTTATCACTCGGTCTCGATATTAAATTCCATGTCTTTTTTTTTTTTATCTGCTCAATTTCTTCACTCGTTGCATTGATCTGTTCTTCATTTTCTAATGCATCTCTAACATTCTTAGGCTCAAATTCACAAATTAAACAAGTATTATCTCTCAACTTACTTCTTGTCATCATGCCAGCTCTTTTATCTCCAATAATCTAATTTTGTGGATGATGTCTTCTCTCATATTTGGCAAGTTTAGGTTCAGTTCTTTCTTCTTCATTTTCTTCTCCAGCATGTTCATTGTGTTCTTGTTCATGATCTTTTGTTTCGACATTTTCCTGATTCTCGGTCTGTGCTATCTGTTGCATGGTGACATTACCTTGTTGCATGGTAACGTTAGGCATCTGCGTCGGTGTAGTATTAGGTTCTTCTGTGTAGACAAATCTACTATAATATTTTGGTCCTTTCATGTTGTCCTCATCATTCTTCTTAGCAAATTCATCAACTTTCACATTTGCACTTTCAATGATTTTGTTAGATGTCTTGTTCAAACATTTGTAGGATTTACTCTCAGTAGAATATCCAAGAAATATACCTTCATCACTTTTTGAATCAAATTTACCATTTCAATCATTTTTCAAAACATAACACTGACTACCAAATATTCTAAAATAACTTACATTAGGTGTATAACCATACCATAGCTCATAAGGTGCTTTGTTTGAATCTTTCTTTAGTTGTACTCAGTTCAGTGTGTAAACAGTTGTGCTAATTTCTTCTCTCCGGTATGTTTGTGCAATACTCTTTTCAATCATCAGTGTTTTGGCACAATATATAATTGATCTATTCCTTCTTTCAGCAATTTTGTTCTGCAGTGGTGTCCTCGGTGCAGAAACATGTCTTTTGATTCCATACTCATTACAAAAGTTAGTGAATTCATAAAAAAAAAATTCACCTCCTCTATCGAATCTCAAACACTTCAGATCTCTTCTAGTTTCTTTTTCCACTTTAGCTTTATACCATTTAAACATCTTAAATACTTCAGATTTTTCTTTTAGGAACATGACAATCATCATTCTAGAGTAGTCATCAACAAATAAAATAAATTATTTGTCCCCATAATATCTCCGTGTTCTCATTGGTCCAAATAGGTATGTATGAACTAACTCCAAAATATCATTAGATGAAAAATTCTTGCTCTTGAAACTACATTTTGACATCTTTCCCATTGACAATTTTTGCACATTACATGGTCTGGTTTAGATAAGCTCGGTAAGCCTCTAACTTTTCTTTTCTTACTAATATTAACCATGTTGTCAAAATTTACATGACAAATCCTTTTATTCCATAACCATATATCTTCATTCTTTGCCAATAAGCAAGTAGTTTCAGCAGTATAAAGGTAGAATAGGTTACCTTTTGATTGTTCACCAGTGTCGATCTATTTTCCAATTCCATCATATATTCTAGCTTTTATGTTCTCAAAAGCAACTTGGTGACCTATGTTATTTAGCTGTGAAACACTCAATAGATTATAGTTAAGTCCTTTCACCCAATATGCATTCTCACATTTATTTTGATTGTTCAACATAATAGTGCATTTTCCTTTCACTTGACAGGTTGTATCATTTCCCATTCTAACATATCCACCATCATAATGTTATAGAAATTCAAATTTTCATTTATCTCCAGTCATGTGATGTGTACAACCACTCAATAAACCAAATATCATGCTTACTAACTTTAAAAATAAGTGTTTTCTCTACATAGTTTTCATCTTCATCTGAATCATCCTTCAAAGCTACGAATAATGTCTCAATATCTGCATCACTATCAGAACCACTGTCATTATCTTTATCTTCAACAATGTAACAAGCCTTCTTGCCTTTATCTTTGTAATATTAGTTATCTCTTCTGTCATACTGTCGGTTTCTTCTGTAGTCTCGGTCATCCTTTCTATCATTAGATCTATCATATCTTTCATCATTCTTTTTGTTAGGGCATCTTGCAACAAAATGGCCAATTTATTTACAATTAAAACATATCAAAGGTAGTTTACCTTTATATCTTTATTTACCTTTGCGCAATATTCTAACCATTAAGGCTTCAAGTTCAGCAAGTTCCTTGTCATCACTATCATTGTTACTGTTATTTCTGATTTTGTGCTTGCTACTAGATTTACCAATTTTCAAAGTAGACATAAATGTGGATTCCATAGAAGGTACAATATTGTTGTCAAATTTATTCAGCTCAAAATAAATCAATCTTCCAACAAGACTATCAATAGTAATATTATTTCCAGGTGCTACTCTCATTTCATGTATTGCGGAGACTCTTATAGAATAAATAGGCAATAGAGTTCTAAGAATCTTACTCACAATAGTGTCTTCATCAATAGTTTCACCAAATCCTCGAATAGCATTCACAACCTCCTTAAGTCAGGTACTGTACTGTGTTATGTTTTCTCCTTCTTTCATTCTCGTATCATCAAATTTCCCTTGAAGACTTTCAACTTTATCTCTCAAGTTTTTTTCATCTTGTCCATAAACTAATGTAAGTTGGTCCCACATCTGCTTGGAAGTTGTACTTCTCTTGATATCTTCAAATTCAGAGTTAGTAAGTGAAGAAGCAATCTCCACCATTAAAAGGTTGTGTTCATGCTTATCTTTCATTTGATTGGCAGTCAAAGGTCCAGTAGGTAGAATGAATTCATTATCCAGATAATCTTCAATGTTGTCTCCAATCCCTAATAGGTATAGTCTCATTCTTATTTTCCATGTCGATAAATTATCACTATTCAGCTTTGGTGCGTCTCTCTTGTACATCTTGTGATCTTTAGCTTAAGTCCTTCAAAATTTTCTCCTAAGCACACTTGCTCTAATACCATTTATTAGAATAACTGAGAGGGGGGTGAATCAGTTAGATCCCAATTATCTTACAGTCCCAAATTCCTCCAGATGTATATAAAAACAAATTCAAACATATAACTCAGCTCGGTGAAAATGTAAAATATATCTTTTAGTTGTTTACTGAGTATCAGTAAATTAATACTATGATTACCGATCAATGTCAATGAAGATAAGTGTAAAGAAAAATAACAATCCACAACATTCATGCACATTGACACAGATTTTTAACATGGAAACCCTGGTAAGGGAAATACCACCTGGGACCGGTAACCCAAAATATTTTTACTATTCTAAAGTGAGCTCGGTGAAGAGCCAACCCTGTTAAAGGTTACAATGCACACTATTAAATGTGACCTGGTTAGAGGATTTAAAACTAATAGTTCTCTCTTGACCATGCATTCACTATAGGGTCAACAAGAAAACACTCAACATTCATTAAAATGTCATTATAAAGACTTTCATGTCTTACTCGATTAAGAGATTTATCTATAACAATGGTTAAACTAATACATTAATGATCTAATTCAAATACAACTTTATTTTGCAGGTTTTCATATCTATGCTAAATATATAATACCTCTGATCAATTTGTTCACTTTAGTTCATCTTATTCACCATACTATGTTCTACTCGGTAATGTTCTTTCCTCTATCTCTCGGTAATGTCTGCAGAAATGCTCAATTATGTCTTTAACCAATTTAATCAGTCATGCATAAACTTTGCATGTGCACATCATAGCATCATGTGATTCATAATCAATCTCTTGTCTCTTATATAGACATCATAGCTCATTTAATTTCCATCCTTCAAATTTTGCCACTTAATCTCCATCGTTGATTTTGTCACTTAAACCATCCTTGGCAGTTGTGTTAAAAACATGTTTCAATCTTTGTCATCTGATCTTCCTTGATTTTTCATAATCATTTGATCAACATAACAAACTTTATCTTTTACCTCGAAATCATTAATTTCCATCTCAGCATTCTAGTCGGCCTCGGTTTGATTAAATTTCTTGGATAATTGTTGTGTTGGCGATCCCTAGCTCGGTTATCACTGTACTCGATATCCACTGTGTTTTACTAGGTATCCATTGTCTCTCGGTGTATACAAAATGCTTCATTTACCGACCACATAAAATTTGTGTGTTCTAGTTCTCCAATTCATAATAGATATTTGCTACCATTATGATACTCAAACAAGTTGACATCAATGACAATATATCAACTGATAATGTCAATCATCATATCTGTAACTCGTTTGATTATCAACAAATGACTTCAAACATACAATAAATTGTAGTTCATCATCTTTACCCAAAGTTGAATCAGATTTCAAGGCTACAATATCAAGAAGAGACATGCATAGATCAAACAAAGGTGAAGGATCTAGAAGAAGAGTATCAATATTTTAAAAGGAGATGAGAGAAATTGAAGAAGAGGAAAAATAACTTCAATAATTGGAAGCACTAGTTTTAAGGAGACTATCAAAAGGATCTGGTAAGTACAAAAGCAAAATGCCTTTTAAATTTTTTTTATTGTAAGAAGATAGGACATTATGCCTTTATATGTCTAGAGAGATTTCCTAAGCATACGCCTGATAAGTCTAAAGATAATAATAAATGTTATTATGTTTTTGATGATGAGGTAGTCACTGATATTGAATCTAGTAATACTAAGAGTGGTGATAAACTTGTGTTTGTTGCAATTCAAGAGGATGAACCTAAGTCTGCAAATCTATGGCAAGTATTCCTTCTATTAATGTTGTTGAAGATCTTATGTCTAATAATGTTGTTAGAAATATGGTTAAAGAAGAATTCATGGTTCCTCAAGATGAAGAGAAGGCCCTAGCTTCTCAAGATATCAAAAAAATGAATGGGACATTGATAGTGGTTTCTCTCTTCATATGACTGATGACATGAGAAAATTTGTGTAATATGAAAAGTATGATGGTGGTATTGTTAAATGGGGAAATAATTCTGAAGGAATGATTAATGATAAAGTTACAATTTTCTTGGGTGATAAGAGTACAACTGATGATGTGCTATATTCGGGAGGATTAAAGCATAATGTTCTCAGTGTTGGACAATTAATGGACAAAGGACACATATTATACTTCATGGATAACAAATGCAGAATTTTCAATGATTGTGGAGTAGAAATTAAATCAAGATCTAAAAGCAAGAAAAAAAAAAATCCATCTGAATAATGAAGGAGTAAGATATACGATCACATAAATTGAATTAGGGAAGATCAAATCATGCAAGGATGGACAAGATGCCAACATTAATCAAGGACTACCACAGAAAAAATCAGGATTAGATGAAAAGTATCTTGGTGAAGACCGGTGATCAGGATAATACAAATAAAGGAGAAGTAGCACCACAAGAGTCACAAGTAAAAGCATCAAGCTTAGATGAACAAAAGTATTGGAATACAACATAGAATGAAAACTATTATTGAGAATCAATTTCAAAACATAAAAATGAGATCAATAATTCAAGAAGAAGGAAAAGGAGACAAGGATGAAGAATTTGCAAGTCACTATAAGATTCACATTCAAAAAAATCTTGATGACAAATAATTTTTGAGCAATTGAATTCTAGAATCATTTGAAGGAAATTCCAAGATAGAGCATCAGGAGAACAAAAGGAGAATTGTGGACAAACATATTTGTTTGATTTTTAAGATTGAGATCAGAAAATTATGGAAAGCTTGCATGGATTATCAATGGGTTAGAGACATGAAAGAAGAGCTTAGAATTGCAAATGAGTATAAGGAAAATCTCACGACCAGTTCAGCTAAGCTTGAAGAATTGCTAATTCAAAGAAGGTCAATAGACAAAAATGATATCAAACCAGAGAAAGGAGAATGCTCCAAATCCAACTAGGACAAGTCTAAACCAGAGAAGAAGAAAAAGAAGAGAACCAAGAAGAAGAACTTGGGGAAGGGGTCCAAAGATCAAAATTTCAAAGGTAAGTATCTTGCTTGAAATAAGTTTGAACACAAAGAAGTAGATTTCAGAAAAGGATATCTATGTTTTAATTGAAAAAACTATGATCATGATCAAATTATATGTAGTAGTATGAGGAATAAGATTGATACTATTAACATAGAAAAAATTAGATTTTTTGCATGCAAGAAACTTGGTCACATTGCTAGGTAATGTACTTCAAAGAAGAAACAAAAGAATGGACAAAACATTGTACTATAGGTCAAATGCAATATACCTAGACTTACTATTGGGAATTGCAGAGGAAAGAAGGTGAACAAACATGACACTAAATGAGAAAATAAGAAAATACAAAAGAATTGTTAGAGCGGGAAGAAAGAAGATAGGAGAGACAGACATGAGAAGAGTTATATAAAAGGAAAATAAAAAGTAAAAGTAAAAGAAGACAAGGAACAGAAGCACAAGAAGATCACAAGAAGAAATAAGAACAAGGCTACTACAGAAAAGGGATCTACTTTTGTAAATCCTAAAGGCAAGTCAAGAATTTTCTCTTCTCAAACAAAACTAAGATGTAGAAGAAAGCATCAATCCAGAGGACTTCATGGAAATGTCATTCAATCTTGATTGATGTATGGAGGCTTCTAATTAGGGGGATTATTAAGCATGGTAAATAAATTTGATAGGTCTAAAATGAAGTGATTGTAAGAGAGATACAAGGAATTGCCAAAATCAGTAAGATAAGTCTTTATTGTTTGATCAATAGTTGGATGTGTTTAGTAGATTAGAGATGTGTGTGAAAGAAGGAAAGATGGTCTTGAAAAGGTAGAAAAAGAAAAGAAGGAAAAGGAAGTAGAAATTAACATGAAAAACTAGGTTGTATAAGAGCATATGATACACCTTTGTCATTGATGTCAAAGGGTGAGAGTGAGATAATGTGAAAAATAATAAGTTGTGAAAAGAGTAAGTGCAAAAGAGAAGATTTGATGTGAAAAAGAAGCTGATGTGAAAATAATAAAAATCATATCAAAAGAGTTTGGAGATCAGAGGAGAAGATAAGAAAGAGAAGATCAGATAAGAGAAGCAAATTCATATATACCTGCACATAAGGAAGATTTTTTTTGTCAAGAAGAGTGGTATACATCTAAGGGGAGAAACTGATGGAGAGAAGAGCATGTAATTAGATTGGAACCAAGGGAAGCTTTCTTCTAGGGGGAGCAGAGAAAAATTAGAGAGACTCAAGGATAATGATTAATTATGGATATTGTTTATAGTACTATTGATTATCTTTATAGGAGTGATATTGTTGGTTCCCGACTGCATCACTTATTTTTCACATCACATGTTACCATCAATGACTAAGGGGGAGATTTTTGGCATATTGGCATGAGTAGATGTGTTGTCATTAATGTCAAAATATCAGAGGAATTGATCAGAAGATCTATTTGTTTGTTACTAACTTAAGTGTTGTAGGTTAGCCAGTGGAACGAGACATTTAGAGGTCCTGTGAGAATCAAATATTATATATATGAGGTCGTGTGTGTGGGAGATTATTGGAGAAGGTCATTAGTTAGTTCACTTTAATTTTCACATGATATCATGAAGATTTGGGCATGATTCAAGGTTAGAATAGGTGATTGGTAGACTGGATGACAAACAATGTTGATAGGAAAACAAAAAGAGGTTTAGAGTGCACAATCAACTTATAATTTCATGCAGTGAACCCAGAGTGTGTTTGGGACATAATCAGGTGTCTTCAATTCAGAATATTTGTGCTTTAGAGTTTTGTATATCATATTTCTATTGTCTCAAACACTTGTTGATAGTGTTATTGACATTCGATGAAAAAGGGTTGTCAAATCCAATGGTTGTGGTGGATTTGTGTGTTTGAGTGTTTATCGTGATGCTATAGGATGTTCTTCAATTATGTTATTGATGAGTTGGCAAGACACGTGGATCAGAAGGATCATATTGGTGGAATTTTCAGTCAGTAATAATACTTTTATTATTATCTTTTGTTCTTGGTCGACTTACTTGCTAAATCATGTTGCATAAGTGCTAAATAATGAAATATAGGAGATTTATGATCTCAAGGTGGTTGGTAAAGGTCATGGCTATGATTTGATGGATACAGATGAATTTGAAACAAGATTAAGGAGATGGTGAATTATGTTTTGTCGACCTACTTATTTATATAAGATGATGAATTAAAAAAATTCAAGGTGCGGATCATGGATGCATAAGTCAAAGGTTACTAGTAGAGAAAGAGCCTAATTCAGTGCGGATCAAAAGTGTTTCAACAAGGGCTTTAACAGATATCTACTGTATAGTTGGAAAATGGAAGCACTTCCATTGTAGACTAGTTTATCCTTTTGATTAAGTGTTTTGGGGTCATGTCAAGCACCTTGAATGGGTCCCTGACTTGGATCTGGCTTTTTCCCCCTGTTCTGCCCTATTTCCACTTTTTATTGCCTATTTCTAACACCCCAGACTGAAAAATTGGGACTTTGACCTCACGGTCAAGGTCGACCTTTTTGGGTCAAGGTTTACCTCAACCTTAACCTAGGTCACAATTGACCTTTTTCAGGCCCAGGGTTCAAATTCTAGAATTTTAGGGTTTCCAAATGTCAGGCTTTGGAAAAAGTTAATTCCCGCTTCTAGGTCAGCTATTTCGGTCTTCAGAAAAACAAATATTAAATTATATTTAATATACGTCCTCTTATATGGGTATAGGTCTAATTGGAATTTAATTATCCTATGTAGGCCTCTCTAGAATATTGTGCCCTAGTTTCATATAAAAGGAAGCTTTCTCCTCTCATTTTCTCTAACAATCTAAGACTTGATAACCACAAGCAACTATAACCATCATCAAACATAATTGCAAGAATTCAAAAACTTGAAGAGTGAGATCCAAAGGTGAAGAAGCAATATTTGAAGCAAGCCAAGTAGTCATTAAATAATTCATCCATTCTCAAGCATTCAAGCACTTCCCTCATCAAGAAGATCCATTGGTGGCCATTGAAGGATTCAAGCTCCATGGAGCCCTCTTGTTGAAGATTTCTCCATCCACATTCCTCCAAGCCTCTTCCTATTCAAAAACCCATTCAAGATTGGTGTTGAAGATCCACAAGAAACTGATTGGAGACATCCTACATTCTAAATTCTACATTCTACATCCTTTTTGGTGTATACATACTTGTGGATTCACAGATTCGAATCCACCACAAGGGCTTCTACAAGAAAGGTGAATTTATTCATTTACTGTGTTTTACTTATGCAATTTCAATTATACTTTGAGGTTAATTCCAAAAATAGGGTTTGACCAAGGCAAACCCCTCCCTCCAACAAAAAAATCTATTTTTCTTGTAGGTACAGGTTCAGAACAATAGATCGGAGTGCAGATTCGGATACCCTTTTCGGCAAACTTTCAGGATCCAAAAATAGATTTCCTGTGGGAGACTTTTTAGGTCGATCCTACCCTAGGTCAAAATTAGAAATTTTAGGTCAATGGTGACATTGACTTGAGGGTACAAATTAGAATTGTGTTAGAATGGAAAAATATTTTTGGGTTTTGTTTGACTCTGCATTTCTATTCCAGATCTAGTCTTAGATTTTTCAAAAATTGGGTGCAGACCCCCAAAAATAGCATTCTTCAGATCTGCAACATTTCAAGGTTAGTAATTTTATCCTATTCAATTCAATTAAAGTTCTTAATCTATCTAAACCTATCACACATTCAAATCAATAAATGGGTATTTAAGATCTTCCTCTTTGCTCTTATTTCCAAATAATTATTCATTTATGCATTGATCCTTCCTTTTTGGGTTAATCAATTTGGATCCTTAATTTGTGTATCTAGGGATAAAAGGAGAACATCTTATTTACCCCCTACCTTTCAAATGCATTCTATTTCATATACAAACATTCTTTAAATGTAAGATAACATAATATTATATCAAATATACACTATTTCTTATCTTACATTTTGGTGAACTCACGATAGACAACTCTTTCTTTTTGGTGTTAGATTTACATATTTTATGTTAGACTTTGCATGCACATTAGATTAGCTTTCTTTTATGTTCTTGCATTTACATTTCAAAAATTAAAAATAAAAATGTTGTGTTTCCTAAATTTTTATTACCATCTGTGCATTCTACCTCCTCTATTGTTAGTGTTATGCCAGTTATTTTTCCTTCCTCTTCCTCTGCGAGGATAATTCATCATGAGAGTAGGCATGTCCTCTTCTTCCTCTTCATAAAGCTATTGTTCAGCTTCTTGTAAAGTGTCTGCAAGATCCTATAATAGTGCATCATCTTCATCTAAGACCTGTTGTTCATTAATGACAGGTTCAAAAATATTATCTTGCATATACAAATCTTCTTCTTCATCTAAAACATCCCACCACGCTGTTACAGTTGGATCTGAGTAGACGGCTTTAACAGCTTTATTCTTATAGTGGCAATCTGGGGCTTTATGGCCTGGCTTATTGCAGATATAACAAATGATTTGGTTAGATTGCGGTCAAGGGTTTTGACGCTTACGCAAGAATCTATTTTTGGGCACATAGGACTTGTAGCAAGGAAATGAGCGAGGCTAAAACCGAAGTTTCCAGTGCTTTTTATGATGCTTGGTAATTTTACACTGAGATTTAGTGAATGGGTTACACCCATAGTTATCAAGAAATGTGGGTGCAAGGTGTTTTGCTTCATGCTTTGTGAATTTCTGATGGTACTTGCAGTTATCTATGAAATTTAGAATCTGGTCTTTAGCAAACTGGATCAGATCAGAGATAGGGCATTCCTTTATGGTCAAAGATTGAAGGTCAAGATAAGACATTACCTTATCAGAAATGTTGTAGGGAAAACCTTTTAAGTAATTTGTCTTTGCCATGTTGACTTGTTCTTCATTGTCCAGCTGATATAACAATTTCTTGAAATTGTTAGAATATTCATAGAAATCTTTTAAATCACAACACTTCATCTGTAAAATATTCTTGATTATCCTGTCGCTTCTATTTGTCAATTCTGGAAAGAATTCATTAACTATCTCATTCATTAAGCAGTTAATGGGTACTAGTTGAATCTATTGTTGCATTGTTTGGCTAGTTAGTGGATCTACCACAGCTTGTGTAACAAACTTCTGATATATAGCAGAATATTTATCTTGAATAGTTTTACTATTCCACTAGGCACATACTATTCCCCATAAATAATTTACTACAAATTTATAGGTATTTTCATCATTTGTACCTGACAATGTTCCTATGATCAAGAAAGTGTTAATCCAACTTTCTATCTTTTGTTTAGGATCTGTGTCATTGTCAATATCTAAATACCAAGGCTGAATGTTGCAGCTTGTTCTCATCATCAAGAAATGTTCTTTTCGAGAACGCTTCTATGGTGCTCGCAAAGAAGTGGGAAGTACTAGTGTTGTCTGGGAAGACTGCTTCTCTTGATTGACTAACCAATCTAATAAAGTAGATAGATCTTGTAATGAATGATCTACTATAGCCAATCTGTTAACTAGAGAATCATGATTTTGACTATTGTTCTCTACATGTGCAACTGCTATTTGTATATTGTCTCCATTTTGGTGGAGGTTATTCAGTATTTTCTCAGATTGCAACTTAACTTTACTCAAAGAATATTTTATATCTATAATCTCAGTGCTGTTTTCTACCACAATATTCCCTATCTTTTGTACATTTGAATTTGTTAGGGCTAAAGAATTTTTAACAGAAACTATATTTGTACAAAGATCATCTATGTTCTATTGTAGATGATCACAAAATTTTGAAACATAATTCCTCTATTTGAATTCATCAGAGGGTTCCTTTTTTTCAGCACTCTTAGGCTGAAATGCATATTGGAACACAGATATTGTACCATGTTCATTTTTGAACTATCCTTTCATAGGTGGCCATCTGCCATCCTTATAGTATCTGGCTTCTTGTTCCTTATACCACTGCAGAGTCTTTTCTCTTGGTAATGTGTTGATCATGTGTGTAAAGGGATGATCAACTCTAGCTTTTCCTTTACCCTTTCTAGTTTTATCTTGTACTGGTTTTGGTATTTGGGGACCAGTGTTCAGGGGTGTTTCATTTCCAATTTCTACAAAAATTTGGGCTTTCTTATGGCTAGATGTGCTTCCAGCAGAACTGAAAGAGGAACGAGCATCACTATACTGTGTATACTATGAAACAAAGGGATTCATTGTCCTTGAGGACAAGGATCTTGCCACAATATCTATTTGATTATTAGACACCTGATGTAGAGTTTTTGTGGCTGCTAATAATCTAGGAGCACCATTTTTCATCTAGTCTAATCTCCATCCTGAGGGAATGTCTATAGTATGTACATGTCCCCTTTGTAACTGAACTTCTCCGTTCAATATCCTTGCATAAGGCAAGTTATCTAGAATAGTAGGATTGTTTGTATTAGTCATACTATATAAGACCTGGATATTTACTGTGGCATACTTAAAGGCACTGAACATTTTCATTCCATATAAAGAACTAAACACTCCCCAACAGTTTAAAGAACCATATTTGACTTTAGGACTGGACTTGTCCCTAGTGGCTACTGTGAGGTTAGGGTAATATGTAAAACACAGAATTTTTTGTCATTCAAGATAAACTTGATAATTTACAAGCATGGTTATACTCAACTTGACGTTTGTCACAGAGAGCTAAATAACATACAGGTCGTATGTTTTCTGGAACCATAGATCCTATAGTAACCTGTGTTTATTCTTGTCACTATAGAAACAAAGGATAGGAAGTTTTTTAAGAAAGAAAAATAGTTAGATCCTATCATACATGCTCTGTCTACTTACCATGAACCCATTCCTCCAGTCTTTAGACCTCAAGTCTCTAGACCCTACACATCCTGTAGAATAAGAGAAATAGATGAAGAATCATCTTACTCTGGTTTAAATCATCCACAGTTTGAAGAACAAATCCAAGAGGAATATGAAGATGAGGAAATCACCTTCCCTAATATTCCCGAGCCCAGCACTGCTAGGATGGTTGTGACTGTACTACCAGAACCTACTCCCAAGTTAGAACCACAATACCTAGTCCACTTACTCACTGGTACATTTTCCTAGTATATCAGTGTAATAATCAATGGTAAAGCATATGATTCCCAGATTGATACTGGTGCCTCACTATCTTTTTGTAAACAGTAAGTCCTAGAAATATGGGAACAATTAATAGAGAAGACTGTTTACACTACATGTGATGTGCAAGGAAATGAATTCAGATGTGACAAGTACTGTCACCAACAGACCTTGCAGGTAGAAGGAAAGAAGTTTAAATGTGACTTCTTTGCCATGCAGAAAATGTCAGTGGATATACTACTTGGTGGTAACTTCATAGATAGATACACTCCATATGGGTGTACTATAAAGAGTGTTATGTTCACTTTACAGGGAGAAAATATCAGTGCCCCTAGATTGGTCTATGCTTAAGAGAAGTATCCAGTTGTCAACAAGATTCAGACCACTAAACCCCTTCCTAGCCTAAAAGCATTATTCATTCAGAAGATTTGCTCTGAAGATCCTCAGAAGTTCTGGAACAAAGAGATGTCATAAATGGAGATAAATCTCTAGCAAGATACCAGGATGAAAAGCGGGAAAAAGATCCCCATACCGACATATGATTAAAATGATATGCAAGCAGCAATTGAAGAGCTTAAAAAAGGGAAGTACATTGTTCATTCCCAATCTGATTTTAATTATTATGCTATCATGGTTAACAAAGAATCAGAGAAAAAGAGAAAAAAGAAAAGGATGGTAATAAATTATAAACCAATAAATGCCATCACTGTTCCTTTCCCTTATCCTATACCAGATAAGTCATATCTATTGCAAAAGGTTGCTAATGCTAAGATCTTCTCTCAATTTGATTGTAAATCAGGATTCTACCAGATCTATGTAAAAAAGGAAGATCAACATAAAATAGCATTCAGTTGTCCCTTTAGACATTTTGAATGGACTGTCATGCTGTTCGGCTAGATGAATGCTCCATCATACTTCCAGGAGAGAATGGATAAAATCTTCAACGGCTGTGAAGATTTTATGTGTGTTTATATAGATGACATTCTAATTTTCAGTAAATACATTGATGACCATAATTCTCATCTAGATACTTTTTATAGATTATGTTTAAGTTCTGGGATTGTTCTGTCCCTTATTAAGATACAATGGTGCTCGAACTCCTGTAAATTTTTAGGTATGATTGTTAAGTCCGGTAAACTTGAGGTTCAACCTCACATAAAGGACAAGATCCTTGAATTTCAGCCTCCATTAAATACTAAGGAGCTGCAAGGATTCTTAGGAATGCTTAATTATGTAAATAGATTTTATCCAGATGCAAGTTTCGATAGAGAACCACTCCAACAGTTGCTGAAAAAAAGGAAACCACAGTGGACTTCCATCCACAATGAAGCAGTCAAGAAAATCCAGCCGAAGATCCAAAATCTTCCCATACTGCATGTACCAACAACATAGGATTTCATCCTGTACACAGATGCTTCTAACTATGCATGGGGAGGATATCTATGTTTCCTTAAAGATGGTAAGGAGTATATCTGTGAATATACAAGTGGATTTTTCCCTACTGATATTAGGAAATGGATCTCATCTGACAAAGAGATCTATGGTGTGATAAATTGTTTAAAGAAGTTTTCTATAAAATTGATTCATCTCCCAAAGTTTATTATCAAAACTGACTGCACAAGGTTCTTAACCTTCAAGGAGAAAGATCATGGACGCAAGGATGGAAGAGGTAAATATGTCTGTTGGCAAGCATATTTGAACCAATATAGTGATGAAGCTCAGCATATTCCTGGTAAAGAGAATATTGTTGTAGACTATCTTAGTCGGCAACATCCTGGAGTCTTCATGGTTAATCCAATAGAACCTCCATATCCTAGATTCCACATCAATAAGGAATTCAATGTTTACTTTAGCAACCTCCATTATCTAGCTTAGAGGAACTGTCTACAGTCGGGTATCAATGAGAATTTTTTATCTTATGCTGGCTATGCAGAAGATACCTTGCTCAACCTTGGTTGCATCACATCATTAACCTACCACAATGATAATCATGACAATATTAGTTTCACGATCCTAAGAATGCAGATAGATCATCATTACCTGCTATTCCTAGATCTTATCTAAAGATCCTTTGTCACTTGGCATGTAAAGTGTGCGGCCCCACACACAGGATGAGTAATTGATTTCTTTTGATATGTCAGTCCAGATAAAGTGAATCTTGATCACCATCTCAGCCTCAAAGTGTGTGTTAGAGTCATCACCAAACTTGAACTTGAGTGGGAATCTTACTTTGCACCCCACTTAGTGTATGATGATGACAGACATGATTGGAATATTCACCATCGCTTCACTTTATTAGCAAAGTGGAGACCACTCACATGGGAACAAGTCTTTGATCATGGTGAATTGACACCTCCACTACCTTCACCGCCCGACAGCTCATCTTCTGGGAGTACATAAGGGAATCTTTGTACAAGTAGTCATTGTCCTATGGACATACCACTTCACCTGGTCTTTCAATTCCTGGTAAAAGTTTACCTGCTATGAGATTATAAATAAGCCCTTTGTGGAAGCATTGTGGGCATCGAGTGTTTAAGCATTAAGTCTTAGAGTTCATAGCAAGTCTAGAATTAAGAATTGCAAGTAGAGAGTATGATCTTCTCTTTCTAACAGAATCAAACATTAGACCTTGTAATATGTCTAGTGAATCTAAGTCTTGAAAATAGCTTCTAGTAAGTCTTATAGTTATAATCTTTGTCTGTGTCTGTATTTCTCTATACATGTTTTTCCGCCATTAAATAGTAAGAAGCTGTATCCATTCGGCCAACATCCTTCGTCGTTGGTTTGCTTAAAGAATAGACTACATAGACTACTGTCTTAAAAAGAATTTCTGGCATCTCTTTGTTCCAGAACTTCTGAGGATCTTCAGATCAAATATTCTGAATGAATAATGCTTTTAGGCTAGCAAGGAGTTCAGTGGTCTGAATCTTGTTGACAGCTGGATACTTCTCTGTAGCAAATGCCAGTGGATGTACTACTTGGTGGTAACTTCATAGATAGATACACTCCATATGGGTGTACTATAAAGAGTGTTATATTCACTCTACAGGGAGAAAAGATCAGTACCCCTAGACTGGTCTATGCTTCATAGAAGTATCTAGCTGTCAACAGGATATAAACCACTAAACCCCTTTCCAACCTAAAAGCATTATTCATTTAGAATATTTTCTCTGAAGATCCTCAGAAGTTCTGGAACAAAGAGATGCCAAAAATGGAGATAAAGCTCCAGCAAGATACCAGGATGAAAAGCGAAAAAATATCCCCATACCGGTGCATGATTACAATGATATGCAAGCAGCAATCGAAGAGCTTAAAAAAGGGAAGTACATTGTTCACTCTCAATCTTATTTTAATTGTTATGTTTTCATGGTTAACAAAGAATCAGAGAAAAAGAGAAAAAATAAAAGGATGGTAATAAATTATAAACCATTAAATTCCATCACTATTCCTTTCCCTTATCCTATACCAAATAAGTCATATCTATTGCAAAAGGTTGCTAATGCTAAGATCTTCTCTCAGTTTGATTGTAAATCAGGATTCTACCAGATCCATGTAAAAAAGGAATATCAACGTAAAATAGCATTCAGTTGTCCCTTTGGACATTTTTAATGGACTTTCATGCCATTAGGCTTGATGAATGCTCCATCATACTTCCAAGAGAGAATGGATAAAATCTTCAGCGGCTGTGAAGATTTTCTGTGTGTTTATATAGATGACACTCTAATTTTTAGTAAATACATTGATGAGCATAAGTCTCATCTAGATACTTTTTATAGATTATGTTTAAGTTCTAGGATTGTTCTGTCCCTTAGTAAGATACAATGGTGCTCAAACTCCTATAAATTTTTAGGTATGATTGTTAAGTCTGGTAAACTTGAGGTTCAACCTCACATAAAGGACAAGATCCTTGAATTTCAACCTCCATTAAATACTAAGGAGCTGCAAGGATTCTTAGGAATGCTTAATTATGTAAATAGATTTTATCTAGATGCAGGTTTCAATAGAGAACCACTCCAACAGTTGTTGATAAAAAGGAAACCACAGTGGACTTCCATCCACAATGAAGCAGTGAAGAAAATCCAGATGAAGATCCAAAATCTTCCCATATTGCATGTACCAATAACATAGGATTTCATCTTGTACACAGATGCTTTTGACTATGCATGGGGAGGATATCTATTTTTCCTTAAAGATGGTAAGGAGTATATCTATGAATATACAAGTGGATTTTTCCTTGCTGATGTTAAGAAATAGATCTCATCTCACAAAGAGATCTATAGTGTGATAAAAAAATTTAAGAAGTTTGCTCTGAAATTGATGCATCTCCCGAAGTTTATTATCAAAACTGACTGCACAAGGTTCTTAACCTTCAAGGAGAAAGATCATGGACACAAGGATGGAAGAGGTAAATATGTCCATTGGTAGGCATATTTTAACCAATATAGTTATGAAGCTCAGCATATTCCTGGTAAAGAGAATATTGTTGCAGACTATCTTAGTCGGCAACATCCTAGAGTCTTCATGGTTAATCCAGAAGAACCTCCATATCCTGGATTCCACATTAATAAGGAATTCAATGTTTACTTTAGCAGCCTCCATTATCTAGCTCAGAGGAATTGTCTACAGTCGGGTATCAATGAGAAGTTTTGATCTTATGCTGGCTACGTAGAAGATACCTTGCTCAACCTTGGTTGCATCACACCATTAACCTACCACAATGATAATCATGACAGTATTAGTTTCACGATCCTGACAATGCAGATAGATCATCATTACCTTCTATTCCTAGATCTTATCCAAAGACCCTTTGTCACTTGGCATATAAAGTGTGCGGCCCCACGCACAGGATGGGTAATTGATTTCTTCCGATATGCTGGTCTGGATAAAGTGAATCATGATCACCATCTCAGCCTCAAAGTGTGTGTCAGAGTCATCACCAAACTTGAACTTGAGTGGGAATCTTACTTTTCACCCCACTTAGTGTATGATGACGACAAACATGATTGGAATATTTTCCATCGCTTCACTTTATTAGCAAAGTGGAGACCACTCACATAGGAACAAGTCTTTGATCATGGCTAATTGACACCTCCACTACCTTCACCGCCTGATAGCTCATCTCCTGGGAGTACATAAGGGAATCTTTGTACAAGTCATCACTGTCCTATGGACATACTGCTTCACCTGGTCTTTTGGTTCCTGGTAAAAGTTTACCTGCTATGAGATTATAAATAAGCCCTTTGTGGAAGCATTGTGGGGATCGAGTGTTTAAGAATTAATTCTTAGAGTTCTTAGTGAGTCTAGAATTTAAGAATTGCAAGTAGAGAGTATTCTCTTCTCTTTCTAAGAGAATCAGAAATTAGACCTTGTAATATGTCTAGTGAAGCTGAGTCCTTCAAACAGCTTCTAGTAAGTCTTATGGTTATAATTTTTGTTTGCATTGCATTAGTGTATGAGCTTTACCACTTCTAGTCCTACTTATAGTATCCCGGTTAGAAGAATCCATAGACTTATGGGTTCCTTTGATCCTGAGTCTTCCTCTCCTTTCCTTAGGATCCCGGATGACAATTTGATCACTCATGATTCCAATCCTTCTATGGGGCATAACTCTTCTCACTCATCTCATGATGAGGATGATGCTTTAAGATTTCCTCCTGAACAAGTGCAAAAATTTCAACCAAACTTGATAAAATGGGAAATTGGCTTATTCAAGAAAACCATAATCAAGATTCCATCCAAGCTATAGAGGCTCTTAACAAAGTCCTTCGTGATAGTGATCAAGGTATTAATCTCTTGCGTGGTATCACTGATATTGTACATTTGAATGTTAAACCTTCAACACAAGAGCCTCAAGATCTAGGATTCACTCCTCCTGTCGCTAGTGAGGGACCTTCTTTTGTTCCTTTACCTAGCATTCCTACTTATACTCCTTCTTTGATGACTACATCTCTCCCAATTTCATCTATTCCTGTTATTGTTCCATCGGTATCTCTACCTACCTCACAACCTTCATACGATAGTGTTCCTTTTACTTATTCAAATCCCCTTCCAACTGTGGTTCCAAGTGTTCCACCAGTTGTGTCTTCCATTCCTACCACTTCCTACACTTTTCCTAGTGTTCCTAATATTTCTATGCCACCTATGTGTTTTAATGATTCCACGATTATTAGTTTGGCTCAAACTGTATCATCTTTACAACAACAACTTGCATCCTTAACCCAATCCAATTTTAGCATTCCTACATGTGACATGGGTAGTCCTTTATCCTTAGACATTATCTGTGCTACTATCCCTCAGCAAGCCGATATGCCTCATCTTGAGAATTACAATGGTAAAGGCGATCATGTTACTCATGTTAAAATATTTCAAATCCTTTATAGTGATTATGCTCATGACCATAGGATTTTAGCTAAAATATTTTCTAGAACTTATCGTGATAAGGCTTTGCAATGGTATTGTTCTTTACCTCCTTATTCTATTGATTCTTTTCCTAAACTTGCTAATACATTTATCCAACAATTTCAAAATAACATTGGTCCACAAGTTTCCTTAACTGATTTAATGCGTTGTAAACAAAACAATAAGGAAAAATTGATTGATTTTATTGGTATATTTAAGCATTTGTATGCTTAGATTTCTTATCATGTTCCTGATATTGATATTCAGCATATTTTTATTTCAAATTTACAAAAGGATATTAGAGATAAGATTTTGCTTACTGAATTTGCCTCTTTTCAACAACTTTGTACATCACTTCATCATTATCAATTACAAGTGAGTCAATTTGAGAGCAACACTCCAATGGCTCCTATTCTAGTTGATAAGAGTGACACTACTCCTAATCCTAATAAGTTTCAAAAACCTAACAACTATGTCAAGATTAATAAACGGATGAATGCGTTTGTTGATCAAGTTGTTGTTGCATCCCACAATGCCACTTATGCATCCACTACTTTCCATATGAATCGTACATTTACTCCTCTCTCTGAATCTTTAGATTCTATTATGAGTAGGTTGTTAAGTGCTAATATGATTACCTTGCCTCCTATTCAATCTCTCCTTCCTACTAAAATAGCATCAAAATCCTTTGATTTTAAAGTTTTTTGCCAATACCATCGCCAGAATGGCCATGATACTAAAAAATGTTATTCTCTAAAGCATAAATTTCAAGACTTAATTGATTCTAATGCTCTATATTTTGATAATTTTGATGGTAATGGAAACAAATCTGTCTCTCCTAATCAAAACCTTCAAATCTATATGAATCCTTTACCTACACATGATACTAATACCATCGCTCAACCATCTTCTATGGATATTTTTTACGATTCAAAGATGGATGATCTTAATCACATTGTTAATCATGTGGAGTGCGTTGTTTCATCTCAACCTATTGTTCAAGATCCTTTGCATCCACTTAAAATTCAAGTTCCACCTAAACCTCAGAAACAAACTAAGGATAAACGACCTCAAGAACTTTCAATTACCTTTGACGATTCTAAGACTATTAAGGCTCTCGATGGTCCCCTTTATATTTTTGCTAGGATTACTAAGATACCTATGCATGGTTGTCTTGTTGATCCCACATCTTTAATAAATGTCATCACTGAGGAAAATCTTTTTATGAAAAACCTACAACGTGATTGTTATGATCCATTGGATGCATGGATCCAAACTTGCAATGGTTTTCTCTATCCTGCACTTGGTTCTATTAACTTGCCTGTTGAACTTTGTGGCAAAGTTGTAGATACTACCTTCATTTTCATTCCTACTTATGATCAATTTCAAGTCAAATTTGGTTTGCCTTGGATAACTGCTATGCATGCTATGGCTTCTCCTATTCATAAATGTCTTAAGTTCATTCATAATGGAGAAGTAAAAATGATTAATCATAGTTTGTATCAACCTTCTAGGCCTAGAGATTGTGCTACTCTTGGTTTTTTTTGGCCTTCATTACCTAATTCATGTCCTCCTCACCCTGAAAACCTTTTTTGTTCATATCAAGCCTATAAACATCGCAAGATTGTCGAGTTAAGCATACCTTGGATAGATCTTAATCGTGGTCTTTTGCCCACCCCTTCTATACCTCCTTTATCCATTACTGCTATCTCTATTACTCAACTTCCTAGTGTCACTTCTCAGCCTACTGTGAATCCTACCAATCCTCCTATAGAACCTATGAAGGAACCAGTTTTTATTCCTCCTAGTTCTCCACATGTGTCAAACAAAGAAAAATGTAATAAATCTGCTAATGAAGGTCGTAAGAAGCAAAGAGCTAATGCTAGGGCCCATGCTTCTGTTCTTCAAAATTCTTTATCTTCTTTTGACCAACCTATGCCTCATTTGTTTAAAGAAGTTAATATTCATAATGATGATAAGTGTAAGGAAACTCAGGTGCGAAAACAGCTTCCTACACTAATCTCTAAAGGAAAGTATTGTGCAAATTCTTTTAAATCCTTACAATTTTAGATTCGTTAACTACTTTAACAAAGATATTGCAACCATATACCATGCATACAGAAAATAGAGAATGACACAATGACTTACCCTAGGGAAAACCTTTCGGTAAAAAACCCCAACACTCCAAAACCTGCACAATGTATTATCTTCAACACAACGGTTACAACACACTTGCAATGCAAGTTCTTTCAGGAGACAATCGACACACATAGACAAATCCAATAGCTCCAGATTATACCAACAATACACTCTTTTTGTACCCCCTCCTGTAACCCTAAAAAATGCTTATATCATTGTGCTTTCCTTTTTAGGGTAACTCCCAAAGATAGCCCTGAACCCCACGGTTTGGATCAAGGATTGGAAGAGTGTACAATACTCAACTTTATCAGTTGCTACATGTCATTGCATGTCTTCACCTATCATTTAAATCTCCTAGAAATAGCTCTTACATGTCATAGGAATCCATCATAACTGTTTTAGCCATGATCTCCTTGCACACAATTCAAGATGCCGACACATCAAGTGGAGTGACACATCAACATGCCAACTAGACATGTACACTCACACTTAATTACATTATTGTTAGAGTAATCATTAGTTTGCTTATTAATTAAATCATGTTGATTTAATTAATTAAGTTATTACTCTTTAGTGCTTAAGCTTTCTCTTAGGTTCATTAATAATTAATTCTTTTATTAATTATTAA
>MU223598.1:211796-224267 GCA_018584345.1 Thuja plicata | reverse complement strand
TACCATGCATACATAAAATAGAGAATGACACAATGATTTACCCTGGGGAAAACCTTTCGGTTTAAAACCCCAGCACTCCAAAACCTGCACAATGTATTATCTTCAACACAACGGTTACAACACACTTTCAATGCAAGTTCTTTCAGGAGAAAATCGACACACACAGACAAATCCAATAGATCCAGATTATACCAACAATACACTCTTTTTGTATCCCCTCCTGTAACCCTAAAAAATGCTTATATCATTGTGCTTTCCTTTTTAGGGCAACTCTCAAAGATAGCCGTATTAGGGTTTTACCATTCTATGAAAAAATAGGAACCCTAAAAAAAATTTTGAGGTGATGCCCCCAACCCCACGGTTGGGATCAAGGATTGGAAGAGTGTAGAGTACTCAACTTTATCAATTGCTACATGGCATTGCATGTCTTCACCTGTCATTGAAATCTCCTAGAAATAGCTCTTACGTTTCATAGGAATCCATCATAACCGTTTCAATTATGATCTCCTTACACACAATTCAAGATGCTGACACATCAAGTGGAGTGACACATCAACATGCCAACTAGACATGTACACTCACACTTAATTACATTATTTTCAAGAAATAAATTTTACAAAACAAATAATAAGAATAGGAATTATCCAAGGTTGAGACACCTTATTCCTAACAATAAGATGAATGAGTATGATGATCTTATTCACATCTTAGATCCCATTTTAATTAATCTTGATGAGGAAGATACTCTTGATGATCCTATTGATCTTAGTGATGAATATGAGACCATTGATCTTGATATTGATTTACCTCATATGCTTTCAACTCAATTGACAATTACACCTAGTAACAAGAAACACGATTCTCAAGAGGATCCTTGTTTGGAACTGACTATTATTCCTATTGTATTGGATATAGTCCCTCTTGCGAGTTGCCCACCTTCCCTAAATAATATAAACTAAGATGGGGAGAGTAGGCGATGCACCTGATTGGATTATCCTTTATGGTAGCCCATTATGTGTTTACATGTTGTAATGTGCTTCTCTCGTAATGTGTTTTCTAAATGTTTATTAAACTCTTTTATACGACCCTTGTTACTTTGTTGGTGCAAGGTGATAAAGGAATCAAACCTATTTTCCAATTCCTCTATATGTATCGTTACTCTTCTATATGTTGTTTTCATGTTATATTGTACTGGTGTTATTGTTTGTAAATGTTTTCCTTATGTAGTCCGCTTGGATCTGCGATGTGGTAGCACTGATTCTTTTTGGTCTCCACGTTGTGGTCCGAAAAAAATCTTCTTTGTAACTCTTGAGTTTCCTTTCCTCCATTGTGATTTTAGTTCTACTTTCTTTGGGGAATGATGTCAATTCATTTGCAATAATATCATATCTATATATACATATTATCTTATGATCATACTGATCCTACAGTAGGTAGATCCCTTCTATGTTCTTTGTATGTTTATGTGGTATTTCCCTTGATTTGTCTTCATTTAGGGGCATCTCATAGTGGAAATGTAATCAGTAGAGTTGTTTAAGTTTCCGTTCAATCCATTGCTCTTGTTAAAGTGTTAGTAATGAATTTAACATGGGGGCATATTCTCTACTCACTTTTTTCACACACGCACTTTCAAAATATTTTCAAAACTTAAAACTTTTCCCTTTATGGATTAAAGACTAATCCTTAAAGCATGGATATTTTACTTTATAGGATCTCTTGATCCCTCCAATTTAAATTTACACAAATCTCTTGATCCCTCTAATTTCAATTTACAATGTTTTGATACCTTAAGGTCGGAAGGTGTCCTTAAGAATGGATCTCCCTGATGGGTTGACTAGTGAGTAGCTACATTCACTAGGCGGTTCAACTTCATCTTTCCAGTTGCACTGTTTCCTTATGTGGTGATGTCTCTCTTATTTTGATATTAGGTTTGATAAATACTTAAGTCCCTTGGGGGCTTAAGGATTCCTTTTTCCCTTTTTATTTCAATAAGATTATCTATTCTTCATGATCTCCTTTACCAAGAGTTTGCGTCGAGTCCATAATCTTGCTAAAGTGGAGGCTAAATGTATAGTCAGAAAATGGAAGCACTTCCATTGTATATTGGTTTAGCCTTCTAAGTAATTGGTCATGTCAAGCACCTTGAATGGGTCCCTGACTTGGATCTGGCTTTCTCCCCCTGTTCTGCCCCATTTCCACTTTTTCCAGCCTATTTCTAACACCCCAAACTGAAAAATTGGGACTTTGACCTCAGGGTCAAGGTCAACCTTGACCTTGACCTAGTTCAAGGTTGACCTTGAACTTGACCTAGTTCACAATCAACCTTTTTTAGGCCCAAGGTTCAAATTCCATAATTTCAGGGTTTCCAGATGTCGGGCTTTGGAAAAAGTTAATTCCCGCTTCCAGGTCGACGGTTTCAGTCTTCGGAACAACAAATCTTAAATTATGTTTAATATAGGTCATCTTCTAGGGGTATAGGTCTAATTGGAATTTAATTCTCCTATGTAAGCCTCTCTAGAATATTGTGCCCTAGTTTCATATAAAAGGAATCTTTCTCCTCTCATTTTCTCTAACAATCTAAGACTTGATAACCACAAGCAACTATAACCATCATCAAGCATAATTGCAATAATTCAAAGACTTGAAGAGTGAGATCCAAAGGTGAAGAAGAAATATTTGAAGCAAGCCAAGTATCCATTGAATAATTAATCCATTCTCAAGCATTCAAGCACTTCTCTCATCAAGAAGATCTATTGGTGGCCATTGAAGCATTCAAGCTCCATGGATCCCTCTTGTTGAATATTTCTCCATCCACATTCCTCCAAGCCTCTTCCTATTCAAAAACCCATTCAAGATTGGTGTTGAAGATCTACAAGAAATTGATTGGAGACATCCTACATTCTACATTCTACATTATACATCCTTTTTGGTGCATACATACTTGTGGATTCACGAATTCAAATCCACCACAAGGGATTTGTTCATTTACTTTGTTTTACTTATGCAATTTCAATTATACTTTGAGGTTAATTCCAAAACCGGGGTTTGACCAAGGCAAACCCTCCCCCCCCCCAACAAACAAATCCATNCAAAACCGGGGTTTGACCAAGGCAACCCCTCCCCCCCCCCAACAAACAAATCCATTTTTCTTACAAATATAAGTTTGGAATAGCAGATCGGAATGTACATTCAGATACCCTTTTTGGCAAACTTTCAGGATCCAAAAATAGATTTCCTGTCGGAGACTTTTTAGGTCGATTCTTCCCTAGGTCAGAATCAGGATTTTTGGGTCAATGGTGACATTGACTTGAGGGTACAAATCAGAACTATGTTACAATGGAAAAATATTTACGGGTTTTGTTCATCTCTGCGTTTCTATTCCAGATCTGGTCTCTGATTTTCCAGAAACTGAGTGCAGACTCCTGAAAATAGCATTCTTCAGATCTGCAACATTTCAAGGTTAGTACTTTTCTCCTATTCAATTCAATTAAAGTTCTTAATCTATCTAAACCTATCACACATTCAAGTCAATAAATGGGTATTTAAGATCTTCCTCTTTGCTCTTATTTCCAAATAATTGATTCATTTATGCATTGATCCTTCCTTTTTGGGTTAATCAATTTGGATGCTTCATTTGTGTATCTAAGGATAAAAGGAGAACATCTTATTTACCCCCTACCTTTCAAATGCATTCTATTTAATATACAAACATTCTTTAAATGTAAGATAACATAATATCATATCAAATATACACTTTCTTATCTTACATCTACATTATGCTACATTCGAGCTGTATCAAACATGAGGTAGATGTCATTTTCATATCTCAAAAAATCTCAGCTCATTGTAGTGATTGAATTGTAAGGCAATGATCCTTCCTCAAGGTTGTAGCCTGAGGCTTTTTCATTTGAGTTGTGAGCTCTAGACAGTGGGCCAGAATGCATGTGCATTCCCCATATATTTTAATAGGTTTATAATTATAATAAGGTATTTACTTATTGTGGATAATCAGCTCCACTATGGCTTTTCCCTTAATATGGTTTCCACTATAAAAAATTGTGTCAAATTGTGTGGATGTGATTATGATTTGTGGATGCATGCATATTTCATTTTTAATTAATAATATCAAAATATAGGTTAATTAATTTTAAGGGTTTTAATTACTAATGGCTTGAAGCTTGAGGTTTTAGGAACAACTAATTCACCCCTCCCAACTCTTAGTTGATCACTACAATATTGTCAACAATTTATAGATAAAGAGGCAAGACCAAATTCAAGGAACTAAAAAATTTTGGACAAGCCATAAAACAAAGGCAAATACTGGAGACAAGTAAGATTGTTTGAACTCTCAAAAATCCTATTCATTTATAAGATTCCTTCAAGAAATTTATATTTTTTTCCATGATGAGAAAGTTCTAGTAGATATTGTTGATCCTTAAGAGGCTCACACCTAAATAAGACAGATGAAAAGTTTCATAGGAGCGGGACAGATTATGCCCTATGAAACAACCTTTGGATTTAAAAGCCATTTGTTCATAATATTTTTTTTGGAAAAAAGGGGAAGGAGATGAAAAAATAAAAATTACTAAACTAAGGTGATGCACCAAAGTTTTTAAAACCTTTTGAACTTACCTTCAAGAATAATAAGAACAACTAACCCCAAAGGATTGAGCATAGAACAACATAGACTCTTCATTGTTGAAAATAAAATAGAATGAAAGGTCATTAGATATAGTGAAAAATATTTAGATCTTCCCTTAAGAATCACATGTTAAGCCCCACAAGATATGTTCCTATTATCTCACTAAAATAGTTTTTCTGTAAGATTTTTTCTCACCAAATGGCATAGTATAACCTAAAATCACAAACTATTATAGATGATTGAAGGGATATAAAACATGATTCAAATACCTGCACCATTCATCATTGAAATTATAAATTTGGAAACCCTAACAAATGATAGTTACATTCATCTATAATTAACATAGAGCTTTAAAATCATACTCAAAACAAAGGTAAACACACGATCGAGGCAAACTAGGCACAATATAATATGCTTTCTTTCATTGATTAATTAAACAAAAGCTAAGGTTTGAGAATAAAACTATAGCTATTTTAAAGTGTTCTTACTTTTGAAAATGGTGGACAAGACTCTGAAAAAAAAAATCCCTCCAAAAAACTCTCCCATTATAATGTGTTCGTAGGCTTCTATATAAATATTTCCTTTAATTGAACCTCATAAATGCAGCCAAGAGGGGCTTCTAAAATTGTGACACTTGTAGCTCTTATAATGGTGGTCATTGTAGCTACCTCATGCATGCTGATATGTAGGTCATTTTTCTCCTTTCATGCACACGGTATGGATTTTTCTTGTACCTTTTTAACTTCCTTTCCATCATGAGAAAAAAAACTTTTCCAATTCCACTTGTAATGATTACTGGATTTTGGCACATGGAGGCAATTTCTTTTTGGATCAAATATGCCTCAGGGTGCTCCATTGGGAAACAAGTGGTACTTTTCCTTTAAGGGTGTTAGCCTCATAGGTCTATTGACCAATATGACCACAATTTGGATATGTATTGCGTTGGTGGAAGCTCTTGGAGCTTCTTTCACTTCAATTTGAGCTAAAGATATGCAGTGATGAAACATGGCACTCTAGCGGACTTTGTTGAATTTTCCTTCCTTTCAACCTTGAGAAAATCCATGGTGCCAACAAGTGGCACTCTCTAAAATGAGTGATCTTTGAAACTAAATTACTTGAAGGAAAAGAGCTTGTGGATTCAGTAGAAACCATGCCACTTTGGTTCTTAGTGATCCCAAATTGGCGGGGGCATAACTTTCTACATAGTTATCAAAATTTGAAACTGCTTACGCTATTGGTAAGGTCTCTAAAATATCTAATTGTAATCCTTTAACATTATTCCTTTGGACAATCAAGTTAAAGGACTGATGACAATTTTGACCCCAAATTCTGCTCTAAAGGCCTCTAAAAATGCAAATTACTAAAATATAGAAAAAAATCTTTAAAAATGGGTTTTTATTTTTTCTCATCTTTTCTTACATCACTTATGTACTTCCTTATATCTCCTTTAGATTGATCTGGATGAAGGTTTTAGTAGATATTATTTACAACTTTGGTGACTCACAGGGGTTCTTAGCCTTCTGAGAAAGAACCCAAAATCTCTGGTCTTTTAGACTAGAATGTTTATCCATTGGACATAGATTCATGAAAAGTGAAGCCACAAAACATAGACCTGCCTCAAAAACAAGATAATACACAAAAACCTATGGAAGCATGTACTTGGAAGAAAACTTGAAGCGGAAATATCCATTCCCTTAAGGAGAATGCAGCATGTGAGACAACACTTCTTGGAAAATAAAAACAACTAACCTACCCTATCCAACCCTAGCCAATGGGGGAAATGAACTAAAAAAAGCCATTTATTTTAAAATAGCTTCCCATTCTAACTATATTTTGATGCTCTTCATGGTTGTGGACAACTAGCTAGAAAATAAATTTTGACGGATGTCTATAGATAATAATTTGATGCTAATATTTGATGTCCATAGCTCAGAAAATGAGTATATTCAACAATATTATGTTATTATATCTTTGTTATCAATCACTATTAATAATTTGATGTCTATAGATGTTATGAAAAGTGTAATGTTAGTTTCCCTCCTTAAAATCAATAATTTGGTGTAATTTTATATCCATGTATACCCCTTTGTATTATTTTTATTGACTTCACCATATGATAAAACAAAAATCACTTAAGGGAGAAGATAATTTAAATTTTCAAATATATGATGTTTGAATTATTACAAATGAAAGGAATGTATGGAAGTGAAAAGTTAATATTAGTTGCAACAAAATCCTTCCTCTTGATGGTTGAAACATGGAGATGAGTTCAATGAAAGGAAAAATGGAATTAATTTTTTTTGTTGGATTAAAGATTATAATAAGTTGTAAATAAGTAACTGTAATACTTCCTGGATAGATGAGTGTATGGTTAAAATGAGTGGAAGGTTATCATTTTTGGAGAGAAGCCATGGGAAGGATTAAAGACAAACTATATTTCAATCAAAGCCATTTTTGAAATGATCTATTGTAAAGAGTTTTTTTTCGCTCCATAAAGTGCAACATAAGTAGAAGAAAATCTATTAATAATATTTTCATAATTTTACATTCATGAAAATACCATGGATCTAGTTATTAAAAACTTGTGTAATATAGGTTATCATAATATGAGCCAAAAAAAACTAGCGATGATAACTAACTATACAACAAAAAATGGTGAGAAATGCAAAGAATGTAGATCACTCACCAAATTATATTGTGCATTAAGGAAAGTGTTCTCCCCAATAGCCCACCCTCAAATAAATCACATTAGCACAACCCAAAATGGATGAAGGGATGCTAATACAAGATCTAAGTTAGAGTGGGGAATTGGGGTTTCTTTCCTTTAATGAATAAAGATGATTTGATATGAAATGTAAAATTGACAAGATTGATAATAAAAATGATAAATGACTAGAATACGATTTTAGATCTGATGTGCAAAAGTAAGTGCAAGAGAAGAAATAGTAAGAGTGAACTCACCTTGAATAAACATGAGGCAAATTGGCCTTTAGATCTGATTTTGACTATCACAAAGATGTCAAATCACGTAAAAATCTAGATTTGTTCTTCTGATGCTTGTAACTACTTTCTGTGAAAATCTCATCCCCAGAGGATGAGGTCGACCTGGACGACCTAGTCCTAGACGATGTTCCAAAATTTTGACCTAGTCCCTATAGCTTCAAATATGATGAAAGTTTTAGGGTCTCTATGACTGTGACTAATATTCCCAAATCTGGATCCACAATTTCTATAGTTATTCTTGCACATAGAGAAAAAGGGGAAAATTTTGTGGAAAAGGGTTTGCCTTGGTAAAACCCGTGTATAGGAATCAACCTTGAAATGAAATAGAGGTTTCATAAAGGAAAGTAAACAAGATAAATGTAAATATTCACCTTGTATGTAAAACCCACATGGATGAATATTGAGATCCGTCAAACCCATGAAGATGCTTGTATGTGTATACTTGAAATGTAGAATCAAGAATGTCTTCTTAAATGCATGGATCTACACTTTCCAACCTATATCTTGAATGAATGTATTCTTGATGACCTCAATATAGAATGAGAGAGAAGAAGAATAGATGTATGGATCTTCTTGCTTGCTTGTGAATTACTCTACTTGGCCATCATGGGAGAGAAAATTGCATCAATGAGAGAAGATTTATGTTGCTTAAATGGATCTTGAATAAATTGGGACTTGGAGATCTTGAATGGGAAGCTTGCCTTCAAATCTTGAATCCAAATCCTCAATAAGCTTGATTGCACTTGATTTTGGAATCACCAATATCTTGCATGTAATATTGTATTATTGATTTTGGATTGTGTATGTATGTCAAAATGAGAGACCTTGTTGTCCTCTTATACTCATTTCAGGATTCAATATTGTGTGGGCCGACCACAATCAAAGATCTATGAGAAAAAACCCTGGATCGGGCCTGGAGAAAAATCAAGCATAGTGCTCTAGGACAAGGATGACCTGGATGACCTTGTCCAAGACAAGGATGACCTGGCTGACCTTGTCCAAGAATTGATTTTCTCAAATCTTGCCCAGTCTAAGGGAGTGTGATAAATTATGGAGGAAGACAATGACTGATACATGAATCAAGCATAAAATACATTCAAACCTTGAAATGACCAAAATGGGGTCTAATAGGTCCTAAAGACATCCGATTATGGGTGCTA
Source organism: Thuja plicata (assembly GCA_018584345.1). Classification (NCBI taxonomy): domain Eukaryota; kingdom Viridiplantae; phylum Streptophyta; class Pinopsida; order Cupressales; family Cupressaceae; genus Thuja; species Thuja plicata. The sequence goes on along the minus strand of MU223598.1, from coordinate 215,462 downwards.
AATTTTTAGGATGGTACATTTATCCCCCACTTTAGCGAGAGTATGAAACAAACTCATGTTAATGGTAAAGTAGATCAAATGAAAATTAAGAATGACCTTATAAAGGTCAAGGAGACAAAGAAATATCAAGCCCCTAAGTGACTTAAGTCCTAATAAAATCCAAAACCAAGATAAGAGATACATCATTCGAAAGAGATACATCACTCAAAAGAGAGAGAAGGAAAGAGAGAGGGATTTGATTACCAGTCCAATAAGAGTTTGTCTCATTGTGAACCACACAAAAGAAAGCATTGAAAAAGATAGAATTGAATGGTCTAGCAAAGTGTGTTATGTTATTCAATCCATCAACAAGGATTGGGCCTTAAGGAAATAATTGTATCCATTAAGAGATCCAGAAATAGAATAATCAAGAATAAGGAAAGCATTGTATCCTTAGGGATCAAAGAAAAAGAAATCAGGCCTAAGGAAAGAATTTTATCCTTAGGGATCAAAAGAAGGAGGATAAACACAAGGAAAGAATTGTCTCCTTAGTCATCCACAAAAGAGATTGTGTGTGTGTGTGTGTGTGTGTGTGTGTGTGTGTGAAAAATGTGAAACATAGAGAAAAGTGTATGCCCCCATGTTAAAGTGATTGCAAATGCCTTAATGAGATCAATGACTTTAAAGAAGCATACAGTCATCCATACGAAATGTTTCCACTATAAAATTCCCCCAAGAAAGGACAAATCAAGCGAAATAAGCACATGAAAAAGATATCGCGAAATGGATCTACCAACTCTGGAGTCAGTAGGTCATATGATAACTCATGTATATTAGAATTATATCAAAATTAATTGTTATCATCCCCCAAAGGTATTAGAACTACAAGCATAATGGAAGAAAATCATGTAAGAATTACAAAGAAGAGTCTTTTTGGGCTAACATCATGGAGACCAAAAAGAATAGGTAGCTACCAATTTACATCACCCCAATCAGACAACATAAAGGCACATTTATGACTAGTGGCACATGCACAACATAACATGTAACAACATATATAATAATGTTTATGACATTGTGTTGATCTCTAAGTTTTGTTGATCATTAGTGTCCCACACTTAGTCATTTATCTAGGCAGGTTATCCGGTCATCACTACGGTCGAGCTATCTAGTATAGGCCAAGCAATCTGGAATAGTCGTTGCCGAGCAGATAGTGATTGCTAAGTGACTCAGCAATCAAGTAAAATTTGATCAGCTTTATGTCGAGCACTAGAGTTTTTAATGTGCCGAGCAAGACAATTTTGACATATATGTTTGGAATAGAATAAACTTGAAGGTAAACTATTTTGGGCCGACTTGTTCATGAATTTAATGATTTCAATGGAGTTAATTATGCATTAATTATTTGATCCCAATTGCATGACATGGAGCCAATTAGAAAAGTGGAATGCCTAAGTGGCATAAGCATTTGATCTTGATCGTTGATCTAGATCTAATCGCCAGATTCATGAAGTATATTAAGATTGCTTCTTAAACCCTAATAGTGGTGTGTGTACATGAGAGACAGAGAAGGTGTATGTGTACATGAGAGATGTAAAAAGGTTTATGTTGATAAAAGAAGCGTAGATCTAGCAGAATGAAAGAGCACTGAACAGCAGAGTAAAGACATATCAGATTATTAGATCGGAGAAGGTATTGGAAAGAGGAGATCCATTATTAGCATCAGAGTGCATAATGAAGGATCAGTTCTTGAGACATTCTAACCAGTGTATCAGGTGAAATCTCTTAATAGATTGGTTCTAACATACCTTTCTAAATCTCTTAGTTGAGTGCTTACTTTGTTGTAAGTTTAAATCCTTTTACAAGGTAGATTGTAATGATCTAAAGCTCTTAATCAGGCAAACCTTTAACCAGGTATATTACATATTATGATCAAACTTTGTAGCCCTAACAGGCACACTTTATTATTGCAGTAATGAAGATCTTTGTGGGTGTCATCCCCACCCCAGTTTTACCTTATTGGGTTTATGGGTTACCAAAATTATGTTGTCTTGAGTTATTTATTTACTATCATTGATGCTACTAGTTGATAGTTCAATTATATTTACGCATGGTTGTGAATCAATTTTGTTTTAGAGGATAAAAGTTCAAGATCTGATTCACCCCCCCGCCTCAGTATCTTGATTTCCCATATTGTATTTCCAACAATTGGTGTCTCGGAACAGTTCTCCTACAAAAGGTTTTAATCAGCTTGAGAGTACAGATCTTGAGATGGAAATTTAGAAGTTGGGTAAAGTCATTGAGAAACAAAAGATTGAAATTCAGCTATCATTGCATCAGCTTGAAACTGCAAGACAGGAACTAAAGAAGTCCTTACGAGCAAGGAAAGATATGGCCAAACAAATGAATGATACTCATTATCAGGAAGATGAAACTACAAATCTATTTTAGAATGGAAACTCCACTGAGAGCGATGCAGCAATTGCAGATCTACTGGAAAGGAACAATATGTTGTGTGAAGAAGTTAGAAATTTGAAAAGAGAACAAGAAATGCAAACAGTAAGACTATGTGAAGTAGTGGAACAAAAGAAGAAAGCTAAAGATGACAAAGCTATGGCTGAAAAATACAAAAGAATGATGATTGTCAGACTTGATGAAAGGACACATGAAGTACAAATGATGACAAACAATCAGGTTGACATGGTGAATCAACTACTACTTGCAAATCAAGAGATCAGTTGGAAAGATATTGAAATTGTGAATCTAAAATCTAAAAATAGTCAATTGAAAAATGAATTGAGATCTGAGAAAGAACTAAATGAAAGATTGAACAGACCCAATGAAGCCTTGACTCATTTTGATAACTTGATGGAAGCATCAAGGAGATCTAAAGATTCTTCTGGATTATGCCACATTGAACAATAGACACCTATTGAGAAAGGAGAATTATCTGAGACTGGTGAAAGGAGGAGTGCAAAGAAAATGAACAACAAGCATGTATGCCATCACTGTGGAAAATTAGGACACACAACAAACATCTGTCAAAGCAAGAATGGTAAGTCCAATCCTAAACCTAAGTTCAATGGTTATTGCTTTAACTGTAAGAATTTTGGACATCAAGCACATGAATGTTGGGCAAAGGAAAATAATGCACCTCCCACACCTAGATTCAATGGATATTGTTACAACTATCAAAAATTTGGACATAGAGCACAAGATTACAGATCTAATGCTAAACAAAAATGGACATCAAAGACACAAGCTAAAGCACCAAGGAAGGGTAACACCTACAATTGGGATTATAACACATGGCATAGCTATCATTACTGTGGTGAGTATGGACATGTTCCAGAAAATTGCATAAAGACACATTTCAGAGGTAAATCTAAGAGTTGGATGAATGGAAGCCTAGTTTGCTATAACTGTCTAAAAATTGGTCATACTAGGAAAGATTGCAAAACAAGAGTACCTGCTCCTACTATTGAGGAAATAAGAGCATAGATGAACCACACATGGGTAAGGAAAATAGAACTAAGCAGCAGTGAAGCTACTGAAGTCAAGGTTGTCTGATGTCGAATGTGGACCTCTCTATTCAACACAAACGCAACATAGTCATTACACAATCAAAGAACTCACAAAGACAAACATGGATTGTTTGCTCTGCAAGCGTGATTGAAGCGACCTGTT
>MU223598.1:185334-195886 GCA_018584345.1 Thuja plicata | reverse complement strand
AATCAATTAATCATAGGGATTTTAGCTAATAATCATTTGAGATTTAGGAATTAAATGTAATGTCGGATTTATGCAAATTTGGGTTTTCTGCATTTGAAACTCAGTCAATTAAAGTCAATTAGGAGAAAAATTTGCCTAATACAATAGGACTTCGAAGATGAGAAAATGCACCAAAATTGATTAGGTTGTTAGGTGCCAATTTTGGGGTGTTACAAAGGTCACCCAATCCAATGGATCAGGTGATCCCACCATCACTAATTAAGCAAAGGAAGGTATGTAAGGAGTTGTGTTTGTATTTCATATCTTTTTTCAGTTCCTAACACATAATAGTGCAATAGTCCATATCTGCATATAATAAGATGCATCTGGACATAGTTTGAGTTATGTAGCATACAAAGTCTAAATGGACTATAGGTGTCGAGCAACAGTATACTTCTAATGTATGTCGAGTAAGTTTTGTTTGATGACCGAGTGGCAAGTGAATTTCGTGAGTTGGCCGAGGATAGCTGTTTGGCACTCACTCAATAGAAAGAACATTTAATGTTGACCTAACTTTTGACTATTCGAGCCTATATAAAGGAAAGAGCTATTTCATTTCTTCTCACCACGCGATTAAGAATTTCACAAGAGCGATTGTGCATTTGTGAACTTGAACTCAGCAAATTTTTTCAAAGATTTCTATAGCGTGTCATCATTAACCTTTTAGTGGAAAGTGAGGATCTTGTTACTTGCCGAGGTACTCTATTCACGATCTTTGAAACCCTATTTTTTAGAGAAAATGGCCACAATTTCTTCTACACCAGTGAAGAGAATAGAGAAGGAATTGCTAAATGTTCAATTGATAAGGAGCGACACCTGTGCACCTCCTAATTTCTGTGCAGTTCCTGAGAGTGCCATCAAGGGTGATCTGTCTAGAGCCCTATTATCAATTCAACTAAAGGTACTTATGATCCACAATATCAGGTCATGCTATATGTGTAAGATAAGTGAAGTCAGAGATCACGAGCTTAGGGCATCTTACAACAGATTGTGCACAGATAGAGTTCTAAAAGATGAACATAAACACTTAGCCAAGAGAGGGTTAACTAGTGCCCTAGACTTTCTGAGAGAGTTCAGAATGGAATGCATCAAGATTATTCTAAGTCAAATACACAACATGAACATATGGTTAGAGAATAGACCAGTCAAGATAACAAGAGAGATCATTCATTGAGTAACAGGTTATCCAATTCTAAATGGGAAAAGAACTATGAAACGTCAGAGTAAAGAGAAAATAGAAGAACTCACTAGAGCTATTTGGAACAAAAGAGGGATGATGATCTCTACGGTTACAAATTTGGAGCTTGATTTTGCAGTTAGGGTTATAGCTCATAAATTCTATCAGTCAAGCTGACTGGATAGTGTCCCATGCGTTGCAGTTGACCAGGCTTGGAAGATTGTGAAGAAGTATCATACATATGACCTTGTCAAGCTTCAACTGATGCAACTAGTCGAGAACCTTTCTTCAATCAGAAGGGAAAAGAGTTCAGTATGTAAGTTTGGATCTCTTCTCACTTGCATATTTTTCTACATACATAACACTTTTCCTACTTTTGGAAACATAGTGTGGAAAACAGACAGACCTATCACTCAGCAAATCAATGCTTTTATTCATCAATTAGGTGATAATTTTGACAATGTAATGGGAACATATTTTGTGGAATTCAAGAAAAAGATGAGGTTAAGGAGTAGAATTCCCATTTCACTAGTTGAAAAACATTATGAGGATGTTTGTTTCCTTGTAGACACAGATTACACTTATGTGCAAGCAGTAGTGCCGAGGGTATCATGGCTAAGGTCATTACCTTATGAAGTAAACATTGATGAGACATCTCCAGCAATAACAGCTTTATTGGCAAAATAAATTGACATTACAGTGAAATTTTTTGGAAACTATGAAGAAGCTAAGTCCAGAATCACTATGGATTTGAAGGTTGGCACTATGGAGAGAAAGAGGAAGAAAATTGTCAAAAATCTGAAGAAGATGGTTAGATTTCAGAGTGATGAAGAAGTAGAAGATGCACCTTTGGGGTTGTCAACAGGACATGGAGAAGATATGTCTATTGAAGAAGAAGAGGAGGAAAGTGAGCCTGAAGAAAAGGTCACTGTAAAAGGTAAAGGGAAGCAACTAGTAGTAGTCGAGGCAACTAAAAAAATCAAAGATAAACCTAAGGTTATCCCTCATGTTGCTAACCAGCCATGGACTAGGGCATCATCTCTTTCCCTGATAGAAAAAGTATATACAAAGAAGAATGTTGGGGAGAGCAGGTCAGGGAAGAGGAAACAAGTTGAAACCAAGGCTGTGTCGAGCCAACCTACTAAGAAAAGACCAAGAAGGAAGCTATACTTGGAATTTGAAGATGATGAGGAGATAGATATAGATGTACCTAGAAACATACCTATAGCATCATATAAACCAATGACAAATATTGATGAAGTATGTAAGAACCTAAGAAGTAATTCAGGTTTAGCAGGATTCAAATTTATAAAGTATGAAAAACAGAGTGTAGTAAATAAGCACAAGATTCAAGAAGCTTTAATAGATATGATGGGAACATTCAAAATGACACATGTGGAGATAGGAGACAGTGTTACTATAGAACTATATGATATTTTGTCTCAAAAATGGAAATATGCACTGATGACTGAAAGACAAATAAGGGAAGGAACATTGGCTAAGATCATTCCTGACTTAACAAAGAAACAGATAGCTAAGTTTATTGAACAATATAAAGGGAAATTTATTCCTAAACAGAGAGCCTATGAAATTTTGAGGAATGATGTTGAAGGAGTAGTACAACAAAGCAACAGAATATGGAAGGAAACCTTTGAGTTAATTACTAAGAAGGTTGATGAGAAAGATGGAGATAACTCAAAGCCAAAGGAAATGGAGAAAGAAACTGCTATAGATCAAGCAGAAACTGAAACTGAAATCCAAAAGGAAACAGGTGATGTGCAAGTTATAGACTTGACAATGGACAATCCAATTGATACTGCACTTGGACAAGACAGCAATGTGGATGTCAAGGATCAGAATGAGCCGACAGACACAAGTATTCAATCGCCTATTCAGGCAACTGAAGTTGAGACAGAGAAGGAAGGAGAAAAGGAGGTAATCAATACAAATCCACCTATTTTAGAGGTTGTACAAATAGTTTTAGGGAGTGGAGATAAGATGGAAGACATTGTCAATAAGCCTACAGAACAAGAGGCTATACAAGTGTTGGTTGATCTACCACAGTCTGCATCATCTACTCCCACTGCACCTAAAATAGGAAGTGTACCTGATCAGCAGGTAATCTTGACTCAGATGAAGGCAGCAAGTGAAATTAATATTGACAAAGGTAAATATATCAATGTAACTAAGCCAATATCAGCTCTTCAGAACTCAAAAGGAAGAAGTCACCTAGTCCAAGTGTCACTTTGGATGAAGTGATTGTGATTCCTAAATGGGATGCAGACAACTTGACATATGAGCAGGTTCAGACTCTGCAAGACCTTTTGAAGAGGAAAAAGAAACAAGAGGAACTGAAGAGGGAACACCAACAAAAGAAAGTATTACACGAGATAAAGGATATTTTTGTTAATTCTTTTGATATAACAGATGTAAATGAACAAACATCAATACTAGAATAGTTAGTCCATATTGTACAGAAAGTTAATGATGAAAATGTTGAAGCAAATGAGAAGTTGCTACAATATTCTGAGAGAAAATTTGAGAACAAAGTTTTGGAGAAGATATCAGTAGAGATTTCTATCAAACAGGTTGAACTTTCTTCTCTTATTAGTATTCTTGAAGAAGTTGCAAATAATGTTTATTCCTTGTATAAAAAGATATGTGATGTAGAATTCTTTACCAAGGATAACCAACAGCTTATTGAGAAGTTGCAACTAGATAAGTCAACAAGGAGTACATTGAGTATGGATGCTAGTTCTAGCTCTGTACATTTTGAAAAATTGACTCATGCACAGAGAAGATTAGTCGAGCTTATGGTTGAAGATGATAGAATAAGAGCAAAGTTAATAACTATTCAGATTGCCTTAATACCTCATCTGGAGGTTATACAGAAAGAACTTAAAGCTGAAAATGAATTATTCAAGAGGTATTCTCATCTGTCTATAGCAGATAGTTTGGTAAGTCTAGCTGTCAAGCTAGAAATTAAGTTACAAGTCATGAAGTTTGTAAAGGATAGTTGGGATACAGCGTTTGCAGTAACTTTATAGCTTCATAAGTCTTTTTTGGATAAGTATAACTTGACCCCTGTAGCTATCAGTGACAAAAACAAGGGGAAATCAGATAAGGAAATGGATAAAGATGTGCAGAATCAGGCATAATATTTTGTATGGCATGTATATTATGTAAGTATGAAGTATAATCTTAGGGGGAGTACATTGTGTACTTAAGAAAATTTTGTGAATGTAAAGAAATTATAAGTGTGTTTTTGCCACTAATATCAAAGGGGGAGATTGTTGATCTCTAAGCTTTGTTGATCATTAGTGTCCCACACATGGTCATTTATCTAGGCAGGTTAGTCAGTCATCATTGTGGTCAAGCTATCCAATATAGGTCAAGCAATCTAGCATAGTCATTTCCAAGTAGATAGTGATTGTCAAATGACTCGGAAATCAAGCAAAAGTTGATCATGTTCATGCCGAGCGCCGGAGTTTTTAATGTGCCAAGAAAGACAGTTTTGACATATATGTTTGGAATGGCACAAACTTGAAGGTAAACTCTTCTGGGCCGACTTGTTCATGCATTTAATGATTTTAACAGAGTTAATTACGCATTAATTATTTGATCTAAATGTGTGGCATGGAGCCAATCAGAAAATTGGAATGCCTAAGCGGCCTAAGCATTTGATCCTGATCATTGGTCTAGATCTAATCGCCAGATTCATGAAGTATATTAAGATTGCTTCTTAAACCCTAATAGTGGTGTGTGTACATGAGAGACAGAGAAGGTTTATGCGTACATGAGAGATGTACAAAGGGTTATGTTGATAAAAGAAGCATAGATCTAGCAAAATGAAAGAGTAGTGAATAGTAGAGTAAAGACATATCAGATTATTAGATCAGAGAAGGTATTGGAAAGAGGAGATTTGTTATCAGCATCAGAGTGCATAATGAAGGATCAGTTCTTGATACATTCTAACCAGTGTATCAGGTGAAATCTCTTAACAAAGTGGTTCTAACACACCTTTCTAAATCTCTTAGCTGAGTGCTTACTTAGTTGTAAGTTTAAATCCTTTTACAAGGTAGATTGTAATGATCTAAAGCTCTTAATCAGGAAGACCTTTAACTAGGTAGATTACATATTGTGATCAAACTTTGTAGCCCTAACATGCACACTTTATTGCTTCAATAGAGAAGATCTTTGTGGGTGTCATCCACACCCCAGTTTTACCTTATTGGGTTTATGGGTTACCAAAATTATGTTGTCTTGAGTTATTTATTTACTATCATGGATGCTAGTAGTTGATAGTTCAATTATATTTATGCATGGTTGTGAATCATTTTTGTTTTAAAGGATAAAAGTTCAAGATCTGATTCACCCCCCCCCTCTCAGTATCTTGCTTTCCCATATTGTATTTCCAACACATTGTGATTCCTTTATCACCTTGTGCCAACAAAGCGACAAGAGTTGTTTAAATAAATCTAAACAAAACATATACAAGAAGCACATCACAAGGGAAGCACATTACAATAGGAAAACACATAGGATCCACCACACAAGAGGAGCTAGTCAGGTGTATCACCTACACCCCATCTCGGTCTATAATTTTTAGGGAAGGTGGGCATCTCACAAGAGGAGAAAAATAAAAAATAGCAGATGGAACAATAGCCAGTTCCAAACAAGGACCATGTTGTGAAGATAGGTGACTGTTTTTGTCACCAAGAGTGATAGATAATTATTGTGAAAGAATAGCTGGTAAATCATGGTTAATATCAATAGTGTCATACATGTCATCAGAATAACTAGATTGAATATCATTGTTAGCATCAAGAACATCATCATCAAGAGTAACTTCTTCATCCAAATTAATTGTAATAGAATAGAAGATACTAATAGAATTTTCATGTTTGTTCAATTTTATCTTGTTTAAATTAACTTCCTCTGTTGGATCAAGCATGGTTGGTCAAAGGGAAGAAAAGCATGAGCAGGTGTATGAGGTGAAGAAATGTTTTGAGAAGTATGTTGACGAGCTCTAGCATGATGCTTGTGATGGCGATCATGAGCTTGATGATTACATTGGGTTTTGCTAGAAATTTGGTTTAGGTCAGGATCAATAAACATTAGGTCCTTTTTCTTGTTTAGGAGGAACATAAGGAACCACACTAGGTTGAGATATGACTTTAGGAGAATTCTTATAAGCAATAGGAGGTATTGTAGAAGCATATATAGGAGGTGTAGGTGGCATAAGGAGAAGTTCATGTCTAGGGAAAATATATGGAACATCCTTAGGTTTTCTAAGTTCACAAATATTTTAGACCTTGTAGGCTTGGTATGATCAAAAGAGATTGTCAAGATGTGTTTGATTTGGTTGAGGCATAGATGGCCAAAATAAATCAAGGTCAATTGAATCTCGAGGCGCTAAAAGTTGATAAATACTATGGTTAACAGTCACAATTTCTCCATTATGAGGAAATTTAAGATGTTTATGAATAGGAGAAGCCATGCTTTTCATGGAGATAAGCCAAGGAAGACCAAGTTTGACTTGAAATGGATCATAAGTTAGGATGACAGTGAAGGTAACATCTACAGTTTTAGAACCAACTTTGATAGGAAATGAAATGGAACGATGGGAAGGATAAAGGAAAACATTGAAATTTTGGGTCATAACATCATATTTATCATAGAAATCATGTTAAAATAATCTATTATAAATATTTTCTTCAATTATCACACTCACCGTGGAAGTGGGATCAATAAGGACACCAAGGGAAGGAAGAATAGTAACCTTTGCAACAATGTAGAGGGGACCATCAACTGCTTTAATTTTCTCAGTAGGATAAAAGGTAATGCAAGTCTCAGATGGAGGTTTAGCTTTGACTTTCTCAACTTGGTTGACAACATGATTAGCTTCATTAATTTTGTCATCATAGTCAATACATTGAGAAGAAGAAGGTTGGGTAAAGGTATTGGTTGAATGAGATGGCAAAGGATCGGTGTAGAGTTGCAAATTTTGGTTAGGAGGTGCTACATATTTGTTTCCATGATCATTGTCATCTTAAACAGATAGATCTTTAGAATTAATAAGATCTTCAATAACAATTTTCAAATGATAGCAATTTTTAGTATCATGACTGGGTTGACAATGGTATTGGAATAAAGCTTTGGCATCAAAGGATATGGGCAAACGTTTGGATGTGTAAATTGATTTGATAGGAGGAAGTGTTAACACATTAGCATTAATTAAATTCAACATCACATTATGTAAAGATTCAAAAATTTTAGTGTAATTACGAGAAGGTTTAAAAATAGATGACAAATGAGCCACACCTTTGGATGTTGTTACCACTTGTTTATCAATAATCTTGAATGAGTCGCTGATTTTGATGAATTTTTTTAGTTTCTGAACTTTGTTGTAATTGTTGGATGTGGCATCACTCTTATCAACGGAAACAAGAGACATTGGAGTGGTGTTCTCAAATTGACTCACTTGAAGTTGATAATTATGAAGCACTGCACACAATTGAGGAAAAGAGGAGAATTCAGAAAGAAGTATCTTATCTATAATGTATTTTTGTAAATTAGCAATAAAATCTATTGTACATGAATATCAAGAACATGATAAGAAATCTGAGAATGAAAATGCTTAAATTAGTCCAAAAAAAATTGAGGACCAATGTTGTTTTGAAATTGTTGGATGAAAGAATTAGCAAGCTTGTGAAAGGAATCAATGGAATAAGGAGGCAAAGAACAATACCATTGCAAGGCCTTGTCTCGAAAGGTTCCAGTAAAAAACTTCACCAGGAACCTATGGTCATGAGAGAAATCACTACAAAAGGTTTGAAAAGTTTTTACATGATTCTAAGGATCAACCTTACCGTCATAAGTCTCAAGGTGAGGAATCTCCATATTTTGTGGGATAACAATGTGGATAATATCCAAAGACAAAGGACTAGAAATGTCACAAGTAGTAATGTTGAGCTTGAATTGATTCATGGAGGAAATTTTTTTTTGAAAATAAGATAGGGTTTGAGCCAAACTATTAATGGTAGAATCGATAGAAAGGATGGTAGGAAGGGAAACATGGGAAATGTTAGGAGAATTGTTGGAAATTGAAGAAATGGTTGAATATGAAAACGAACACTATGGTAAGTAGGTGTGTATGAAGGCAATGAAACACATGGAACACTTGAAGGAATACAAGGAAGAATAGGATTAGAAAGACTCAAATGTGTAGGATTAGAATTTTGGATTGAAGTTGTTATGATAGGTGGAGCATAAGTGGATACACTAGGTATGGAAGTAGAGATAGACAAGGAGGTTTCAACATTTGTGGTAGGTGGAATAATGCCTAACTCTTGAGCACAATCCTTAATAGGATTGATATTGGTATCAATGAGATGTGAAATTCTACACAAGAGGTGAACACCATGTTCATCATTATGGATAAGTTTCTTTAAGCCTTCTACAATGGAAAGAGCCTCTGGATTAGAGTTTTCTTGACCTAATCATTGTTCAAACTTTTCAAAGTCATGGAAAATTTTTTGGACTTGGATAGGAGAAACTCTTAAGACTTCATCTTCATCATGAAAATAATGAGAAGAGTTTTTTTTCTGTGATAGGATTGATATCATTAAGATGCATGTTGGTCTCATTAAGATTCCTAGGGAAGAAGGAGGGATCGGGATCGAAGGAACCCAAAGTCTATGGCTTCTTCTAACTCGAATGTTATAGGTTGGACTCAAAGTGATAACACTCATGCATAAGGGAATGAAAGGAAAGATAAATACAATATAGTTATGATAGTTGAAGGAAACATACAATCAAATTCAAACATTTAATGTGAAGCATTCACAAGGAGATTTGATTATGAAAATGAAAAAACATGCAATATGAATCTAGTGATCTAGATGCATAAAGTGTAGTAGATATGTGATAGAAATCGTAACTAACACAATGCATACAAAGTAGATCTAGATGTGTAAATGCATAAAAATAGGATCTAACACCAAATCAAAAGAGGAAATGTCAGAAGTTGGGTTCACCAAAATGTACAACAAAAAATGGTGAAAATGCTAGGAATGTAGATCACTCACTAGATTGTATTGTGTATTAAGAAAAGTGTTCTCCCCAATGGATCACCCTCAAACAAATCAGATTAGTACAACCCAAAATGGATGAAGGGTTTTTAATACAAGATTTAAGTGAGAGTGGAAAATTAGGGTTTCTTTCCTTAAATGAATAAATATGATGTGATATGATATGTAAAATTAAAAAAATTGATAAAAGACTAGCAAATGATATCAGATATGATGTGTAAAAGTAAGTGTAGTGGAATAAATAGTAAGAATAGACTCACCTTGAAGAAAGATGAGGCAAATGGACCTTTAGATCTGATTTTGACTATCACAGAGGTGTTGAATTTTGTAAAACTCTAGATTTGGGCTTCTAATGCCTATAAATGCTTTCTTTGAAAATCTCAGTCCCAAAGGATGAGGTCGACTTGGAAGTGTGTATGAGAAAAATCTTCAAAATCTGTTGGGATCAAGCTTAAACATGCAAACATTAGTGGGTTAGCACATGAAGAGATTCAAAGACATGAAATAAGCATGAAAGCAACAAAAAATAATCATAACATCAGATTAAGCTAAAACAAGTTATTGCACCCTATTATTGTATGCAATGAAACCTAACCTGTTGGGAGCACGCTCAGACATGCAAACGTTAGAGATAAATATCAAATAACAACATTAAACATGTCTAAAACATACTATTAAAAACAACAAGAGATCCATCACAACCTCAGATGAGCCAAACAAGTGCACCCAAGCCTTGTTGATTTTCTCCTAAAGAGGTTTGTGGTTGTTCTCTCACAACACAATATTTAAATCCCACTAGATTGATTGAATGCAACTAAGAGAGTGAATAACTCAAGAGCAAGTATGAGGAACTTGTCTCAAGTCTTCATCAAACATGATAATGCAAGGCTAATACTAAAATGATAGGCAAGATTCAATGAAAATAAACTAAGTTCATTCCATTAATCCTAACATGTAATATCTAGATTGCAAGTATAAACTAAGCATGAGCTAAAAAAACTAAAATTGCTATGAAAAGATGTTAAATGCTTCAAAGAAATCTAGAACTAAATTAGCATGATAACAATGCTTAAATGAGAGATGATTTTATCTTGAGAAAGGCCTCTATTTATAGAGTTTTTGGAGGAGAGAGAGGGCTTGGATGAGGTGGAGCTCATGTGGCATCCACAGAGGTGCCACATGAGGGACACATAAGCCATGCAAGAGGCCCACTTTGCTCACACATGTGTGAGCAACTTTGGAT
>MU223598.1:165418-175645 GCA_018584345.1 Thuja plicata | reverse complement strand
GGTTGATCCCCTTAGTACAGATACTTATACCCCCGAAGAGTCAGTCTTGGGGAATTTTGATGAAATGATGGCATCTCGGTATCAATCCCCGGAGGGGATAGATGGGGCCCAAATGACAAAACTTACCGAAATGGTGCTTAAAGGCCATGACGTCGCAAGGATGGCGGATGAGTTCAGAAGTGACATTCCAGACCTGGGGGAACTAATTGATGTGGCCAGGCACAGAAGGACCAGCCTAAAAAAGATAGATGAAGATGGCATTTTCTGCCTCCTTCAGGCCTTCAATGATAATAAGCAGCCTTGAGCATTCTCCGGGAACCGGGGAAACTTGAGCATTAAGTATTCTTTATTCTTTTGAGGACGTAAGTTCCCGGATCCCGGAGTCCCGGATCCAAAAATTTTGTATTATTTAAAGTGACCCGTGTCCTGGTCCCCGAGGTCGACCGGTCACTTTCAGAGGTGGTTAATAAAGACTGTCAGAAGGTAGTTGGCCACATCAAGAGGCATTGGCTCGGCAGTTGGTTTCTGACAGGGTGGTCTTCTCAAGGCGTCGTTCAAGGGTACACCTGGCACATTGGGGACAGGGCGCCGCATTTCCCATTTATGAGGCATGTAGCCTTGGTCCTTGAAGGACCTACTTTCTTCTTTCTCCCCTCCGGCTCTCTTCTCGAGACCGATTCTTCCGATGTATATTCTTATCTTATTCTTCTGACGTGACAGACCTATTCTGTCTCCAGGTCTTTTGTAGGGTGGCGCAGGTAGTACCGGCCCCCGAATATTGTATTTTATTGAAATGTGTAAAATAGGGTTAGGGTTAGTGAAGAGTTGTATAAATAGGCAAATCGACCCATTTCCAAGGGTTGGCGAAATTGATGATTTTGTTGTCCATAAGAAATAGCAAAGTGATTTATGGTTTTAGTTGCAGAGCTCAATGCTCCATTGTTCTGTTCTTGGTAGTTAGATGCTCCCCTGGAGCCACCATTGTATCACGCACCAGTGCTTGCTGGACTAAATATTAATGAAGGAGGAAGGATTCTTGGCAATGATGCTATTAGCGTCCCCGCTTCTGAGTTAATGGTATTTCATGTTTTAATGTTCTGTATGTCCTTTACTCTGATATGTTAAAGTAGATTAACGACCTTTTTATTTCCGCTACTGATAAAATGCTAACTGATGGTTGTGTATTTCTTCGGTATTTAGTGTAGTCTTCAGAGTATTGTTGATGTTCCGGACATTTCAGCATGACTGTAGTTAGATAAACGTTTCTAACCCTGCAGGATATTTTTCATTTTATTTGCTAAGTGTAGAATACTCTGGGAAACCCTTACCATACTGAATCTCCAGAGGAATGAGTTGAAGTAACCAGCTATCCCCCTCGAAAATAGTCACCTCTCCCAACCGAGCCCCGTGCCGTCGTGACCCGACACCCAGGTGCTTGAAGACCCGGAGGATTCATTTCCCCCGGACAACCTTTGCAGGCGGAGTTGGCCGATTTCCCCAGAACCTGGTGACAACTTATGACTGTTGGCGGACCGGTCAGCAAAACCCCGTCAACAGGTTCTAATTGTACATTCAACCCATTCTTACTGCATTTATCACTAGCATGGAGTAACTTTTGATTGTCACTCTATCCACCTCAAGATTCCTATAAAAGAGTAATCCCTAAGTTAGTGCATTACACTCTACGACATTATCAGTGTCAATGTATAGGGAGATGACCAATCTTCTGAATAACTCTTCATTCCATATTTTCATGATACATCTTTCACCAAAAGGACCAAGGTTCCCCCTTGATGCCTCATCAAAATTCAGCTTGAACCAATTGAAATTAGGTGGTTGTCATTTTGTATGAATTCTTCCAATATTAAAAGTATTTTCCCAAGTCCCAATGTGTGAAGCTCATAACTCATGTCACTGGAGTGAAAAAAGAACACAGCAAGCTATTTTGCAAACTAAATTACAACTTTTCTAAAATTCCTTTCTTTTCCATATAGGCAAAACAAATACCACTAAGTGAGGGTACTTGGAAAGGAAAGAAAGATACCCCGACACGTGGAAATGCCTAGAATAAATAGCAAAAGAAGCAAGATTCGAGGATTGCATATCAAAGAAATTATGGTAAGGAACATCCAAAATACATTTTTTGTAAATGAATCTACTAAAGTTGGGTTTTAAAGGACCCCGAAAGAGAAAAAGGATTCACAACATGAAGATAAACAAAAGGAAAGGGAAAGAATTGAGAGCATGTTGATGATCATACAAAATAAAATCCTTAACCTAGCCTAAAAGCATCTTGAAAGTTGTTCCCTATTTGCCAAATTATGTGGAGTAAGTTTCCCAAAGAGGAGATTTCAAAATTGGTCATTGGAGAAATTCAGCAATCAGGTGAGTATCGAATTCCTTGAAAATGAATTTTTCATTATTAAATGCATTAATGAATGTCTTAAAAGAGAAATTCTATTTGGAAAACCATTATTTTTACAGTTTCATCTTTGACTATTTAGAATGGGAACCTAATTTAGATCTAAACAAACACACCACAACAAGATTCCCAAGTGGATTAAATTGAAAAACTTGTCATGGAAATATTGAGGTATGGAAACTCAAGCAAGAATTAGGGAAGAGTTGGGCTCTTTCATTGGGGTCAAGGAAGATTTCTTCTTCTGAAAAATAGGGGAAGAACCAAAAATCTATGTTAATGTGGATGGCAATTTGAAAACCTAGATACCTTGGAGATAATAAGGGAAAATGATATATGGTTCCAATATGAAAAATTTGGTGAAGACTTGACAAGATGTAGATGTATATTAGGCCTAGATTCAAAGCCAAATGTTTGACACAGGTTAACAACAAAAATCATGAGCTCAATACCTCCATTGTAGCTGACAAGCCTTCACTAGTCAAGGACTGATTGGGAATAAAAGAATATCTTAAGGGAAATATGCCCTTGGTAGAACTAGGAGGGAATAATTTGAACAAGATAAAACTACCTCCTAGCCCTTCTCAAAATTAAAAAAACCAACCAATAAGATTAAGGACTTGGTTTTATTTGAGAAGGTTGCTAACCATAAAAGTCACTTTTAATGTGTGGGTAGGGCCAAAAAAGAATTGCCATATTTATTGAAAGAATCATTCTCACTCTGAGAAGCCATAAACATGTAGCTAATGGAGGCAACATGTGAAAACAACTCCCCTACCCATGATGAGTTTCAAAAAGTTGTGTATGGGGAGATAAGAAAGAGACAGTAAGGGGGCTCTATAGAGTGGGGTTGACAAGAAGGAGAGATCAAGGAAGTAGAATCTAAAGTAAAAACAAGTAAATAAAGTCAATTTCATGGGTCTGGTAAGGGATAAGAAGGAAAATGGAGAAGATGGATTCTTAGAGGTAGACACAATTTGTAAATTCCTTGGGATCTTAGGTGGAAAACTAAAACATTTGATTTTAAGGACAATTCTTAACCTAGAATTAGAGAGGAAGAAACGAGTTATTTTTGAGGAGTTAAAGGAAGGTGAGAATGAGGAAAGAGAGAATGTTCTTCTGCTTTTAGAAGATAATAAGTCAGAAATGAATTTAGGGAAAGACAAATTAGGCATTCTACAAATTCCTTTGATAAAGTCAAGCCAAACTTTGGGAAAAAATCAAATAAGGTGGGAAGGAAATCCTTACATGAGCTCATTTATAGAGGAGCCCAAAGAAATAAGAAACAAGATTGTGGGTTTCTTCTATTATTTTCTTAATAATTGGGAGGTTTATTTTAATTTAGCCCATTAGGAGCTTCTTCAACATATTCCCAAATTGATCAGCAATTATTAGAACAATATCTTGAATGCCAATTTTTTTGTCACATAAGTGGAGATGACCCTCAAACAACTTCATCCCAATAAGGACCTTGGACCAGATG
The DNA here is from genome assembly GCA_018584345.1 of Thuja plicata. NCBI lineage: Eukaryota > Viridiplantae > Streptophyta > Pinopsida > Cupressales > Cupressaceae > Thuja > Thuja plicata. The sequence goes on along the minus strand of MU223598.1, from coordinate 171,743 downwards.
GCTTCCCTATGCGTTTTTTCCAAAACTGCTAGCATGTTTTTGGGGAGGAGCTAAAGCACGCCATGGATGTAGTTAGAAATTTTGGAAGATTGCTTGGAGAGGTTAATAACACCTTCATTGTCCTTATACCAAAAAAGGCCACACAATTAGAGGAATTTCAACCTATCTCCCTCGACAACTTATTATTTAAGATTATATGCAAGGTTTTGGCTAATAGGCTCAAACTATTAATATACCAAATCATATAGGAAGAACAAACAAAGTTTGGCCCTGGAAGGTCAATATTGGATGGTGTCATCATCATTTAAGAAGTGATACATACACTTTAGAACACTCAAGAGTTATGGATGCTTATAAAAATGGGCATAAAGAAAGCCTATGATAAGGTAGACTATAGATTTCTATGTAAGGTGTTAGAAACTTTTGGTTTTAGTAAACAATGGGTTAACTATATTTACACATGCATACCAAGCCCCAAGTTTTTATTTTTGGTCAATGGTTCACCTGAAGGTTCCTTTGAAGCCTTTGAAGGCCCAATGCAAGGAGATCCATGGTCTCCTTTTTATTCATCATAATGGCAAAGGTAATAGGGAGAGAAATTAGGAGTGTGCAATTAGCTAGATGGTTGAAGGGGGTCATTGTGGTAAGCAATACCTGTGTCACCCACTAATATTTTATGGATGATACCATGTTGTTCAGACTACTAAGAGAAAGGAAGATAATTTATGAAGGTACTATCATCCTATGCCAAGACTTCAAGTCAGGAAATCAAATAGAGAGAATCAAAGGAATTCTTTTTAATGACCCCTCCCAGGAATTAAATGGAAATTCTAAAAAATTGGGCTTCAAGTGGGGACCCTATCGTGTACTTACCTTGGCTTCCATTAAATAAGGCACTTAGGAGTTCTAGGTTGTGGGATCCACTAAAAGTGAAATTTGACAAAAGATTGAGTTTATGGAAAGGTTCCTTTATTTCTTGGTTTGGGAGAATAGTGATGTTAAAAGCTATAGTATCATATTTACTTTTTTATTTGGTGGCTTACCTAGCACTCACATCCAGTGCTAATTAGTCAATGATACATAAGATGAGAAAGTTTTTTTGGTAGGGTTTGGTTGAAAAGAAAATTTGTTCTAATATCTTGGGAGAAAGTTCACAAACCTAAGAAGTATAGAGGGGTGAGACTCAGGAGTCTGAATTGGATAAACAAAGCTCTTAGAGATAAATTGGAGCGGAGAATGTTTAGTGAACTGTCTAAAATGGTCTAAAATCCTCGAAGCAAAGTATCTTAACAAAAATGTTCCAATTGAAATAGTAAAGACAACCAATCCACCAAAGGGATCAAGGGTAATCTCTAAATATGTGTCTTGGGGTATCTATCATGGTGGAACTATCCTATTTTGGGAGGAATCATGGGGGAAAAACCTAGTATAGACAACAAGTTTGTAATAGAGAAAACTAAAACATACCTTAAACTGCATTGGGGCAACAAGGTTAAGGATTATGTGAGCTTTTTATTAAATGATCACATTCTTGGATGGAAATGGAAAGATATTCTCTAGCTACCCCTTCCACATAAAGTGATATCTCTACTCATGGAGGTCATCTCATGAAGAATGCTGGTGTTCAAGATAGGGGTAGATACACTGCTCTAGGAAAGTCAAAAGAGAAACATTTTCAATAATGAAGAAGGGTATATAATAATTGCAAGAATTGAAGGTCAAGTTAAATTGGACATCCCCTCACAACTTTGTTGGATTAAACTATGTGTGCCCAGAGCTAGGGTCTTTGCATGGGCTACCATTCAAAAGAAAATCTTGATAATTGAGAAATTCCAAAGGATAGGCTTTGAGAGCCCCTCCAAATGTGTACTATGCAAGAGATAGGAGAAAAGTGTAGACCACCTTCTACTTGGTTGCCCCTTCTCCCAAGAATGTTGGTGTTAGTCATGTGCAAAACCTAGTTGGGTCACGGCCTTGCCAAATGACATAATGAGTCTTTTCAAAGGATGCCCAATTAAATTGTATTGTAGACTTATAGGTACCTTATCAATCATTTGTCCTTCCCTCATATGGGAGATTTGGAAGGAGATGAATCATATGATCTTCAAAGATATGGAGATTTCATCAGTATCTTTCAAGAACAAGGTTGAGGTCATTGTGGTGGAGGTGGTCAACATTGATTGATGGTTTGCCCAAGCTAGGGGAAAAATTCACCTATTGTAAAGAGTATTGCTTAATTGCAATGTAACTAGTTTAGTGAAATAAAAGAATTTGTGGTCAATCAAGAAGTGAAGTGTGGAAGTTGTGGCATCAAAAAAACATGTCAACATGCATGACAACTAATGGAATAATCACACAAATGAACCAATGAATTAAGAGTAGACAAAAATAATTTAGAGTTGAAGGTCCATCACTATGTCTTTGTGAAAGAATAAAATCCTCATTATAATGAGTAACATATTATATACACCAAAATAAGACTAGAAAATAAAATAAATAATTAAGAAGACTTTAAACAAAATATTTTAACAAGAAAAACTCAATGATGGGAAGAGTAGGGATTAATAAATTAATCTGATCCTGATGGATGGTAATAGTTATGTTTCCTTACCTTAAAAACTAGGAGCGTCCTTAACATCACATTAGAGATCATCATTGATTTTTTTTTAAATCATCCTTAAGATCATCTGTTGATGATGGCGATTAAAGATTGAGAGAAAATAGCTTATATCTTAGCATAATATAAAATTAAAAAGAGATCAAGGTATAGACTAATACATATGATCGATAGAAAGAGATAGCTCAAAATAAAAAGTGCACATGGTCCCAAATCCTTAAAATAAGGATTTGAGACATTCAAAATATTTATCCATAGAACATTTGATGCAACATAGCTAACAAGTAAATGGGATTTAATATCATTCCAATTGTCATTATTGTAGTAATAATGATTTGAAAGGTCAAAGAATATTTAAGATAAGTAATGAAGCCCAAAAATATCATAAATTCTACTACAAAACCACTCATTATTGGCAATGCAAGAGAAGACATTGAAAAACTAGTAAAGATTTTAAGAATTCGTATAATGGTTCCTCCTATTCCATCAAGAAAAAGAATACTTATCCTATCATAACTTATTCCTCCTAAGAAAAAAAAATCTTACATCTGAATAAAAACTTGATAAAAAGATAATTTAATGGTGTCACAAAATTCCTCTAATGTATTATACTATTTCAAAAATGTCAATTTGTTTTCGGCCATTTTTGCGAGGAATGCAATGATATCATCAAATCTACATGATCTACCCCGTGGAAAAACAAGAATAATATATGCAGAGCTCGCATTATTTTCCAACTAATAGGAAATTAGCAAATTCTATCAGTAATTGTGCAATGTGTCACCCACCCTATACTCTTCACAAGTCATTATTTTCACAATTTTGATAAAATAATTTTCGAGACAAACATTGACATGGAAATATGTCAAAGTATCAAATTCAACATATAGTTTAACGCATCTGTCTATTACCCTAAGGCTTGGGTTTTATCTCAATATTTGATATTGTACAATGGCATGAAAAGTGCCTCATTTAATGTTACCTTACTAGGTCATTATTCTTCTATAAAAAAAGGGTTATTTTGTGGTTGTTTTATGTCAACTAATTATGTTGGGTGTAAATTGATTAGTTTTTCTTATAAAGACAGCTTTGTTTAATTTGATTTTTAAATATTTCTATAGGGAAAAAATGAATAGTTAAGCTTTTGCATTTTAGTTTTTTTTTTCAAAATCTATTGGAATAAAGTATTTTCATGGATAAAAGGAAAGTTTTAGCAGCAACTTCTATCCCCCTAAGGAACTCAAAACCATCAATTCGAAAAACCTTCAAGTAATATTAATAGCTTTTAAAAACTAAAAAATGTGCACAAAATTCTAACTTGTGGATCCAAATTTAAGAATTTTTGAAAAATGGCTAAGTTTTTCTTGTAATGATAGCCCTCTTCAAAAAATAGAAATTTGTGAAAAAACATGTTCATCAAAAATATAAATTTTTTATTTCAAATAGGGGTCTAGGGCCTTCCAAATACAATGGCAACACCCATTTGAAATAAAAGTGCTTCCATAAAATGTTGTTCACCAAATCCGAGCTTCAATGCCCAATTTGCAACTATATCATACAATGGCCTAATTGAATGAAAAAAGGTCCAACATGACTTTCTTGGACACTCCAAACTCAATGATGAGCTTAGGTTTACACCAACATGCTTCAAAATAGAACTACGAGAAAACTCCGAAGAGAAGAGCATGCTCAACTTTAATGGATTCATGAATATCTCTAACGTGGAAATAGCTTTAGCATCATATCTATGAAGAATTTGTAAGAATGGATCTTTGATACCATGTAGGAGATGAAGATTAGCTCGAGACTCCGAAATCACATGCAAAAACAATGAAAAACTTCCTTATGAGAGTATGTAAGAAATGAGCATGCTTAATAATATTATTTATGAGATATATTAAAAGTGTATAACAAAATTTCTTATACAAGAATGGTGAGTGATAAGATTAAACAAGATGTTTACATGTGTCTTAATCTTATAACATGAGACAACTAACTTAAACAAATATTAAAAGACCTAGGACACAAGAAGTAAATGAGATATAATCCCATTAACAACTAATATTTGTAGAAAGAAATCCAGGACCTAAGTTAGCTTAACATGTGAATAGGTCCTCACTAAGAAATTAGTTTGGTATATTACCTTATTCATAGTAATGAATAGAATGTTCAAGGAGGGAGACTTGGCATTGAAGTGGGGTGCAAATAAAACCAAGGTTAAAAGACATAAAAAAAAATTGGATGATATCTAGAGTGGTCCATACATCATAACCAATTGCAAGGGGGCTAATTCTTTCATGATTGGAGGAAGAGACTTCCTATCATTGTGAATGGGATACATTGAAAACCCTATTTTTGAGGTTGTTCTTAAGCTTTTGTACATAAGGTTAGTAGTTGTTATTTCTAAGAAGTGTTGTTACGCACTTTATAGTCTCATTAGGAGAATGTATGATTTTTGTTGTTTATTTTTCTCCAAGTGTTGTTTGTATATGTTTTCAATTTTTTAATTCTAAGACATCATTTCAATTACTTGCAAGGGGCCTACAACTCTATGCCAAATGGAATGATAAGGCCACTTGATTTGAGTTTTTAATAGGAAGCACCTTGAGAGGTCACCAAAGGTTATATCATTTTATATCCCCCTTGCATTAACCATCAAAGATAACTGGTTTAAGTAAGCTAAATGGGGCTTGTCATCAATGCTTATATGGTTGTTGCATTGATCCTCTTTTACTACTTTCCTTAGTTGCCCAAGTTAGAAAAACTAAAATTGGCTAACTATGAAAGTTTTCAGAGCTTTGAAGCTTTAAGATTTTCCATCTCTACATGCTTTACCTATCACTCTTGAAACCCTACCCAAAAGCCTTGTAAATTGCCTAGGATTGAATTTGTCAATTTTTCAAACACTTAGACTTCCTCATCCATCCATACCCTAACACTCATTTCACAACTTCTTGATTCCTTGATGCTTCAATCGTCATCTTGTTAGACTTCATCCCTTCATCCCCATTGGACTTCATCTTGGCCATACCTTCTCTAAAAGTCTAATTCCCCAAAATTTCCCTTGGTCCATCCCAAATTTCTTCTGATTCTTTCAAACTTCCAACCTATCCCATCACTGAATGGCTTCCCATCCACCCCTAAAGGTCTAAAACTCCACATTTCCTTTGTTGACATCATGTTGATATCATCCTTAAACTGACATCAATGTTGATGCCACCCATCCCAAGAAATCCCCACCCTTGCTAACATTGTGTTACATCATCTTTTTCAAACACTAACCCTTCAACAAATTTTCAATGTGTCTCATCTCCCTTTTCCATGGAAAATAGTTCTACGATGGCTCAATAGCTTGATTTGCAATGGATCAATGCTTTATTGGATATCAAAGGTAGTTATGTTCTTGTCCTTGGCCTAAAAAGTACACAAATGAAACGAAACTTGATGGTCTAACAAGTAAAAAGTAATCGAAGTCTATGTCACGACATCTAAGGATTTTATGCTTCTCTCCTAGGTCTAAGGATGTTGTAGACACCTAAAATTTACCAGGTGTATCTCAAGCTTTCCAAACTATAAATTTCAGCCAAATGCTTTAAAATCTCATCTCAATGCAAATCAAATGGACAAAATTCAAATCAAATTAAAAAGATCAAATAATCATGAAATCAAATGATTAAATTCAAGCCTAAAGGGATTAATCAAATTATG